>JAWPHD010003607.1:0-211622 GCA_037043455.1 Cyrtodaria siliqua | reverse complement strand
ATAAACAGCATATGGCAATTAAAGAAATTGATAAATGTAACAAATAATGATATATAATGAACACGATTTTTCCACATTTCGACATTAAACAATATATAGTTCAAGAGATCTCCGTGAGACTGCAGCAGCAAACTTCGATAGCACAAACGCTATATACTTAAAGTCCAAGAGCTCTGCGGGAAAATAAATGCCACCTTCGACAGCACAAACTCTTTAAGCTACATACTCTATACTAATTGTCCAAAAGCTTTCTGGGAAACCTATATGCTTGCAGTCCGAAAGATCTATGTGGAACTGCTGCAGTAATATTCAACAACACAAACTCTTAAAGCTACATACTGTATACGTATACTCCAATAACGCTATGGGAGAACGGCTGGCAGTAAACTTCGGCACCACAAAAATGGTAATGCTATATACGTATAGTCCAAACGCTCTCCATGGAATTGTTGCAGCAAAAGCTTTTAAAGCTGCATACCCTATACCTATAGTTTAAAAGTTTACGATGAGACTACCGCAGTTAGCTTCGACAGTAAAATATCTTAAAGCTGCATACGCTATACTTAAGTTTTAAGATCGCTCTGGAAAAAAATGCTGTATTAAACTTCAATCGATTAACCTATATTCCCTTTAATTATTGTCCATTAGCTCTCTGGGAAACTAATGCAATTCACGTCGTCAGTACAAAATCTTAAATATTGTTATCGAACAACTGAATGAGAAAAATGTAATTCTGTATTCTATGGTCTAGATTTATGCTTGGGTTAACTAGTCAATAATCATGTATAGCAGTACACACGCAAGTTTTGCATGCTTAAGTTATGTTTCAAAACTAGATATTGAATTGTTTAAAGCCTTGTAAAACTGGAACAACAAACAAATGGTATAATACATCCCGATACCATTACAACAAATTCAATCTAACTTGTTTTAGCATAGACCAGCACATAGCAGAGTGTAATGATTATAAAAAGTACACGCGTGCACGGGTTTAATATAATCACACGTTGGCATTCATAAACGTGTGCATGGCATGGAAGGGATACACGACAATCTTGCAGTATTTATCATTTATCAAAATTGGCACATCGCTGTATATATCCAGTATACTTTTGACCTTAATCCTGCTTGCGTATAATTCAATACACTTTAGAGTTGAATTTGTCTACGTTATATTACCGTAGCATTACATATAGAAGTTTTGTATTATAATAGAACGCCATGAGTTGTAAAACATTCAAGATTGCCATGATCCCTTTAACATAATCACCATTACACACTGACATTCATATAAGTATAACACATTCTCCTGATTATAACGTTAACGTTATTTTCAATCATGCATACACGTAAGTAATATTTAAAATAAAAAACAACATATATAAAAAAAAAATATATATACCTAAAATCGCATTTTAAAAGGACACACGTGTGTATATTTACCTAAGCGCCCATGGCAACAAAATCTATATATTAAGATTTACATGTATTAGGAGAGATGCACCCATGCGTCACATTACTTTACAAACTTGAGACCACAAAAAAACCACTTCAGACAATTGTGTATATATAAAAGTAATACAACGAGGCAACAACAAACTAGATGTTAAGATTAAAATGTATTATGAGAGATACATCCACGCTCCACACGTAACTTTACATATTTAAATCATACGTAAAACGAATAATTCAGACAGTTTAATTGTATATTTATAACAGAAATACAACGTGACAACAACAAATTATTTGTTAAGGCAAACATGACTTATGGGGCCCCACAGACCCCACAGGTCAGACAGGTGGAGCGTTATACAGTACATTCCCATCATCATAACATTTCATTTGACGAATAATTAAAAGCTCACCACCCGACACAGCCACCTCCAAACAACCCCTGGGTAGGTGTCTTAGTTATAAATAAATAAATCGTTTTACATGTTTGTATATTTCATAGATATTATATTACTGTTTAATTGAATTTGTAGTGTTTTTGACAATTGATACCCCGCCCCCACACCCCCAGCCCCACACTCAACCACACCCGCTCCAATTGACGAATGCAAACTGGTTATTTTTACAACGGTTTATTTCGTTATCTCTTACGCGGTTTATTTCAATTTAAACGAATATTTAAATATTTCACCTTACCAAAAGTAGCCACATATAAAACTGCACTCTCAGTATATAGATCAGGAATTAGTCTGCGTATTTTACAAAAACATGACACAAGTTGAATACTGAAAAGAGGATCCCTTGGAAGCAAAAACCAGACAGAATGTAGCAGACCCGGTTTTATTGAGTCTCTTCTTGAGAGGTTATACAATATGCAACCCGTCTCACGGCCCCAACCACCGACTTAAGCATTGCTAGATCTATACTGAACCAGCCTTATATAGCGTGTACCTCAGAACAGGGTACCTATGCTTTAAGTTTATTTCGTTGATACTGCTGCTCGTGAAAACTAGCATGTATGCTATTGTTACATGTGACATCTAGCATGTGTGGTAGTGTTACATGTGACACCTAGCATGTGTGATATTGTTACATGCAACATCAAGCATGTATGACATTGTTACATGTGACACCTAGCATGCATGATAGTGTTACATGTGACATCAAGCATGTATGATAGTGTTATATGTAACAATATCACACATGCTAGGTGTCACTTGTAACACTACCAAACATGCTAGATGTCACATGTAACAATAGCAGACATGCTAGTTTTCACGTGTATGATAGTGTTACATGTGACATATAGCATGTATGATATTGTTACATTTGCCATCTAGCATGTATGGTATTGTTACATGTGACATATAGCATGTATGATATTGTTACATTTGCCATCTAGCATGTATGGTAGTGTTGCATGTGACATCTAGCATGTATGATATCGTTACATGTGACATCTAGCATGTATGATATTGTTGCATGTGACATCTAGCATGTATGATAGTGTTACATGTGACATATAACATGTATTATATTGGTATATGTGACACCTAGCATTATTGTATTGGTGCATGTGACATCTAACATGTATTAAAGTGTTACATGTGACATCTAGTTTCTATGATATTGTTACATGTGATATATAGCATTTATGAAAGTATTACATGTGACACCTAGAGTGTATGATATTCTTACATTTGACATCTAACATGTATGATAGTGTTACATGTGACAGCTAGCATTAATGTTAGTGTTACATGTGACATCTAGCATGTATGATATTATTACATGTCACATCTAGCATGTATGATATTGTTACATGTGATATCTAGCATGTATGATAGTGTTACATGTCACATCTAGCGTGTATGATATTGTTACATGTGCCATATAGTATGTATGATATTACTACATGTGACATCTAGCATGTAAGGTATTGTTGCATGTGACATCTAGCAAGTATGATAATGTTACATGCAATGTCTAACATCTAACATGTAAGATAGTATTAAATGCGACATCTATCATGCATGGTAGTGTTACATGTGACACCTAGCGTGTATGGTATTGGTGCATGTGGCATCTAACATGTATTAAAGTGTTACATGTGACATCTAGTTTCTATGATATTGTTACATGTGCTATATAACATCTATGAAAGTGTTACATGTGACACCTAGAGTGTATGATATTCTTACATGTGACATCAAACATGTATGATAGTGTTACATGTGACAGCTAGCATTAATGTTAGTGTTACATGTGACATCTAGCATGCATGATATTATTACATGTGACATCTAGCATGTATGATAGTGTTACATGTGACATATAGCATGTATGATAGTGTTACATGTGACATCAAGCATGTATGATAGTGTTACATGTCACATATAGCGTGTATAATATTGTTACATGTGACATAACATGTATGATATTGTTACATGTGACATCTAACATGTATGATATTGTTTCATGTGACATCTAGCATGCATGATATTGTTACATGAGACATCTAGCATGTATGATAGTATTACATGTAACATCTAGCATGTATGATATTATTTCATGCGATATATAGCATTAATGATAGTGTAACATGTGACATCTAGTTTGAATGATAGTATTACATTTGACATCTGTCATGCATGACAGTCTTACTTGGGACATATAGTATGTATGACAGAGTTACATTACATGTGACATACAGTGTGTATTAGTGTTATATGTGACATATAACTAATAGTATATTGTTACGTGTGGCATGCATTATATATGACATTGTTACATGTAATATATAACATGTATGATATTGTTACATGTGACAGCTAGTCTGTGTAATATTGTTATATGTGACATATAAAATGTATGACATTGTTACTTGTGACATCTGATAATAAAATTCGAATAGGTGATATGACACTTTCAAAACGACTGATTCGAATAGGTGAAATCATTTATTAAATGGGTAATATTCGCTATTCGTTTTTGAATGAGTGATATGTCTTGAATAAGTGATATCACGCTTTTGAGTGAGTGATACTACCCATTTAAATAGGTGATATCACTCATTCGAATAAAAGACATCACTGAATTGTATTGGAAAACAATACGACGCCCAATAAAACACGCATTGTAAACTAACCACAACTGCAGGGATAAATAGAAGCCAAGTATGAGACAACACAAACATAAAAAGATTGAAGTAGGGGCAAAGTTTTGGAACGGTCAGTGAAGAAAAGAGGTGGGGTCAAATCAGGTTCAAGGGTGCACCAAACAGAGCTGCAATAGGCAAAATAAAGTAATTAAGTTCAAAAGTGTTATTCAACTTCTGAGAATAGCAGTGAACAAAATACAAACACATGCTTTGCATGGAATAAAACATGTATACTTGAGTCGGTTGCAATAGTCCAATACTCTCTCTCTTGCTCTCCCTTTTGTTTAAAGGAATAGCGGCAATGTTTTGAAACTCAGGGCGTCCAATTAGTTGTTCTACATAGCATGCATATTTGCATATCATCATTAATAATCATGTAATAGTTCGAAGCAAATTGTTTTGAAATTAGCATAATTTATTTAATTTCCTGTCTACTGATTGAATTACACCAATAACAGAATAACGAAGAAAAAAATGTAACCGAAAGAAAATTGTAGTACCCTTTATGTAATTCCATGCAAACATGTTTAAAGTCAGAATGATACTGGACAAATAAACATTTGTGCTTATTTTAGTTTGATCAATACGTCAACATTGCCGTGTGTCCCTTTAAAATATAAATACCAAATATATAACTCAGAGCTCCGGATAAGCGTCTCTGCCAAAGGGTGTGTTATGCCCTAAATACATCTACAATGCTGAATTTGATTTTTTATGAAGAGGAAATGTTATAGATGTGTTGCATTTTACCCACAAATAGGCCATGTTTATACGAAAAATGTAAAAATTGTCAACAAATTGTAAATAGCCAATGCTGATTTTACTTCTTTTTAATTTTAAAATGCTGACACGCCCCCTCGCACCACGCCCCTGACTTCCCCACCCCCCCCCCCCCCCCACCCCCTCCCCAAACAATTACTTATCTGGAGCTCCTTATAATAAACGTTCAATGCAGTACTTAGACAATGCTAATCCATTTCACACAAGGCAACAAAGTAATTGAAGGTGTCTGAGTGAGTAGACCACTGATACTGCAGTTCTCTTTTCAGTGCAACGTACGTGTAACTATTGTCGGGTTCCAACGGGGCCCAATCGTCTACATCAATTGGAATATAAGCATGGCTACTAACACAATCCACTTTAGTATGGGCCACATCAGTCGTCATTGCAGTCCAAAACGTAACATTGTCTGAAGAGAAAAACGTATACGTAAGGTTAATATAGAGACAAAATCATGTTTAAAATCCTGAACATGATGAAGCAACGACACAACATATCATAATGAAAAATGGCGGAAATGCTTTTTATTAGACAAACTGTGACATCAGATTGAGCCGATGAAAAAAGACACCAGTTCTGTTTAAATGTTATTATAGTCTGCGAGGTAAACTATATAAAACATATGACATATGTCATTCAAACATGATGATAACATGTCCATGTTTCCCATTGAAATAAACACGAGGATTACAATGTAGGTATATAATGTAGAGTTTAGTATTGCATGGATATATATATATCGCAGTAACAATACGTTTTGCGTTTTATTTATATTGCCTATTAATGCTGCCTTGTTGGTTAGAGAATATTTCATGGCAGGGATTTCTTTATTTACACTGTCCCGTTTTATTGGGGTGACAGTAGGGTAAGTGTGAGGTTTGATGCACTCTAAAACCTCCCAGTGGCATTAATACTCTGCTGGATATGCAACAAAAATAGGTTAAATTGAAGGGAATGGTGTAAAAAGGACCAAACCTTGACCAAATCATTTTAAAGATACGTGCTTTCAAAAAATGCCACGAGACAAGCATGAGAGGCCCTTTAGCCCATAGTTATGAGGCCCAAATGAGGGGCCCTATAATAAATTTAAATAATATACTACAATTATTAAAACAATAATATTGTTATATACAACCATTTGATTCAAAATATTCTGAATGATGTATGCATACAAAGCATTAACCTAATCTTCTAAATAAATAAAATCACTTTTACAACTCTGTTTATGAAATAGAAGCACTACAGGGGGTATTTTTGTTAATTTTATACTAAAACTGAATGTATGTTCTCTTCGTGAATGAAGTGTATGCAATTTAAGTATTGTGTTACCATTATGTTGCCATAATACTGCTTATGCAATTTCCAGTCTTTATTCTAAATAAGAGCATGTATAATCAAGTATGAATAAAAAATGTCATTTTCAACCAGAAGATAAATTAAATAAGGCCCATAAAGGGGTGTTTTTGTAATATTCTTTCGAGCAATTTAAAAATATTTTCAGACACACTTTGTCACTTTATTCTCAGTCATTAAAGTAAAAAAATGTTACAAAGAACAGAATCCAATTACTAGATTCTTTAGCCCACCCCACTCAGACGGCGATGGCATACCAGGCCTCCTAAGGAGAATTTCACCCTTAAATATGACCGCTCTGGTAGACAGCTCGCAGTATATGCTGGACAAACGCACTCTGTGATGGTGAAACTTTGTCAATTTGTTTATTGCCATACAAACATATTTGATTCCTCGCAGCGTTGACAGTTTGAAAAGCCGATGTTCTGGAGTACATGAGAATAACGAATCTCTCTAGCAATGCAGTATCCTCATCAGTGACTTGCTCAGAAGCTGAAGACAAACGCTTGAAGAGCCCATGTATTTCTGGCATAGACTTCCACGTATTAAACGCAGTCTTTTTATCAACGCCACTAAATGACGAAACCGTATCACAGCCTGAGATTGCATGAAACAGTAGGTCCCCAAGAGGCATCAGGGCGAAGACGCCCAGAAATCACATGTGCTGGTATGTATCTGCAAATTCTTGGCATGATAAAATGCAATCCTCAGGCAACAAGCAGAAGTAGAAAATAAACTGGCAATGGCAATGGCTAATATTACTACGTCAGTATCAGTGGCATATATAAGTATGTTTTTGCCACCGTTATTGAAATGGAGCATCATCCTATAATTTGCTTCTTCGTGGTTACATGGCTGTATGTCGGCAACATCTATTTCGCTATCTCCAATATACTTCAGGGCATTCTCTCCACAGTGGGAACGCCAGGAACTAATTATTCAGCTTTTTTGATCATTTTGATACTCCGCGACATGGATTATTTTTTTAGTGTTTGCCGGACTATTTCATTAAAAAAAATCACAAAACGCCGCCATTTTCTTTTTGTAAAAACGTCGATTCAGACCGCAGTTATCAATTGTTCGCGTACCTAGTTTACAGGAGTGAACACTTTTTGTAAAATGTCAGTTTTGGATTACGTCATCAATACGTAGGATGTGTTTACACGTTGGTAAACGTTGAATCCACTGAGTTTTGATAGCGATATCTGATGCAGTGTGTTCACACTGGGATAAACAATTGGATAATATACACAGGTTAACGTAATGAAGGAAACAGTTGACTGTCTTAGAACTCTGCAGGCAAATAACACGTGAGTTCAAATGTGTACATGTACAACTCTTTTTTAGGTTTGTTTATGCAGTGATTTCTTGAAATTTGCCAAGCACATCGATGGTGTTAATGTTGACAAAACTGTGTAAATAGTAAACATAACTGGATCAGCCGTGACAGTTGTTGATTTCATTGAACTATTCATATGATTCCTCTCTCAGAATCATCCTTTGTATAACAAGACCTGTAGCCATAGACATGAGGCCCTTCCAGGGATGGTCCATGTTCCCTTGTTCCCTGACAATACGACCCGATGATCCCCAAAACGTTTTGCTTGTAATGTTCCCCAAAAATATGTTCCATTGTTCCCCAAAATTGCTGGGAGACCCTCAGCCCTGAACCCCGTGAAGGGGTACACCTTATGGTATGCCTGTAATGGCCAGTGTCAAACCCCACATATGCTGCATGGCCATGGGACACAGCAATTCCTAAACCACATCCCTGCCACCACCGTCTCTACATTTACCCACAGGCAGCTGACGCATACCATTCCCATGGATTTTTTACCCTTCTTTGAAGCGGCCTGTAAAAGGCCCATTCCCCACTCTCATTTCTTTTAAAAGCATGCAGACGTCCCCACTTTTTAAACTTACCTTGAAAATTTCATTCCCCATTTATGTATTCCAACCCCAATTAAGAGCAAAAGACCCCTTCCCGAAAAACTGGTAAAAAGGCCCTGTTGCCCCCACCACTATCCCCATCATCTCCCTTCCCCTCTTTTCTACGTCCCTCCCGCATATTTTCTTTACAAACCCTACTTAATATGTGTTCAATGAAATGCTAAATACTGCAACACTTGGTTTTCAATTAAAAACAAAATATACATTACAGTACATCCCAGTTCTATTTTATGTGATTGACTCCGCTAAATTGATCTGTGTACCATGAAGAGGGCTTTTTTACCTTATGTATCAGAGAGACAAAGACACCTCTAAAAGGCCTCTTTCCCAATTGAGAACTTTACTGTTTTTTCCCCAATTATGGCAGAAATATTTGCCAATCAGAAAGCAGCAGTGTCTCAGAATTTGAGAAAAAGCATTAATTCTGCAATGTGTTTTTGTCTGTGGAGTCAGTCAGTTCTGACTGAGAAACAGTAATTATAATAACTGTTGGCTGAAAATATAAATAAAGCATAGTATTGTCAAATTTATTTAATTGGTAAAATCTCACATCTTTCCCTAAATGCGAAATAAGCTCGTCTTTTTTCCCAAAAATGGACAGGCCTGGGCCTCTTCCCAATTGTGTGGAAAAAAGCCCTGATGAACACATTGTCTAAGTAACAGTACAAAGAAATAAGAATTTAATACATAGATCTATCTAATTATTATTTAATATCAGCGAAATGTTCAGATCCAAATGAAATTTGGCAATTGCGTTTATAGACTGTGTCATTATTTTTTTCATAGGGAGACATCAGTCTCACAGACATGATGCCTGCATCTTACATATTCTGATCTGAAATGCGACTCTTGATTGGATGAGGTGAGGTTGGAGGAGCTCACAAAAACAAGATGGATTTCATAGAGGTTTGTAAGCAGAACTTATTTGTATGGTGGGGAAGCATTTCACATCAATGCCAAAAAAATAATAAAATAATAATAATTAGATACATCTAGTTAAAACACCTGGAAACCTTACCTTGAAAGGTGGAAATGAGAGACAGTATTAAAGCATGAAAAGGATCTTAAACAATACATACGTTCTTAGTATTAAAAAAACGAAACATTTGGTAATCTTTTTCAGTAAATTTTATATTGACTAAGACCGAATTAAATATACAGGTCTGTGTTTACTGTATTCAACCAGACCAACTCCCTTAATACACTGCTGACTCATCTTTTTATTGGGAATAAAATAATAATAAGTTATTCTGAGGTAAAAAAATAATATAATCTGTTTTAATATGTTTAAGCCTGCAGCCAGTCAGATTTTTCTTTATTTAATGTTCTTGTGGTCTAAATATAATTCATGGAGTAAAAAAATGATAACAAGTAAATAGTTGATACCAAATAAATATACTGGCCCACTTTTATCATGTTTATTGACAATGATATGTAAACACAGGTTTAATTTTTATTTTATTTGGCCTGTATAGGTTCTATATAAAATACATATTTTGTATATTATTAAAAGGGATCAAGTTTTAGTATTAATTTTCATGTACAGCAGATATTTAAGTTGTAATACTCAGTGTTTGCATTTTCTTTATTTTTCAGACAAGATGCTGCCATTTACACAACACAAGGTTACGGTATACAACTGTAATGGATCCAAGTATTGAATAATAAATTGAATGGAGTATCTTGAACTACATCTACAGTTCTTGTTCTCAACACTAATTGACACTCAAGTTTTTCACAATGATCTGTGCATGCTGGTTTCCACCCACATGCATTTAGCCTGTCATCCATGCCAATGAGAGTGATGTGAAAAGTAGTTTTGCTTATTTAATACTCAATAAAAAAACACTCATCATTCCATTTGAGACGTTGAAGTATACAGTTTTATTGAACTGACTGTTACGTGTACATATAACGGAGAATACATGTTGATGCTGAACTATGTTCAAAACCTGTGACACAACTTTAAAAAAACAACAGCTTAGGGTTGTAACTTGTTTTATTAACATATTAATTTTGGACCTTAAAGGGACACACAGCAATCTTGATTTGTTGAAAAGCTAACAACTCGCAGCGTCCCATTAGTTTTTCTAAATAATTCACATTTTTGCAATCATTAATGTTAATATTAGAATAGTGCAAAGCAAATAGTTATTATTATATTACTAAACTGTTGATAATATTGCACCAATAAATTATACATTTCACTCACAGCCATTACCAGTATGTATTATATGTTTGACATGCCTATTAAACAAATGATCACTTTTCCAGTTGAATGACTTATGAATTCATTAAACCTGAGTATATCCAACATTTAAACTACACTTGACCTCCCTATAATATATATATCTGTGCCAGTGGACATGGCAGACGCTTAGGGATCACTTTAAGCTCCGTCAGCTCTCATGTAAGATCCTCTATTACCTATGTTCATGAAACACACATTTTCATCTTACTCTATGAAAATATGTATAAAGTTCTTCCTTAGCAATTATTCAATGCTATTGACATGTCCAATAACTATGAATTTTATTTTGGCAAAGTTGTGGTTAGAGCATATTAAATATTATGTACATTGAACATGTTGAATATGAAAATGAAACGCATTACGTATTTGAATAGACGCCTATAGTCTTTCAGACCGCCTCCAATCCATTTAAAATAAATCAGGAATGATAAATGTCCTTGCTGACAAAAGCACATCACAGACTTGTGTGTTATAATACATGATACTGTTTTTCATGCTTTTCTCATGTTGGCGACCATCTTAACATTTTAAGTACGTTATACAATTTAAAAATAGAAGAAGCTGCACAGTAGCCGATTTATAAGTTAAATATAGTAAGGCCAAACAAAAAAATAGGTGTGTTTCCTATTGCATGCTCTAAAAAAATAGGGTCGGTAGGTAGGTATTTTTTAAAAAAAAATTGGAGCAAGATACTGTGAGATTCTACATGTATTTATATCATAAACCCCATTCAAGTTGATGATACAGCTGAAAGTTTCTCTGTGATGTCAGTTTATCTCGATATATTGTGATAAATCATTGTTCGGAACACTATATTTTTATTTTTTTCATAAAAAGATTTAGATTAAAAATAGGGTCGGTCGGAAACACAGGTATTTCTTTTTAGGCTAATATATATAAGTAAATATATAATTTTAATAGCTCTTATTTATCCCATGTTGAGACGACACACAAGCTAGACCACGAGACAATATACGTTTAAATTGAATTGAATGTTGTTTAACGGCTCATCAACACAGTATAGGTTATTTAGAGCCGCCCCAGAGAGAGGGGAAGGAATACAAAGAAATCTGGGAACCTGCCCTACTCTTGTTATCGAATAGATTCCTATGGTTCTTTTACGTGCTCGGAGGATAAACCGATACACGGGACCGCCAGTCTTACGTCCCCATCCGACGGGTGAGACTAAGGGAAAGTGTCTTGGTCATCGCTAACCCGGCCGAATCCGAATTCTATTGAAAAAAAAATTCTACAAAAGGATACTAAGTTTAGGGTTATTACCCTTGCCAGCCTATCTACCCTAAAGCCTGCAGGTCTCTGCCCATCCCTTACTGATTGGTACTAATATAGTTTCATAAAAGATGGTAGGTGTCATTGGCGTAGCGCTGCGTAAGCACGGTACGCCCGACCCTACGCCTAACTCGGAAATCGAAAACGTAAAAAGTCCTAAAATATTTTCAGGTACATGTGTGTACTTACCTTTATCTACCGTTTTATAACTCTGAAATATACGTCAGAGTTACATTTAAGTGGTCGATTGCCAATCATGTGTTCTTGGTATCGCATTGTAACATCAAAAAAACGGGTAGCATGACCCCGAACCCCACTAGGATAAGTTAAACGGAGTGAGGGCGGGAGGGACCCCGAACCCCACTAAGATGAGTTAAACTGTGTGTGGTGGCGTTGGGGCGGAGGGAGGGGAGGGGGTGCAGCAGGATACACATACATTTAAGTGGTCGATTGCCAATCATGTGTTCTTGGTATCTCAGATGTAAAGGCGCTGGCACGGTTTAATACACAGATTGTTTCAAAGATGCTATTTCACAGACTTTCAAAAATGAGGCATCGGTTACACAGTGGAAAAGGCGTTGAACCTAAGGAGCTGGAGCCCTGGTGATGGCATGTCTAATGGGACTATTCACCCATCTTACTTCTCTCTGCGGTCGCTGTTCAAATCAATAAAGCCCTAGTTCATATTATATTTGCGTGGACAATCCAAATGGCCTTTAAAATACATTTAAAATCATAGTTCGCATTCTAGATTAATTTTGTCAATTTAAAAAAATTGTGCTGGTTGGGGGTCGGGGGCGGGGGTGGATGGGTCGAAAGGATAATAGCCAATGATACTTTTTTTAAACCAAAATAAATAAATAAAAACACACGTCCTTTCGAAGATTTAAAAAATTGTCCGCGTACACATTTTCACCCTGTGATTATAATAAGTACCAAGCATTGTGACGTCACAATTCTGTGTTGGAATGTGGTCTTCGGGGAAACACGGTATTGAATTTTTGCAATATTTTCAATAACAATCGAATTTAAAATATATCATGTTAGCATAAATATTTTGTCTCTTATCGACTGTCTGTTCACTACAATATATCAGGTAATTTCAGAATTTATCACACACAAAGCTGACCGATGTATTGCATGCCGTATTCCATGCCGTGTAACAAAACTTCACAAAAACAACGTTCGAAACGCTTGCGTAAAACAGTGACCAAACGTTTTTTTGGGTAGAAAAAAGTACTTTTTTCAAATTCGCTTGAAAATTCACTTACTGCCAGAGGAAGGATTAAACTCATCGTTTATGTTCTTGTCTTTTTTCTCGCTGTTAAAATGTTCATACAAATCGAGATACAAAATAAAAAAATTGAAGTCGATCGATAAACAGCTGACATTTTGCTCTTTCGCATGTTTGTTGACTGAAATAATTGTCACAATAACACAACATAGACCTAAATTTATTTTTAAAAGTAGGTCATGAAAATGAAGGTTATTTTATAAGGAAATGGCTTGTATAAATTATGTTTTAATTGTAGTGATAAAAATATGATTCTGAAAGTTTTTTGTATGAAGCACACGGTTGAAGAGAGTCTCACTTTTCTGTGTGTAATTTTATGAACGGTCATGAAACGTTTTTTTGGGTAGAAAAAAGTACTTTTTCCAAATTTTGATGACATTTTACAGGCCTGCAGAGGAAGACTTTTTCTTGACTTTAATGCTTTCGTCTTTTTTGTCGCTATGAGAACAAACTGTAATTATCAATTTGATTAAAAGCTAAAATTTCACATAAATTTTCGAAACGATCGGTAATTTGTAAAAGCCTAGAAATCATATTTTTAATAAAAAAGAATCGACAAAACACGTAAAAACTTAAAATTCATTCTGTAACAAACGAATTGATGCATTTGTTTATGTGTGTCATCATTGTACATTGTCAGTTGAATAAAGTTTACATCACTGGTGTCATTTTGACCGCCACCCTGAAATCTGCTCAAAACGCAGTTTGTTTACGTTTTTTGCGCGTGACGTTTTTAAGTAAATATCCCTCCGCGGCGGCTTGGCGCTCCCACTGCCATGTGTTGAAATGACAGTTTTCCATTTCATAAATTCGAAACCCTCTACACACTTTGAAATGTATTGATAAAACCCAGTTTTGTTTCCGTCTTTTCGAAGTAATGTTTTCCAATTCTGAGGGATCATGGTTGTAGGTAAGACTTTCACAGACTCTCCTGTACCTCTAGTCTGTCTTGTATAGGCCTTCAAACTGTCATCTCGATACACATACATACAATGTCAAGTCTTGATACTGGTCGTAGCTGCTTTGTGATGTACGGCATAAATATGTTTTTATCATATCTTTTGGCTTTATATGGGTCGAGTGATTGAACTACAGCCGCTCCGTCAATGATTATACAATCAACAGCTGGGCATTCATTGGGTATAACAAATAATATTTCAAATGGTTCCAATAGATCGGACTTGCTACCGATTCTCATTTCATTGTTCTCAGCCAGTGCTGGTGGCCAACTGTGATTTTTATGAGCGAAGAAGTTATCAATGTCCCCATCTTTATTTTGGCAGGCTATACACATTCTGGAGAACAAGTCTAGGTCTGTTTTCATTTTATCTTTGTTTTTTGATGATTGTTGTTGTCCTTTATTACGAAATAAGGGTAGGTAGTTTTTGGTGAGCGGTTCGTAGAATGACGTCGCCTCATTGTCAATGTTGTCTGATACAAAAATCTAGTCTCCCTCTGGGAATGGAGGAACTTCAGAAATAGCAGTTGAAGCCGCATAGTCGTGTTCCAGTAGTCAAAAGTGCCGACTTTTTAATCCATTCATCAAACGACTTAGGTTGATCTCCATCCTCGACTCCACCTTCCATGTTGGATGTACATGCACGGCCGAGTAAGATGTATAGAGCCGATGACATCACTTGGTGAATCCACTGACCCTTTGCAATATGTGATCATTTTCGCACATGTTCTGCTCTGCCCATGGTCACTATACATGCCGATGTTAACGCAGTTATCCAGCAACTTCCTTCGAGCCAATCACCTATGTGTTTTAGAAATGCCATTTCAATGTGAAGGCCACCCATCAAAACAATATACATACCGACGCCATATTGGTCAGGCCATAACCATTGTATTTTATTGGCCAACATATACAAAGGTAGATCTACTGTAATGACTGGAATTTGACCGGGATTCTTCAAGCTTGTTGCATCATTAATGATAGTCATTCCGTGCTTCACCATTACAGCTGTGTGAGCAAAATCTCTAAACAACGGGAGGAGTGCTGTTATCGCTGGTGGTCTTGGATCGAGTACCTGCTTTTGTGCAAAGTATGCTGACCACGACAAGAAGTCATATTTGCCTATTGTTGACTTGCCAATGTTATTTTGAACATGTTCTAGCTAGTCTGACTGTTATGTGACAGGACCTGGATACTGCTGATGTGGTGGAGGTTCACATATGGGTTGCGGAGTGTTAGTCTTAAACGCTGTCGGTGGTATATCTAAGTACTTCTATGGAAGATACTTCGTAACGGTTTGTTTTTGTGATGATCGTACATTGAGGCAATTGGATTCAGAAGCCTCAAGATTTTCATATACCTGTTGTGTAAGCGAGATGGCTGTTCCATGAAAAGCATCATTTGACGCTACTGACTGCGGGTTATGGTCCTATATTGTCAAGGTTTCCAGTCGTGTAAAGCCCATTTCTGATATTTGGCGGACACACAATTCCGGCTCTTTCATAGTCATCTATCACGGTATTTGCTATGTCTGTAGATAATTCTATGACCCCGATTGTACAGACAGTCCTTTGTCATGTAATTTGTCCACTAACTCCAGTTTTCTGGTCTTCATGACTTAAAAGCCCTAGGTAAAGGGATTGCATCGTCTCTCTGTCAATGTTATGTCTTGCATGGCTACCTACCAAGTCCTTTATTTTGCGTTTGACTGCATTAAACACCAACAACAGAGTAATATTGGAGATTGCTTCAGACATGTTTTTGTCATTTTTTGTCTCATATAATATATCTCTCCCTGTAAGAATCATATCAACTAAAGTGAGCAATGACACAGGTAACTGACTATAGTTCACATCTTTAAGTGATCATTGAAATTTGTATGTGGCTTCAAATATACCTTTGTGTGCGATATTTGCAGCCCTCATAAGAGTAAGCATGTCATCTCCTATATGTGATTTTGAGACATCAAGGAGGGTCTTTCCAGTTACCGTCTTAAACAATAAAACAACATCCTTTCCACTCTTATAATCTTGAAGAGACGGAATAGCAGCAAGTATCTTATCTTTTAAGTCAGTGGAATGAACTCTACTGCTGATAGTTACACCAAGATCTACGAGACGGTTAGTATATAGTTTACACAAATCAATCACTTTGTTTTATCATCCTGTACACTCTCATAACTTTATATGTATGACATCAACTCTACAAAGGCAATAGCAATTTCTGATTCTTGATCATGGTTTCTATTAATGTCTGCTGACTGGTGTTGTCTGGTGTATTTATTGTAGAAGGTACAAAGACATTCTCCATGATATACTGCGTCTCTTGCGGCCATGTCACCTTCTGACAGTTTGGCTAGGATTTCAGTGTCCATCATTTCCGTTGCGCCGCATTTTAGTGTACTTTATGAAGTTTTCCCTCAGATTTACTACAGACAAAACAACAAATAATTTTATCTCAGTTATCAAAACTGGTTCTTAATTTCTTCTTCATTGTGGGCTCCATTTTAGTGTCAACATGAAATGAGTGTCTTTTCTTTATTGCTCGTTCAACATTCTGTTCATTGCACATATCAAAACATGACTTGTTCCACAGTGCATTATGACTTTCCGTAGTTTTAGATACGCTATCCCCAACATCAAGCCTTTTTAAACTGTTCAATGTACCAGGCAACGCATCATATGTGCTCAGTTTTGTAGGCGGTCAGTCAATGCCGCATATGTAGTCTGACCTTTTTCGAAGTTTTAGACAATTTAAGTTGATTTATGGCAAAAACAAAATCAATCTTTGAACATGAATACGGGCTTGAACTTTAAGTACGAGCCTCATATACCCATTTTATGTTTAAATAACACCTTATTTAATTAATTACACGTTTTAGTGTTGTATAAAACTATGTTTGGATAATTATAACACTAAATATTTATCAGTAATAGTAACAACTTATCACTAGGCTGGCCTTAGACAATATCATATGCCCCTTTAGGGGCCCTCATTTAAACAGGAGACAGAGCATGTCAACATTGTTTCTTTGGACATTTATTAACAAGCTTGGCCTATAATCATGCCCAAATTTGGTTATGTTTACAAACATTTTTATATTCATGTTTGCATATCCAGCATAGTTTTATTGCCACTGGACCGTTCCAAGGCGGTAGCCCTATTGTCAACCCTTGTGTGTATTGTGATGTCTTATGATGCCTTTTATTCATTTTTAATTGATAGATGTTCCTTTTTTTCTGTGTGTGTTTGTGGTTGACTGTCGTCCTTGGAATCTGCTTTTTTTCCTGTTAGATTTGTTTATCTATATTTATATTCAAGTGTGAATCCTTTGTTGACGTTTACAATCGATAGTCCGTGTTTCAATATAGAGAATATAGGTCGACCGAAATATGATTTTTATAAAAAACGCATTAATGAGTTTATTAAATGTCCTATGTTTTGTTTGATTTGGCTGAATGCATGTTTCAAAAGGTTGCGTCATCCAAACCTCCCGAAATCAATTGAAATACAAGTTTAAATGTGTTCAATTAAATAAAACTTTTTGCATTACAATCAACTATGTTACAACAATCGGAATATTTCAGTTAAGTTGATTTGGCAACCTAAAACTTGCACTTAAAACTCTCATTAATCCATCGTCGGAACCCACGTGTGATTGATAACGTTATCACATCCATTGCATGGACAGTAACGTACCAACGATGATTAATCCGGATAATGTTAGAAATTACACATAAATGAGAAAAGTGTGAAAAAAGCCCAATGAACAGTGTATGATGACTTATATTAGACATGTCTCGTTTTCCAATATTTAAAACTCGTACAGGCCGCCAGATTAAAACAAATACTCAAAGGAGAATAATTACCGTCTCCTCCACCATTCAGCAAGTATCCTTTTTAAGCATGTCAATCTCATCAGAGGTGTTCAAGCAGATCATATTGCTTCCTATACTCTTCGACAGTAGAATCTGAAAAAATGTTTGGCAGTGTCATGCAACTGTTAAACAAACATAGTAATAAGAGGAACTCTATGTGAGAGAGAGAGAGAAGAGAGATGAGAAAGAGAAGAGAGAGAGAGAAGAGAGGAAATATAATTATGCATCAACACTGTAGTTCAATTATTGATAGATAAAGATATAAAAAATTATGAATATAGAATAAAGAGTGTGGGACAGTCGTGCGAGAGAGAGGACGAGTGAGAGGACAGAGAGAGAGACAGACGAGAGAGAGAGAGAGAGAGAGAGAGAGGGAAGAGGTGATACAAACAATATAATAATCATATGCTATTAAAACCACCGACATTAACATCTTTGTTAAAAGAGAGAGAAGTGAGAGAGAGAGACGGACGGAGAGAGAGAGAGGAAGAGAGAGAGAGAGTGAGAGAGAGAGAGACCGACGAGAGACAGACAGAGAGAGAGAGAGGAAAGAAGAGAGAGAGAGAACATAATAATCATAATGTAAACATAACGACATAAACGATATTGTCATTTAGAGAGAAGAATAAGAAGAAAGAAGAAGAAGAAGAAGAAGAAGAAAAGAAGAAGAAGAAGAAGAAGAAGAAGTAAGAAGAAGAAGAAGGAAGAAGAATGAAGAAAGAAAAGAAGAAGAAGAAGAAGAAGAAGAAGAAAGAAGAAGAAAGAAGAGAAGAAGAAGAAGGAAAGAAGAAGAAAGAAGAAGAAGAAGAAGAAAGAAGAAGAAGAAGAAGAAGAAGAAGAAGAAGAAGAAGAAGAAGAAGAAGAAGAAAGAAGAAGAAGAAGAAGAAGAAGAAGAAAGAAGAAGAAGAAGAGAAGAAGAAGAAGAAAAGAAGAACAAGAAGAAGAACAAGAACAAGAAGAAGAACAAGAAGAAGAACAAGAACAAGAAGAACAAGAGAAGATCACGAACAAGAAAGAAGTAGAAGAAGAAGAAGAAAAGAAGAAAGAAGAAGAAGAAGAAGAAGAAGAAGAAGAAGAAGAAGAAGAGAAGAAGAAGAAGAAGAAGAAGAAGAACAAGAACAAGAACAAGAAGAAGAACAAGAAGAAGAACAAGAACGAAGAAGAACAAGAAGAACAAAAAACAAGAAGAATAAGAAGAACAAGAACAAGAACAAGAAGAACAAGTACTAGAATAAAAACAACACGAAAGAAGAAGAAGAAAGAAGAAGAAGAAGAAGAAAGAAGAAGAAGAAGAAGAAGAAGAAGAAGAAGAAGAAGAAGAAGAAGAAGAAGAAAAACAAGAACAAGAAGAAGCAGAAGAAGAAGAAGAAGAAGAAGAGAAGAAGAAGAAGATGAAAAACAATAAACAAAACAACACAAGAAAAAAGAACAAGAAGAAGAAGAAGAACAAACAAGAACAAGAACAAAAAACAACAAAAAGAAGAAGAAGAAACAAGAAGGACCTACCTAAAACTATTCAATACAGAGTCTAAATAGATGCTAGTACAACCTGTTTAAACAGTCTCATCCAAATACAATGCAGGCATGTTGAGGTCGCAACATTTACGTTAGCAATTTCAGCATGGACTATCCCCCGGAGCGGTGGAAGATGTATAGAAAGGCAATATAAAACAGAAAAATTACCCATGCCCGAAAGAAAGTCCATTGGTCCTGCAGAGGTTCCAACATGATACCGTGATGAGTGTACGGCGGGATTAGTCACCCATACTTATCCAGTGGCGACATCAGTCATCGATAACCAACCCGGATCGTCCCTGAAACACAAAGATACGAACAATGCAATGTAACATTTAATAGTTGCCCACACGTTAACATGTAATAATTGTATGTTACATTAGTTGCCATACATTAACATGTACTTGTATATATTTTATTAGTAGCCACATGCTAACATGTATGTTACATAAGTTGCACACGCTAACATGTAGGATATATTACATTAGATGCCACAAGCTATCATCTATGATATGTTACATTCGTTGGACACACGCTAACATTTAGGCTAATGTTACTATGTAAACAATTCGTTGACACACGATAACATGCAAAACGTGTTACATTAGCTGTCACACGCTAACATGTGTGATTCATACATTCGTTGACACAAGCTAACATGTAGGCTATGTGCATTCTTTGAAACTAGACGACATGTATGGTATGATACATTAGGTGAAACTAGACAACACGTAGCATATGTTACATTAGTTGCCGCACGCTAACATGTAGGACATGTTGCATTAGCTGTTACAACGTTAACATGTAGGATATGTTACATTAGTTGCCACACGCTAACATGTAGAATATGTTACATTAGTAGCCACAAGTTAACATGTAGAATATGTACACATTAGTTGAAACACACGTTATCATGTAGGATATGTTACATTAGTTGCCACAGGTTAACATGTATGATATGTTATATTAGTTGCCACATAGCTAACATGTATGATATGTTATATCATTAGCCACTACGTTAACATGTATGATATGTTAAACTAGTTGCCACATCGTTAACATGTAGTATAATGTTACGATAGTTACCAAACGTTAACCATGTATGATATGATTCATTAGATGCAAAACGTTAACATGTATGATATGTTATATTAATTGCCACACGTTAACATGTATGATATGTTATATCATAAGCCACATGTTAACATGTAGTATATGTTACATTAGTTGCCACACGTTAACATGTAATGTGATATATTTTATTAGTAGCCACAGGCTAACACGTAGGCTATGCTACATAAGTTGCACACGCTAACATGTAGGATATGTTACATGAGTTGAAACTAGAAAACAAGTAGGATAAGGTCACATTAGGTGAAACTAGCAACGTGCAGCATATGTTACATTACTTGCCACACGCTAACAATGTAGGATATGTTGCATTAGCCGTTACAACGTAAACATGTGTGATATGTAACATAAGCTGACACACATTAACATGTAATATATGTTACATTATTTGACACACGTTAACAATGTAGGATATTTTACATTAGTTGCCACACGCTAACAAGTAGAATATGTTACATTAGTTGTCACACGTTAGCATTGAGGATATGTTTCATTAGTTGACACACGTTAACATGTAGGCTATGTTACATTAGTTGCCACACGCGAACATGTAGGATATGTTACACAACGTTAACATGTAGGTAGGATATATTGCATTAGTTGCCACACGCTAACATGTATCATATGTTACATTAATTGCCACAAGTAAACATGTAGAATATGTAACATAAACTGACACACATTAACATGTAGGATATGTTACATTAGTTGACACACGTTAACATGTAGGCTATGTTACTTTAGTTGTCACACGCTAACATGTATGGTATGTTACATTAATTGCCACAAGTAAACATGTAGAATATGTAACATAACCTGACACACATTAACATGTAGGATATGTTACATTAGTTGACACACGTTAACGTGTAGGCTATGTTACTTTAGTTGTCACACGCTAACATGTATGGTATGTTACATTAATTGCCACAAGTAAACATGTATAATATGTAACATAACCTGACACACATTAACATGTAGGATATGTTACATTAGTTGACACACGTTAACATGTAGGATATGTAGCATTAGTTGACACAAGTTAGCATGTATGATATGTTACATTAGTTACCGCACGTTAACATGTATGATATGTTACATTAGTTGTCACACGCTAAAATATAGAATGTTTTACATTAGTTGCCACAAGTTAACATGTAGAATATGTAACATTAGTTGACACACGTTAACATGTAGGATATGTTACATTAGTTGCCAAACGTCAACATTTATGATATGTTACATAATTTGTCACACGTTAACATGTATGATATGTTACATTAGTTGCCACACGTTAACATATAGTATATGTTACAATAGTTGACACACGTTAGCATGTAGTTTATGTTACATTAGTTACCACAGGTTAACATGTAGGATATGTTACACTAGTCTCCAAACATTAACATGTACAGTTTTTTACATCAGTTGCCCAGCTTCATCATATATGAATTGTTACATTCGTTGCCACACGTCAACATGTAATATATTTTACATTATTTGTCACACTTTAACTTGTAGGGTATGTTACATTAGTTGTTGTTCACTTTACCATATAGGATATGTTCCATTAGTTGCCACACGTTTACATGTAGTATATGTTACATTAGTTGACACAAGTTAACATGTATGATATGTTACATTAGTTGACACACGTTTACAAATAGGTTATGCTACATTATTTACCACACTTTAACATGTTGTATATGTTACATTAGTTGACACACGTTAACATGTATGATATGTTACATTAGTTGCCACACGTTAACATGTAGGATATGTTACATAAAACGAAATACGTTAACATGTAGGATATGTTACATTATTCAACACACGTTAACATATAGGATATGTTACATTAGTAGCTACAGGTTAAGATGTAGTATATGTTACATTAGTTGACCCAGGTTAACATGTATGACATGTATGATATAATTTGCCACAGACTAATATGTAGGATATGTTATATTAGTAGCCACACGTTAACATGTATGATATATATCATTAGTCGACACACGCTAACATGTAGGATAATTTACATTAGCTAACTCACGTTAACGAGTATAATATGGTACATTAGTTGACTCATGTTAACATGTATAATATGCTTCATTAGTTGACACACTTAACATGTATGATATGTTATATCAGTAGCCACACATTAACATGTAAGATATGTTACATTACTTCACACACGTTAACATGTATAATATGTTTTATCAGTAGCCACACGCTGACATGTATGATATGTTACATTAGTTGACACACGTTAACATGTATGATATGTTATATCAGTAGCCACAAGTTAACATGTAGGATATGTTACATTAGTTGCCATACGTTAACCTGTATTATATGTTATATCAGTAAACACACTTTATCATGTAGGAATGATATGTTACATGAGTAGCCACACGTCAACAAGTATCATATTTCACATTAGTTGACACACGTTAACATGTAGGATAGGTTACATTTGCTGACTCACGTTGACATGTATGATATGTTATATCAGAAACGACACGTTAACATGTATGATGTTATATCAGTAGCCACAGCTTAGCATGTATAATATATTACATTAGCTGCCACGTGTTAACATGTATTATATGTTTTATTAGTAGCCGCACGTTAACATGTACGATATATTACATTAGTTGATACACGTTTTCATGTAGGATAGGTTACATTTGCTGACACACGTTAACATGTATGATATGTTATATCAGTAGCCACAGCTTAGCATGTATAATATATTACATTAGCTGCCACGTGTTAACATGTATTATATGTTTTATTAGTAGCCGCACGTTAACATGTACGATATATTACATTAGTTGATACACGTTATCATGTAGGATAGGTTACATTAGCTGACTCACGTTAACATGTATAATATGTTACATTTGTTGTCACACGTTAACATGTAGAATATGTTACATTAGATGTCACACGTTAACATGTAGGATATGTTACATTAGTTGTCACACGTTAAGGTGAAAGACTGCCTAGTATGGTGTAAGGTCATAATAAAAAAACGAAAAAGACAAGAACTTGACAGTATGGAAACAGTCAAATGCAAATGGAACGTGTTATGTATTGCAATGATGTGTATTTTTATTTTTGTTTTATGCAATACTGTACCACTTTGATCTGAAAAGAAACAACGTACTCCCGATAGGGGAACTATCTATCAAACTAAATACAATTTGATGATCTTAACTATATTTTGAACAATACAGAAGTCATACAACTAAACATTACGAAAAACATTGTGAAAAACAAAAATAGTAAAATATCATCAAAATGTAGTGTTATCATTATACATATCACAAGGCATAGTTAGCATATATGTGTACATTTGACCTTATCGTATACGCATATAAGAATAACACTTTGATAGCTACTTCAAATTGCCTAGTATTACATGTATACTAATCACAATTCCTGAGTACCCACCTAAGAATATGTCAATACTATTCTCATTGCTTTGTTTTTTTCACGCTTGATTGGAGATACGGTTGAACTGCAAAATAATGAGCTCAAATCGTCTGGTTTGTTTGCATAAACACATTTAACGCTTTCAAGTCGATGTGTTATCTTAGAAATAATACACGTATACAGCTGGGTTATAAGGCATTGTGTTAAGTACATTGAATTAGTGATGTTCGAAATCTTTAATGTTAAGACTGAATTACAGTTACTTGAATTTCAAATAATATTCATTTAAAAAGGACGTAATTTAGGATTATCGACGTTTCACTTTATAATAGACGGAACATTTAGAATAACTGGGTCAAACTTTTATCCTTTTTTATATTACTTCCTACCAATCTAAAGAAGTGTATATCTTTAAGCGGACTTTGATTTATGCCATGTGTTTTATCAGCACAGTTCATGTATTCATACACTCAGTACATTTGAAAACGCAACATTTGGTACTTTTTTAATATCTAGAGTGGAATTGTAGTCCTCGGGCAAAATATGTTTATATATGTAGATGGGGAAAACATTTATACAGTGCTACAGTTTATAAAAAACCCAAGCGCTTTCGGCTTACGCCTTCTTCAGGGGTACACAAACCGAAGAAGAACAAATACGAAACAAAAAAACACTAAATTACACGGCAGTTTAAATAAAACTCTTAAAAAAACAACTTATCGTTTGACAGTGTTGCAGGGACTGCTTACTTTGAATAGACACTCTGGAGCCAATTGCGATACTAATAAAAGAACATAAGTGGTTGGATGAGGGTAAAACTGTACGCCTGTACGCTGACATTTAGTTATGAAGGGAGAGTAAAGATGTGAAAAAGGTAACACAAACCCTACCTCAAAACTTAAAACCTATAATCGATAATGCTGGATACAGTATAAAGCAACTCCAATGCTAATAAAAGCAATGAATACGGCTAAACAAATAAAATAAAATAAAAATGGAGATATTTTGATCAAGGGAAGTAACACAAGTACTAATAATAGAAAATTGCTGGTAGGATGAAGGTAAAATTGTACGCTGACATTTACGATTAATTATGAAGAGAAAGTGATTGAGTGAATAACCCTACCTCAATACCTAAAACATAGAATCGATACTGCAGGATAAAGTTAAAACAACCCCAAAGCTAATTAGAACTATGAATAAGGCTAAAACAATATATAAATGGAGAAAATTGGACCAAGGGAAGTAATAAAAAACAGAGTATGTGTGTATACATTTATATATTCTGTAGGATGTATCTAGTCCCCTTTGTTGATTCCTACTGGATGTTTTGTGTTTAAGGGTCTTATCCAGTACGTTTCACGCAATTTACGTTCCGCGTCGGTCCAATTTGGATTGTGTTCAATGCATGTCAGAGACAAGTCGTTGAACATGTTTCCTTCTGAACTGAAGTGTTCGGCCGCTGGCGACCTAGCAAACCTACGTAATTTACAATCGGAGCGATGGAGATTGAATCGGAAATTGAACGCCTGCTTCGTTTCACCGACATACTGTTTTTTTGCAAATCAAGCACGTCATTAAGTAGATGACGTTTGCGGATTTGCAGTTTGTGTTACTTTTGATTGTGTTTTTGGCACCGAGTGAAGATAAGAAAAAGTCTGCGGGAGACATGTATTTTCTCACCCTTATATATATATATATATATATATATATAAGGTCAGTCACTGTTTAACGATGTAACAATTTAAATAAAAAATAAAAGTCGCTAAGACTACAAATCAGTAGTGTTATTATTTACTGGTCTTTTGAGAACATCAATCCCAATCTTTGTGGCTTTAAATTAGAATATCGCTTGAGCCGGTGCTAGGAGGCGTGAGAGGTGTTGCACGTAACACTAGCTCTCATGAACAGACTCAATAAAACCGAGTCTGCAACTTTTATCTCTTGTTTGTGTTGTTTTTCAGTATGCATTTACAAATTATTTATCAAAACAAAATACTTATCACACAACTATTATAATGTATATTTAAACTATGAAAATTAGTTAAGAGACAAACATGAGTAATTAGGAACTTTGATCAGTGCATCACTGAACATTGGCGATTGGCATTGCAGGTGTTTGTTTGGTATAACTAATCTTACTAAATATTCGAACATTCGGAATGTAATAATCTGCTTATTATTCTACTGTCTCAATACTTATATACTGTTTTATTGCAGATTTCAACAGTGAAGGAATGAAACGAATAGAAGAACGAATAACGTCCATCGAAAATCAGATGACCGTTCTTTCGAACCAAACCGTTGATAAAAAAAGAATGAATAGAATGCGAGGTAGGTATAAATAAAAATAAATGTTTTCAGTTTTCAACCACAGTCTCATGAAAAAAACTATTATATCTACATTAAAATAATTGCTCATGGTCTATGTCCTAGGTATGAACAACAGCAACAATAACAACAACATTAACAATAATAATAACAACAATAAAAACAGCAGCTACATCAACAACAACAACAACAACCCAACTCGAGAACTCGGCTGATTTTTGGTTTTGTTGGATCGTAAACTTAGTTTATATTCGGTTTATATTGTTATCAGATGTACGAGTTTGATCCACTGCAATCTTGATTTATTTATAAACCTCGAGGCAATGGGTAAGTTGTTCTATAAAATGTGCATCATTAATAATACCATTGACAACTTGACAACTCGGCAAATTTTTGAGGTTGTTAGATCATTCATATAATTTATATTCGGTATACATAGTTATCAGTTATACGAGTTAGATCCACTGCGATCTTGATTTGTTTATAAACCTCGAGGCAATGGGTAAGTTGTTCTACATAATGCGCATCATTAATAATACATAACGTGCATATATATAAGTCATTAATAATACGTGTTTAATCGTTCAAAGAAAACAGCTTTTGAATAGTAATAATTGTTGATTATATTTCTATTTGTTGGTTATATTGCACGATTAATATAATTAACCCGAAGGTACTGATAAGAACGGATTATCGATATATATCTAGATACCGAGATGTGGTATTAAACGTATTAATAATGTCACTATGCCTAACAGGTGACACACACAACATAAACGGACAGATAGTACCCACAGAAATACCAACAACCTGACGGTAAACTATTTAATATCTTATAAAGATGTTATCGCGAAGAAGAGATTACGCTCTACAAACATCAGTAGAAATCAACGGCGGGGCATAATAATTATCAATTTACTAATATAGTAATTATAATATTTAACCAGACAGAATAAACTCCAAAACTGGAGCCTCGAATTAAGAGTACTCATAATTCATGTTACGCATATGTAATCACGATTTTTTTAAGAACCCTTGGATGATCTATACTTTTAATCGGCAAATATACCTCAATATGTGATCTGGACACCTGTATAGTTTTGATAAACGGTTCTGTAGTGTACTTTTGCCGTTATTGGCGGGTTAGTTTCTTTAATACCATGATCTTTGTAATTATGTCACTATCTTTCTGTCGCACGCTCTACTACATCTGTCGCACGTTCTACCACAGCATGCGAACGCTCTAGCTACAGCGTGCGAACGCTCTACTACAGCATGCGAACGCTCTAGCTACAGCGTGCGAACACTCAAGCTACAGTGTGAACGCTGTAGTAGAGCGTGCGACAGCGTTCGCACGCTGTAGATTGAGCGTTCGCAGGCTGTACTACAGCGTTCGCACGCTCTACTAGAGCGTTCGCACGCTGTCGCTAGAGCGTTCGCACGCTGTACTACAGCGTTCGCACGCTGTACTAGAGCGTTCGCACTCTGTAGTACAGCGTGTAAACGCTTTAAATTATTTGTTCTGCATGTCACCTGCGGGGCTCCGTAGTTTTGTATGTTTTGTAGTAGTATGAATTATTTTTCTAAACAACATCGACCCTTTAGATTTTATTTTTTTGATGTTTCAAGATGTGAACATTTTGTTAATTCCAAATGTGTCTCCATGTACATATGTATAATAGACAACTTGAAGAAATTTCACCAGGATTACATTACAATGAGAATAATATTTTAAAAATATTCCCGTTTTCAAAAAAAAATGCGTTTAAAATTGTTAACTTTGGTCACAAAAATATGCATTTCATCATCTGTTTTCTTCCCAAAATTGTAAACTGTATGCATTTTGTCCTTTTCAAATAGTTTGATTTATATACATAAATATAATGGATAACTTTGAAAATCTTCAGCTACATGATCTTAAAACACGTATTTCAGTTGTCAGCGATTTTGTTTCCAGTTTACATCTTTTGACCTAATAAAATGGCATTTCCTACCCTTTTGCACTTTCTTCTGTAACTTAAGGGTACGCACCCCTTCGATTATGAACATGTTCAAACTATTTCTGTTGCAATTTGTTTAGGGTCAAACCTTATATTCTTTAGCCTAGAAAACATTATTCTTATCTAGCAATGATTTAGCTAGATAAGCAGAAGTTATCACTAGCTCTGCATCCAAAGTATTGGTATATTATATGCGATTGTCAAACTAGAATTATATAGTTGAAAGCTTTGTATCGAAGAAATATAAAAAAATCGGACAGGGAAAGTAGCATTCAAGGTGGACAGTCAACCACAAAACACAGAAACAAACACGCAAACAGACAAACAAGAAGGCCAAAGTAATAATAAATGCAAACGACATCACAAACACAAAAGGGTTGACAATAGGGCTACCGCCTTGGAACGGTCAGTGGCAAAGTAGGCCACTGGGGGTTTAAACCAGTTCTAGGGTGAAGGTTTGAAACACAGTTCGGTTCTGCATAGTACATATTGGGTATGGAGATTTTGGTTTCCCTTCTTAGGGTGACGTACATTATAATCAGACGGCCTTGGAATCAGAGATGACCCGTAAACTAGTATATGTAATTCGATAATCTCAGAATTCATTCTCAACCAAGCAGTTAGTGAATATCTGCGACTTCGCGTTTACACCACCTAGTACAGAAATATATTACTGAACCCGCATCTTAATTGCGACAGGCATTCAAATCAATATCCGATGGAAGGCGATACTTAGGACCTTTGTAACATCGAGAATGCCAGTGATTATTTCACCGGCAGGCTCATATCACAATTTAGAATTATGACATTCTCAATCAGTGGGATTAGATGTCTCGATTTGAAGATTACAAACTATTCTATTGTAGTTGAACACAATATATTCCTGGTGGATTTCCTATACTTGTTACATATTATATGAGTCTTTTTTTCTTGAAATATTTAGGAATTTTGTCAGTCACACGCCTCTGATTAAAACACTGGATAAAATGTGTTTTATGGTCAGATGGAGCTTCTATATACGGACTCGAAATATGCTGCGTTTAGCGTTGAACTATAGATATAGCATCACATAGTGGATCAGTATGGGCGCAAATGGTTTCTGCTTCTTCGTCAAGTTTACGTAAACAAGAACACGACAGACTACCTTTATATATTTTGTTATGCTCTTTGACGAAAACACATTTCTTAAACCCATTCGAAAGATGTATGTAATATAAAAGATTCGAATCTTCGACTTCTCTAAACATAACCTTTCCATTAACAATAATTAAATAGGACGAAAAATGGGATCTAGTTTAGTGAATATGCACAATGAATATGAAACTGAATCATTTAATATGAAGTTTTTTATTATTTGTATTCGGGTATTTACACCCGTATTTTTTCCTGATGCACCCCTCACCCCCCCCCCCCCCCCCCCCTTCCCACCCCACCCCAGTACTTTCAAACAAAATAAAAACAACACCTAAAGTCAATCTGTTTGGTTGTTATGGCTCATAGATAGACGCATGACATATGTTTTTCATTTTTTTAAATAGGGCTTTATTTGTAGCAGAATGTCGACATTTCAGGCCAACTTTATTTTGATATAATTTTGATAATGTACTCCGTCAATCCCCTAAAATCGCACACACCCATATAACTATGATCTATTTGTAATACCCGTTTAGAACTGGTAGTATCTCATGTTTTATTAGTAAGCAAACATAATAAGGACCTTCATATAATCCTTCCACGCCATTGCCTCAGTATCTCTACCTGAGTAAATATGGTAAATGCTAAATCAAAGTATAAGTCACTTATACATAGATGTAGTTATGAGTATGATAAAACTGAAACAAATAAACTAACACAGGTTAAACATAGAAATGCTAAGATGTACTGGAATATGCTAAAAAAAACTGTGCTGGAATAAAGTAACCCAACATTCAGATTTTGAGAAATATCTTAAAGCTGTTTATAACCCAGAGAGTCAATTATTTACACCTGACGAAGATGTAAATAGTTTATTGATAGATATAAAAATGATGATTTAGTGAATTAAATATTGAGATTACCGAAGAAAATGTTTTTAAAGGAATAAACGAACTTAAGTCAAACCGATCAGGAGGACCGGATCTATATTTAAATGATTTGTTATACATGGTAAACATATTTTATCACCGGTAATTACTTGAATTGTTCAATACAGTTTTTGAATTGGGATATTTTCATGACAGCTGGTCAGAGGGTCATGTTATACCTTTACATAAAAAGGGAGGTATTAACAATGTAGATAATGATCGTGGTATTACATGTACCTTGTTAAATACTTTTTGTAAATTGTTTTCAAGAATTTTAAATAACAGATTCACAGGCTGGGCTGAAAATTATGGAGTATACATCGAAGCGCAAGCAGGTTTTAGGTCAAACATGAGTACAGTGGATAATGTGTTTGTGCTGCATGGGTTAATCTCTCATTGTAAAAATACAGGTAAAAAACGTTATTGTCCATTTGTCGATTTTACAAAAGCTTTTGATTATGTAGTTCGAGAAAATCTATGGTTTAAAATGATTAAGCTGGGAATTCAGGGTAAAATGTTTAATATTATTTTCTATGTACCAGTCGATGAAATCATGAGTTAAGTATTATAATTTGTTGAGTGAAGAATATAGTTGTATGCTAGGGGTTAGACAAGGCGAATGTATGTCTCCTTTCTTATTCTCAATGTTTTTGAATGATATTGAAGAAACAGTGATGCATAATGGTATTGAAGGTTTTGATGTAAACATGTTTAAAGTATTTCATATAATATATGCTGATGATATTGTTATTTTTGCAAATAGTAGTGAAACATTACAAAATAGCTTAACATTACTTTCAGAATACTGTCATAGGTGGAAACTTGTTGTAAATGGTTCAAAAACAAGGATAATGGTATTCAAAATAGGTGGTTTATTACCGAGACCTCTACTCTTTTATTAGAAAGAAACTGTTTCAGATATAGTTAACAGTTTTAGTTACCTAGGTATTGTATTTACAACGTGGATGAATAACATTTATATTTACTAAAGATCTAAATTAGAACTGCAGTACAAGTGTTGATCGCACGAGTATCAATACTTGATTGTCTTGAATTGGCTTATATTATGTCCTGCATATTAATACTCTTGTCTCAAATCAGTTTGAAATTTGTGAAATAATTTCATGTGAGCAAGTGTAGTTATGTTCCCTTTCACACATGAATATGAAATGTGAATGCAGCTTTTTCTTTGCATTTTATGCACACTTTTCGGGTTTTAGACATTACATTAGTCATTAAGCATATGTACGAATATGTGTATGCATATATTCGCAATTTATTTAAACATACACTTTAGTGTATACATGTGTTAATCTATGTACTTGTTGAAGGTAAGGTCTTAATAACTGTTAAGTACTATATGCTCCCAAATAAGGGTGAAGTTGGGGTAATCATTTCATGTGAGCAAATGTAGCTTGTATGTTCACTTGCCCACATGAATGCATCTTTTTCCCTTTCTTTTTTTGCATGTTCAGCATACCTCTCGGGACCGAGCGATTTACGTATCTGTTCTTTAAATGCATTATATACATTGTTATGCTTAGTTTAACTTTAGTAAAACTGGCTTATTTCATAATTATACACAAACAGAAAACCCACAGCAATATATTTTCCCATGTTTCGCTTTCTTATTGTGTCAAGGTATTATTCACTGGGTGTATTTCTCTTCAACAGTTTAGGTAGTGCATGTTATAATAATGTTTAAACTGATGATAATATAATATTTATTAATGATGGTCGTGGATATGTATTAGCTGTTGCGATAAGCAACTTTTTGTTATATTGTGTTATTTTTACGTGTTGTTTTTCTTGCATGCTATGCCAAGTTACCCATTTAATATTCGTTATAAAGAATATAATTCATTAGTCACAGAATTATTCATTAAGAAATTGGTATGTTTGCGATCATTTTAGTAGACTTATAATGTTCAATATGCCGACGCTTGAGTTGTTGTTGTTGTTTGTTTGTGTGTGTTTTCTTTTCTTCTTGTTAGCCAATAAAGTCTAAAGAGCATGCATTTATAACTGTCCTTAACATGGTTGAATTATTCAGTTATGATGACGCGGTTAACACTGAATTACTATACTCATACCGTGTTATTTACGAATGGTGGTCTAAGATGTTTATATGCTTTTGCGAATAGCAACTTTCATTGTAATTGTAATGTGTGTGTGTTTCTTTTTTTTTATTTTTTTTTTTGTATATTGTTTATTATGTATTATTTATTCTATTGGTCTTGGATATTTATAAAGTGGCGCAATTATGTTCCCTATTTAATTGCATTGATACAACCAGTCACAATTTGTTTTTTTATATTAGATTTCAATATTATAAGGAAAACATGAAAGCACTATTTTAACGTAAGTTAATATATATTTATCTTTTTTGTAATCTACTTTTCTCGTTCTAGGATACCGTTTTGTTCTTTTATTTCCTTTTTTCTCAGTGTAAAAGCACATGCTTTTCATATTGTTTATGTTTTGTGCTCCCGTGCATGCCGCAACCCCGTGTTTGTTCACCATATCGTCTCGTATATTCCTGTTCACACCTACTCACTTGTCATTGTTCCGATTGTCGATCTTCATTATATTTGACGTTATAAAGTATCCCCATCGGTAATGACCTAAACTCATGAAGAGCGACTATTGGACTTTATAATAACAGGCGACAGCGAATTCTACAATCGTGTACGTGCTATATGCACCCTCTTAATATGACGCTTGAGGTAACCTTATATTGTTCAGTAAGAGCTACTCAATTAATTGCTCGTTTTTATTTAAACACTGCGCATCCTTATATTGCACTCATTGCCGTATTAGGTGTATGTTACACGTTTAATTCATTATCGGAGAAAATTAATTATGAATATAAATCTAATCTAAACATATTTTCAACATGCGATATCATGCAAAATATTGACTTTTTCCTATTTATGAGTACTTTAATTATATTATCAGGAGTTATGACACAAGGCAATGATTTTCAATATAGCATAAACACATTTGACTATATCAAAGACAACTTCGTGGATTTTGGTATATTGTGTTTTACTGAAACTCATCTATCGACTGATATTGAAAACGAAATGTTACATTTAAAACTTTTGATGCTATGTTCCGTAAGGATAATACATCTCATTCTGATGGATTACTAATGTATATCTCGCCCCATTTAAGACCAAATAGGAAAATTGAATTGGAATATTTACTTCCTGAATCAATATGGTTGAAATTAAAGATAATAGCTAGTCTTTTGCTAATATGCACACTTTATCAACCACCGCACTATGCAGTTGAATTCTGGAACAGGTTAAACGTCTGCAATAAACATGCGTCTGAAATAACTTCAAATATCATTATCTTAGGTGACAACAATGAAGACCAATTAAACCTGCCAAATTATACATTTCGAGATAGACTTACAAGGCGGTAGCCCTATTGTCATCGCTTTTGTGTTTGTGTTGTCTTTTGCTTTTAATATTGCCTTTGCCCTCTTGTTTGTCTGTTTGCGTGTTTGTTTCTGTGCTTTGTGATTGACTGTCCTCCTTGAATGCTACTTTCCCTGTCCGATCTTTTTGTATTTCTTTACGCTTAATAATATGATAAATATAATTAAAGATCCTACTTTCCTGTAACTATCAAACAGCAAATCTTATCAGTGATCATTATAGTACATATGCTTTCATAAAAGCGATCTTTGTATAAATATACCGTTTCAAAGAAGAGTCTGGAATTACAAAAGCGCTAATTTAATTAGATCAACAGACCGGACTGTTTTGCATACAGATTCTGTAGACATCGCTGCTAATAGTTATTAATAAACTCACCGATCTAATGGAGGAATGCATTCCAACCAGTTTCGTAACCATTCGTCCAAATGATAAGCTTTGGTATAAGTCAGAAATTCGACTTGCATCTCGTAAGCGCGATAGAAAAAAAAACAATAGCTTTACGTACAAGGCAATCAATCTGATTGGCGCTTATATAAAGACCTTCGAAATAAAGTTAATAATATGAAAAAGCAAGAAATATTTGATAATCAACTTGAATTTTCTCTAAGTGATATGAATTTTGCAAATCCTCGATAGTTCTGGAAAATAATCAAAATGTTAATTAAAGTAAACGCTAACAGCTGTAACGTCATACCACTTTTAAAGAACAACGGCCTACTTTGCCACTGACCGTTCCAAGGCGGTAGCCCTATTGTCAACCCTTTTTGTGTTTGTGATGTCGTTTGCATTTATTATTGCTTTTGCCTTCTTGTTTGTCTGTTTGCGTGTTTGTTTCTGTGTTTTGTGGTTTACTGTCCTCCTTGAATGCTATTTTCCCTGTCCGATCTTTTTATATTTCTTTTATATTCTGTATCTGACGAGGAAAAGGCACATTTATTGAATGTCTTTTTTACATCAATATCAACTGTTGACGACACCGATGCCACTCTACCACAATGTATACCTAAGACGATCCATACTATCAATGCTATTTATATCACTGAATATAGTTTCTGATATCCTATCAACTTGAATGATAAATAAAGCTAGTGGGCCAGATGTCATCGAGTCCTGAAAGAAACTTCAAAAACAATATGTCGCCCACTGTGTATACTGTTTAATTGTTCAATTCAAGAAAGCATCTTTCCAAAATGCTAGAAATTAGCTTATGTTATGCCACTTTTTAAATCAGGTGATAAAGATTCACAATCAAACTATAGACCAATATCGTTAATTAGTTGCGTTGGAAAAGTTATGGAACGCGTGATATTCAAACATATTTTGAATTTTTTGCTTACCAATAATTTAATATTTAAAAACCAGTGTGATTTCTCACCTGGTCACTCATCAGTTTACCAAATAATTGATGTATAATCAAATATGCAAAGCGATTGATTAAAACAAATTTACATGTATGGCATTTTCTTATATATCCAAAGCTTTCGATCGTATCAGGAATGCAGCTTTAATTTTTAAACTCCGACAACATGGCATTTCAGGCAACGTTATTAATCGGATAAATAATTATATACCTGATCGTAAACAACGAATTTGTGTTGGTCCTTCTTTTTTTAAATAAAAACTCCAAATGCTGGGGTACCCCAAGGCTCTGTCCTAGCACCATTATTGTTTTTAATTGATATAAACGACATAGCTGATGCATTGCTTAGTACGGCAAGGCTATTTGCTGATGACAGTTCTATTGCTGTATCTACATCCGACATGGACTATATGGAAACTACAACTTGTGTAAAATATCGAATTGGTCAAAGCAATTGCTAGTAAAATGTAATCCATCTAAAACTAAAGTCATCTTCTTTTAACTTGCAAACAGAAACCTTCAGTCTTTGATATTTGAAAATACTCAACTTAACTTTGTTGACCATCATCGTCATCTAGGAGTAACGCTTAGTCACGATGGGTCCTGGCATTAACCTATTTCAAATATTGTAATATCTGCGTCTAAGGTATTAGGTTGAATGAAATTAATGAAATTTAAATTAAAACGTCAAACGCTTTATCAAATATATAAATCTTACCTTCGCCCTATTTTATATAACGCGGCTATAGTATGGGATAGTTATACAAATTATGAAAAAGATAACTTAGAAAAAATACAATATGAAGCCGCGCGATTACTGGCCTGACTCGTTCTGTCTTTATACAAAAAATGTTAACTGATAGTGGTTGGGTCTCTCTGTCCGATAGAAGACACATCAAAAAGTTGATATTGACCTTTAAGTTTAAAAATGGAGTTACTTGAATGAAATATTCCCTGCAAATACTTCGGAATCAAATCCTTACAACTTGAGAAACAGTTCCAACTTCGTAACTTTACCTAGAAGAACAGAACTGTTTTCGAGATCAGTCTTACCGTCATCTCTAAAACTTTGGAATTTTCAGAATTGAAAGACGGAAATTATTTTTAGACACTCGTATATTTCATCCTTTAAGTACTCTCAAACTTTTATGCGACATCGACCAACTAACGACCTTAAGTTCAAAACTGTATTAAAAACACTAAACGATTCCAAAATCCTTAACTTTGTATTAATATAACGTTGTTTTTTTGTCTATATCAACTGTCGCTATGTTTTTATCAGCCTGAACGGGGATATGTTGTGTTATTTCGGTGGAGATTGCATGGGGGTAGAATGGCACGGCAGATTATTTTTTTGATTTTGTTTCCTCATCAAATTTATATTTAAATGTATTGTTACAATTTCAAACCGATAATCACGTACACTTTTTCAGCCACAATGGAGAGAACTGTAACTGATGTTGTAATAAATTGTAGTTCAAGCCATTTGAATATGTTTCTATGAATATTGCGATGTTGAATTGATGTATTGTAACATATCTTCAATAAAATATTATTAAACTATTTACAACTGGTGGATCCTTTTTCTGATGCTCAGGCAACACTTGCAGGCCAGGCTTTGAAAGCAATTTTTAAAATAAATAAATAAATATCTTTACAAATGTACGGTTTTATCTGTTGAACATGGACTAGATTTGTTTAATAAGCTGATAACACTCATTTTGAACTATATATCTGAAGTTTGGGGGTTTCTACAGGCGACTGTCATTGAACGAGTACACGTGCAATTTTGTAAAAGGTTATTGGGTGTAAAAAAGTCAACACAAAACAATATTGTATTAGGAGAACTGGGTAGAACGTCTATGCCATGTCATCGTCATTTTAATGTTATAAAATACTGGGTTAAAATATTGCAAATTAATGAAAATAAGTATGTAAAACATATATATGTATTGATGTTAAACGATATAAATGCTCAACCCAACATAAAAAATTAGCGTCTTTAATTAGAGATATGTTATGCATTATGGGATTCAATGATGCGTGGTTAACCCAAACAGTGGGTGATCCTAAATTGTTTTTATCTTTTGATAAACAGAGATTACATGACAATTTTATCCAAACTTGAATCTGATTCAAGCAGAGCACGATTTTATAACTGTATATGTGTTTTCAGGTTTCAACATAACAGAACATATGTTTTATTTAACTTGTACATACGTACATCGTTATATATACATACATAAATGTTCATGCATAATAAGTCGAGTAATTTAGACAAAAGTACAATTGCTATGAGCAACATTAATATTAATTAACTGATATATGAGAATGAAAATACAAAAGAGCTAAACATTGTTTAATTAATCAAGATTGTATTCCTTACAGCTAAAGCTGTACTAATATATTTAGCTAACTTAATAACAATATTCTTATCCTGTGTCTGCATTAATTCTAAGAATTTAAACATACTAGGTCTATTATAATAATATTTTTTAATATAAATTGTCCGGATTCTTGTGTAGCAAGGACAAATCAAAATAAAATGGTATTCATCTTCCAAATCAATACTGAGACATCATTGACAATATCTTTCATTTCTAGGTATTCTATTACGAGAGTATCTACCGGTCTGTATTCTTAACGAATGTGCTGATATTCTGAATTTTGTCCAATATGGTCTGAGATTACATGGTAAAATATCAAGGTATGATTCATAATTAAAACTCAATTTACAATTATTATATAATTCAAGTACATCACTTGATTCCTTATCTACAAACCATCGTTGTATAAAACAATCAACAACTCTTTGTCTAAACGTATTTATAAAGTATTTAACATTAACAGAATTTGGGTCATTCCAAACATGTGTAAAACCATATTCGTTTAACATATTTTTTACATTCGATGTCCAAGTTTTATAACCATTCTCGCAATCGTTTAGTGTCGATGTGTAAATGCTTTTAAGTATTACGTTATCTGTTTTCAATAATTTAAACCAGTATTTAAGTATTCTTACATAACGCGTTATAAATAAAGTATATCTTCCTAATTCACCATATACTCCTGATGTACAAAAATAAGGATAAAATATCGGACAGGGAAAGCAGCATTCAAGGACGACAGTCAACCACAAAACACAAAAACAAACACGCAAACAGACGAACGAAAAGGCAAAAGTAATAAAAAATGCAAACGACATCACAAACACAAAAGGGTTGACAATAGGGCTACCGCCTTGGAACGGTCAGTGGCAAAGTAGGCCACTGGGGGTTTAAACCGGTTCTAGGGTGCACCAAACCTCACACTTACCCTACTGTCATCCCATTAAAACAGGACAGTGTAAATAAAGAAATCCCCGCCATGATATAAACTCTAACCAACAAGGCAGCATCAATAGGCAATATAAGTAAAACACAAATATGCTCGTGTAAATATAATACAAAAAAAAACAATAGCCTAGAAAGCCACAATGAAGGTACTCAATGACTTGGCAGAAGCCAGAGCAGTAAGAGAATACACCATTAAGGGCACGACAAGAAAGAACATGGACAAACATCAAACGCCACCTTTTTTACTGCTTTTCCGTCAATGTACAACGTGTCATACGCTAACCATGCCTTTTTGTTTTCATTCTTTGCCTTCTTTAGAAGCGGAAATAGTTGTCTTCTCTTGTCATTTACCTCCTTGGGAAATGTTCGGTCACGTAGAATGCCTTTCCTTCCAGATGTTTCCACTCTCTTCTCACAAGTTCACGTTCTTTAAACAAAGAAATCTTCGCCACGATTCTTCTACATGTACTTCTATTACCTGCTATAGGACCCATTCTATGAACTCTTTCAAACTGCATAACGTCCACAATATTCTGAGCAATTTTCATTTCTGCTACCATGAATTCCCGTAGGCGCTTTACCGTCTCCGCTGGTACCTCAGTCGGGGCCTCCGGTATATTGCCGAACACTAGATTATTCCTCATTGATTGTGACTGTAAATATATAAACCTCATCCCTCAGTGCGTTACGCTCTTTTTCCATTTGCACAACTTTATCGTTAACTATACCCAACGAAAAATCTGTACTCTCGACCTTGTCTCCACTCTCTCCACCCGTTCGTCCGTCCGTTTTACTTGTTCGTGTACGTAAGTCCAAAGCTTTTTCATTTCTTGCTTAAATTTATCAACCTTTTGCTCTAACGATTCTAATGATTTCAATCGCTTGTCCATATTGTTAATCTTTCCATCAATTGACTTCAGGCATGTCATTAAATCGTTAGAGGGACCCTTATCCGATGTTTTTATAGTTTCTTGACTCATGGCTGAATGGTGGGTGGGGTTGGGCGAGTCTGGTCTATCTACTAACGATAGTTCAAATATACTGTTGAGATTTATGATGGCATCATCACAGTCAAATAATACTGCGTTTGCTTTATTTAGTACTGTACTAACACTTACCCCATCAGGGCTTTCCGGCGAGTTCGAATATTTTCCCGCTTTGCACAAGCTATTGTTCAAACTGTCATCACTCTTTTTTCGCTTTGATCTCTGTTTACCCATAGATCTATTTTCTTGTCAACATAATCTAGCATATAAACACTTTAAATTTCCATTTTATGAGTTATTTATCCAGTAAAAATCAAATTTTCACTTAATTTCTTCCATTTTCTTTGTGAACTCTATCGAGAGCTCGAAAAAACACGTCTTCACACCTCGACTTATATATCAATTTCAACCCTATCTTAATATTTGTAATATATCAACATTTAGAAGTAAATTAACAAAATTAAGAGTATCCTCACACAGACTAGAAATAGAACTAGAAATAGAAGCAGGACGTTGGAATAAACCTAATAGTAAATGAGAGAAAATGTAAACTTTGTAATATCCTACAAGACGAATTTCATTTTATGCTATATATTCGGAGTTTTGAAAACAATATATAAAACATATTATTGGAATAGGCCAAATATGCAGAAACTTATTTTGTTAATTAGCTCAGAGTGTCAAACGAAATTAGAAACGTGGCTATTTTTGTTAACAAATCGTTTAATAAACGAAATCAATGTTTGTTTGCAAATAATTAATTAATTAATGTTTAAATTGGCAAAATTAAACTGAATACTGTTTAAAACTGTAGTGGTTCAAAGTCCTTCTCCACACAAATGAAAGGAACTATTATCAAATATATAGATTGTATATAATTGTATCATAACAAACAAATGATATAGTGCATTTGTAAAATATGTTAGTAGTGAATATTGTATATTTTAACTGTCAGTCATATGTTCTGTAAAAATGTATTTCCTCATGGGCTATTTGCCTAATGGAAATTTGATAATAAACTTGTATCAAACTTGTATGATTAACAGGAACTTAAGTCCTTGCCTTCAAACCGTCAAACAATAAAGCGCATATTTTCGTTCCACGTTCCGTAATATTCCATAATATAAGGTTCGCCTATTTATTTGAACCATGTTTAATTATTTCTAACGAGATTGCAATGTATTCTATTTGTAAACAGTACACTAACTGCCAATTTATAAAACAATTATTTAATTACGATTTGCCTAAATAAGTCGTCAGTAGTTTTGACAGTTTTAATAAATGTGCCATATTTATAAAAATCAATATATATTTATAGATAATTTACTAATAAAGGCATGTTATTACATTTATAAAATCAATAAATATTCATAGATAATTTACTAATAAAGGCATGTTATTACATTTATAGAGGTGAAAGATCAGGATTTCTCAGTGAAAGAAAATTAAGATATATCCATAATATTCAGAACTAACTCGCAACACAAAAAAACTAATTGATTTTATATTGAGAGACATGACACAAGTATAAGAATCATACGAACCATATTTTCTGTAGTATTGTGTGCTAGCGTTTCCAGAGAAGCCACCACTAGCGTTGAAGTACGACTTATTGCAGCCGTAACACTCTTTGCTTGTAGAACTGTAAAACCAACTTTTACATGTGGAATTTCTGTCGCAAAACATCGCACAAACGATGATACTGTCTGCAATCATTGTCAAAATTGTGTCACCGAACTGACAATTTAGTCCATCCCTCGTGGCATCATGGACGTACTGTGAAGCCCATACTAATGCTATAAACACTGCTAAAGCCAAAGTAGAAACTTGAATATTCATTTTCAATAACATAATTTCTGTTTAAACTGTGATGATAGCGGAGTTCGTGAAACACGCGCAACCCAACCTGTTATGATAATGAAAGACATAGAGTCTATACTTGTAAATTCCAGATATTCGAGGGACAGTCAGAAAGTTTTGATATGGACGCAATAACAGTTAAACATGTGTATATGTAGTGGTAAAAGTTAAAGTCAGCAAATTCAAAATTTAATCTGAACGTGGTAGAAAATATGACTACACAGGTATGACTGATGTATAATGGAAAATGTGTATATAATAATTTCCATCCTCGTTTAATGAAGTAGCATCACTAAGAGTAATATGTATGATTTTTTGTAATTTTCTGAAATACTTTTTTGTGTTCATTTAATATTAGATACATACTGATTTTTGGTCGAAATATTAGGAATACTATAAACGTAATACTATTTCTGTTACCGGTGTTTTCTTTGTCGCTTGTGTATGTACGTGCGTCCGTGTGTGCGTTCGTTCGTGTGTGTGTTTATGGATGTGTGCGTGCGTGCGTATGGGTGCAAGTGTGTGCGTGCGTATTTGTATTTGCGTGAACGACAGTGATACAATATGATTATATCTTCATTTTGCTTGAACTGCCATAGACAACTGTTAAGATAATTATGTATACTAAATAGAGGATCTTACATGAGTACTCATTAATTATTGAATTTATTAAACGAGTTGGCAAAATAATATAATGCGAGGTTCTGGCCGAGCATTATATACTATTTGCTGACAAGTTCAATAAATTCAATAATGAATGAGAACGAATGTTAGATTCCATTTATCACATAACTCACATATCGACCTTTATTGAATTTTGCCTGTCGCTTTAACAGGCAAAACCGACATAAACCTTGGGAAATGGATCATAGTCATAATCGATTTTTTGACAGCGCATACTAGGCCTATTTGCATAGCTATATAACTGGTTATATATATGGCATGAGTTATGTGATAATATGTCATTTGGTATTTTGAATGAATAAAGTATCTATCTATATTTCTGCCAGTATTATTTAAAGTGTATTGTGCAATACCTGTTTTTATTGTCCGAGTACATGTTGTGGTGAAAGTCAAATTGAACGAGACGTCGAAGGCTACTGATATTTTAAAAACCACCATCTTGTTTTGAACCGTCCAGTATGAAAAAAAATAAAATTCTGGACGTTACAACGTCCAATAACAACATTGTACAATCACAATGTACAAATTCGAACCGCTGATTAGACTGTAAATGTAGGTATATAATCATAAATTGTATAACATGAGGGGAGGTAAGGCGTTAAGGAAACTGATGATGTCATACATCTTCTAAAAATGCTATATCTTAATAAGAGTATTGATTTTATTGTCATACTAAATATGTTTCGAGCTAATCGTGCTGTTAGTTATATTCCTGTAACCCTTAGCTAGCTACATTTATATGTTCTTTCTTTGAATTAAGACCATTCCATTTATGTGACAAAGGGTATTTTGGGAGAAATGACTGATCAGTAGCCGGACATTGTAAACCCTGATCAACTTGTGAGTGAGTTACAATGGACGCAAAGGCTATTATGTTCGTGCTTAGCGGGTTAAGGGTTAATATTTAAAAAAATCAAAAAGTCCTATAATTGTTTATAAAAAAGCAGGTTTCCAGCACTGTTAATTTTGGTTTTATAAATAAAAGTACTCTTCATGTTGTTTATAGTATAGATTACGTTCAATGATAAGTGTAATGCATAGACGACATGGTGGTGGTAAACGTATAGGTCAACTTCACTTTCGGAGATACTCTACATTTATCCCAGACACTTATCAAAATTCCATTTAAACACTCCATCTCGGTGGAAATACATTCTTACTGTCCACTTTGAACATATGTTCATATTGATGACTCAATGATTGTTTTATTTAACATGTTTAAGCAAAATATTTTTTACAGAAAATAAAAAACGTTAAAAACTTAATAAAAACATGGCATGACACATGAAACATACAGAATGCGAAGTATGTTTGTTATAAAGGAAAAGCTATAGGAATGCGGGAACTTACTATCGAAAATATTCCTATGGTTCTTCAACGTGCCCGATAAATAGACTCTCATAAACGGGACAGACCCATCCGTAGGATGGGGATTGGGAACGTGTCGTAAATAAGGACACACGGAATTTAAAGAAGATATAAATATCGAGCAAAAAATAACCACAGTCATCCAAAACCACGCGCAGAAACAAACAATAATTAAAAAGATGGTTAAAAGGCATGATATGACATCCCAAGCATAAAAGATATTGACAATAGGGCTACCGCCTTGCAACGGTCAGTAACAGAAAAGGCAGATGGCGGAAACACAGAGAGGCTCGATTTCGTATTCTCTGGGTCCATCGTGCTATCCACTGAGCCACAGCGGCCACTAATCAAAGCAAGAGGTGCAGTTATTAGTATTGCCAATAATGGTTTTAAGGCCTAAACTATGGATACTTATTGAACACCCACTGCACATGTTCATCTTGTAAACACAAATTTACTTGATCAATCAAACGTGAGTTCCCACGATTTCACTTGTTTGTTGATCAATCATACGTGAGTTCCCACGGTGCCACTCGTTTTGATTTTCAATAAATATTGCATAATTCAGTGAAACAATCTAAACATCTGCATATAAACATACACAATTCGTGAGGCTTTCTTCCGCTTATGTTGAGGAGCACATGTTAACTATTTATGTTTTAATTAGTTTTCATATGTTGCAATCGATAGTATTTCACGATTATGACTGTCGTCATAGATTACCACTATCGATTACAACATAATATAGTAACGTATGTATATTGCATGTTCCACACTAACTGCGATAATGTGTTTACTCGTTTGATGTGCCCTCTGTTCTCATGATAAATGTATTTGTTATCATCATCATCATCACACCGTATAAAAGGTTACATTGATGACATAATGCTAACATGGTGACATAGCCTGGGATCATAGCAGTGCGAGACGACAGCGCATTGGAGGGATCGATCCGCTTTTACATTAATAAAATAAAGATTACTCGGCAGAGCCGTTTCGTCTTTTCATTTTACACAAATAGCACTAATACTGAAAAGGGGATTCCTTGGAAGCAACAAACAAAAACAAGAAAGAAAAGTAGCATACTCGGATTTATGAGTTTTCTCATGAGAGTTAAATAAGGTGCTAAACCTCTCACGCCATCTGGCACCGGCTTAAGAGGTATTCTAAAGTCACACAGATTGGTATTGATGATCCAAAACGACCAGTAAGTAATAAACTACTGATCTGTAGTCGGTGCGACATTTTACGTCCGCCACACATCAATAAAGAAACGCTGGCGTACATGTGAATAAATACTGAAAAGGTGATCCCTTGGAGGTAAACAAAGACACGCAAGAGAGAAAAGTAGCAGACTCGGTTTTATTGAGTCTGTTCATGAAAATTAATATAAGATGCAACACCTATCACGTCCACTTGCACCGGCTAAATCGTTATTCTACTTTAAAGCCACAACAGGTGGGACTGATTATCCCCAGTAAGTAATGACACTATTAATTTGTAGTAGGGCAATTTTTACAGCCGCCACAAATCACGAAACATGCCAATAAATACCGAAAATGGGATCCCTGGGAGGTACAAAAACACAAACAAGGGAGAAAAGTAGCGGACTCGGTATTACTGAGTCTGTTAATGAAACGGACGACATTTTACCGCTAAACAAACGTGAGGCGCGTGGGTGTATCTCTCATAGAGCACTAAACAAACGCTACGACGATGTACATTAAACAAAAACAGATTGATACATGTCAATACCAAAGTTATAACGTAGCCTTATCGTTTTTGCCTATATCTTTTATAGTCCGGTAACCCTATGACAAATAGAGGGGTAACCCGGACAAAATTGCAAAAGAAATATCTTAATAAACTGTTTTGGAATCCTGAAACACCAAATAATATCACCACCAAATAATATCATGGACCATTAAACGGATGCGAAAATCAGCGCAAATATAGACAAAATAATACATATTTCTTATTACACGGCTCATATTTTAAATTTACAATCCCAATTTGCGACTGAAATCAACTCACAACTTAATAGTATAACTTACGGGTCCTTTGTGCTCATCAAACCCAACATGTGTGGCTTTAAAGTAGAATAACGCTTAAACCGGTGTCAGATGGTGTGAGAGATTTAGCACTTTATTTAAGTCATGAATAGATTTAATACAAACAAGTATGTTTATTTTCTCTTATTTGGGGGTAGGGAGGACGGTTGGGGCTTCCAAAGGATTTTGCTGTTGTGCATGTACTTACAACGGACTACACCGTGAAGCTGATTGCCGACTGGATTAATTTTATTGTTGATTTTTGTTGTTGTTCTTTTGTTGTTGTCTCTTTGCTGCATAGCCTCACTGATTTCGTGTAGGATGTCCTTTCTAAACTTGAATCTGTGTCACAAAATGTCACGGGTAGAGCGTACTGGTCGTATATAGCTCTTGTACGTTATCGGTTACACCCAAAATCTATTGTTCGAGTTGAAACAATTTCACAATATTCATGATCTATTCATGTAACACGTAAAAGCGTGCACATTTTAAGTGGCCGCCAGAGAGGCCGTGTCATAAGTTTAGTTTTGTGCTAATGCATGTAAACGTAAAGGTATATTTTCCTTAAACGGCAAAATTGTATAAGGTGCCTCTCGTGTAGATTCAATACTGTAGATTTAGCCACGTTTGTCACGGACTGAATGGGGGAAATAATGATTTGGGCGTAATGTTTGCTATAAAACCCATTGTCTTCTAGCTCTCGCCGGGATCATCGATAGTACATTGTTTGAACAGAGATTGGACGACAAATTTCATAGGCAACATGTGGTTAGTAGTTTTATTAAACTTGCATCGTATATTTGTATTCAGTGGGCGGCGCCATCTTGTTTGGCGGTTACGACATCCGGTTAGCATTGATGTTTCTCAAACATAACTTTAGACTAGCATATGATTTTGAAGTTACTTTATGAGATGTAATTATTGTAATTGATCATTAATTGTAAAACAATATTAATTTGATAACAGTGGATAATAGGTGCATTAGTTAACGTTGGCGTATAACTCAGTGATTGTAATACACGATTGGTAACATTAGTTAACAATGAGATGAGTGACAATAATAAATGTTCGACGCATATGCATAGCGTTGTATAATGTGGTCATTAGTTGACATGCGTGCATGCATAACTCAGTGAGTGTAATATATGAGTAATTTGATCATGTTTATATTACATGTATTAGGGGCATTGATTAACAGCGACGTACATAGCGTTAACATGGCGTTGTAGAATATGTATACATTGCTACTCATCATTAGTACAGCTTACATATATTGATTGAATAATGATTTGTTTGGGTAATGATAATTATGCAAGATTGTTATGTTTGTCAACCGACATCTAAAACGTATGTATAATTACAGCCTAAGCCATCCAGGATATAAGCCATCCAGGGTTGGAGTAAGCTATCTAGGTTTGGATATCCAGGAGTGGAGCAAAGCTTCCACGAATAACGTTACAAGCGGTGAAGACGGTCCCCGTACCTGCGCAGCCAGGTTTTAACTAACGACAACCCCCGGGACACAAGGTGGGCCCGTTACCAATCCTCACTGGAGGAATATCACTCGCAATCTCAGTGGAGATTAACTATCACTGCATCGCGTCATCAACCCTTACAGAAGGCATTTGATGACAATCATCCATTGAATTCGCGCATCATCATCTTCATGAGCTCTCGCGCATCACAGTTATCGCGCTAGATCAACATTGTTATAGCTTTAACAACACTTTAGTGTCTTAGACATTTAGTATTTATAACGATACTAAGAACGTCTTAAACGTTCGGGAGAACATTCTTTTCATAGTTCATTTGTGTATTCGCTTGTTTTTTTTAGATAATTGTATATATATATATTAAACATATTTTAAAAGTTGCATTAAACTTATGTTAATGCATTCACCGTCATTGGTTCTTTCCTGAGTTAGACCAACCACTAATGTCATCCTGTGACAACTGGTGTCAGAAGTGGGATTTTGGGCGACTACGGAGGGAAAGAATCAATAAGTGATCTTTATTATGATATACTAAATCTCTACTTATTATTTTAGAATTGTGTACCACCCTCTGATCCATCAAGGCGACTGTCGACGATCACGGCCACAGCTTGGAAGACAAGTCAAGACACGACAAGGGTAGGGTGAGTCCAAACTGTTGTTTTGTCCGTTCTTTCCTTGGCGCGAGGTCGCAGTGGTCTACACGATTGGGTCTGAGGCACTTTGGCTAAATAATTTGGGTGTTTGTTTTTACCTCCCTTGATATACACATAGTATCCAATTAGGTTGGCGAACAAGACGTTCTACTCATGTTGTGACACTCGAGTATACTTATATTAATGGGAGAAGTAAATATACAGGTACATGTTATACGCATTTCTATGATTGATTAAGGTTTATGTCCAATATCAAATATAGATATTTTATGTAGTGTATATGTTTTGTGGAAGCTAGATACTATCTATACATAACCGTTAGTAGTTAGCGCTAGTACAAATGTGTATGTAACTTGTCCTATGATGATGCCCAGGTATTTACTGAGGACACAGTGGCTTACCATTAGTAGTTAGGTGAGTAGAATTATTAGTGACGTGTGTATTGTAATTATTGTAGTTAGTAGTCCACAATGTCCATAGACATGACGTCCATAAAGGATCTTACGGAAATGGGTAAGGAGTAAGGTTATGCTGGAGAGGAGCTTAGAACCTTTGTTAAAGACGAACAGGCTAGGGAAAGGGAATTTAGACTTAAGGAAAGAGAATTAGCAAAGCAGGAAAGAGATGAAGAAAGTAGACTAGTTAAAGATAAGCTAGAATTAGAAAGTAGATTAGCTACAGAGAAGCTAGAATTCGAAAGTAGATTAGCTAAAGAGAAGCTAGATGCTGATAAAAAGAGGTTAGAATTAGATGGCAGGTTAGCTAAAGAGAAGGTAGAATTAGAAAGTAGAATAGTAAGGGAGAAGCAAGAGTTAGAACATGAGAGGTTCGAAACAGATGGTAGACTAGCTAAGGCTAAGATGATAATGGAAAGGGAGCAAAAAGAGTTTGAGCATAAGTTAGCTTTAGAGTTGGAAGCAGCTAAGACACATAGTAAGGAAATTAAAACTGAAGGGACATATAGTTATTCTGGGAAGTTAAAAGGTTCGAAGCTACCATACTTTGATGCTGACAAAGATAACATGGACAGTTACTTGTTACGGTTCGAGCGTTATGCTGAGTTACACCAATGGACCAAAGATAAGTGGGCAGTTCATTTAAGTGCGTTATTGAGAGGCAAGGCCTTAGATGTATTTTCTAGATTACCTAGTGTAGATGCTCTTGACTATGACAAGTTAAAGGATGCTCTTTTAAAGAGATTTGAGTTAACTGAAGAAGGTTTTAGAAAGCGGTTTAGAGCTTGTCTGCCTGAGAAAGGCGAGTCATTTATTCAGTTTATTAGTCGGTCTAGAAATTACGTAGATAGGTTGTTAGAGATAGGGAAAGTAGCGCAGACTTATCAGGGTCTCATAGATTTCTTGTTGCGGGACCAGCTATTCAATGTTTGTAGTAGAGATCTGTTCTTATTTCTTAAAGAAAGAAAACTAACTAGTGTAAATGAAATGGCAACTCAAGCAGATCAGTTTGCCGAGGCTAGAGGTGGAACTCATAATGTAGTGTCGAAAGACAGAACTTTTAGAGATAGGCAAGGGGACGATCATAAACAGAAAGGCCAGAGTGGAAATTATAGAGGTGGAGGTAGTTCGATGGGTTCTAGAGGAGGTAGCAATAGTGGTAACATAGGTAGACCTTTTATTCGTTGTCGTCACTGTAATGGGAATCATGCTTCACATGAGTGTAGGAAAGCGGTGAAAGTGTCCGCTGTCGTAGACAATTTTAGTGAAAATAGTAGAGTGGACAACAATGTAGGGAGTCAGAACCAAGGTTTTAACAACCCATGGAATTTCGGTAGAGGTAGAGGTGGTCAAAACCGAGGTAGAGGTAGAGGCAGAGGTAGTAATAGTCCGGTTATTAAAACCGAGAGTAGTAGCTGTTGTGTTAAAGCGGATAGTGTAATGGCGAAGATCGGAACATGTCTCTTTCCGTATGCAAATATGGTAGAGTGAATGGCACGGACGTAATTGTAATGAGGGATACAGGTTGTACAGGTGTGGTAGTTAGGCGTAGTTTAGTTACGGATGACCAGTTGGTAGGTAAACAGTCACCGTGTATGTTGTTAAATAAGTCGGTAGAGCACGTGCCAATAGCGAGAATAGATGTAGATACACCTTTCTTTAAAGGGACTACAGAGGCACTATGTATGGACGACCCGATGTATGATTTAACGATAGGGAACATAGATGGTTCAGCACTTCTGGTAATGTCCGATTTTAGAAGTAGCATAAGTAATGCCGTAGAGACTAGAGCGCAGGTTCAGAAGCAAGCTCAGGCTTATAGAAAATTAAAGGTTCCTGCAGCCGTAGGAGACATATCTAAAGCGGAGTTTATAGAAGCACAAACTCAAGACGAGTCATTAGGTCCTTGTAAGGTGAAGGCCAAGGATGGTGTAGTGAAGAAGTGTAAAGGGTCCGGTAGTTGTAAGTTTGTACATAAGAATAGGTTATTGTACAGAGAATTTGAAGATAGTGGTAGTAGACAGTTTCACCAATTAGTGGTACCTACCCAGTATAGAACGACAGTGCTTAAGGTAGCTCATGAGTCGATTATGGGAGGTCATTTAGGCGTAAAGAAAACGTCAGATAGAGTATTGGCAGAATTTTATTGGCCAGGCGTTAGTGAAGATGTAACTAGGTATTGTAGGTCCTGCGATGTATGCCAAAGGACAGTACCAAAAGGTCAAATCGTGACAACACCATATCACCCTATGTGTAACGGGTTAGTCGAACGATTTAACGGGACGTTAAAGCAAATGTTACGGCGTATGTGTACCGAGAGACCCAACGATTGGGAAAAGTATCTCAATGCTTTATTGTTTGCATTTAGAGAGGTTCCACAAGAGAGTTTAGGATTTTCTCCGTTTGAGTTATTGTACGGTAGGTCAGTTAGAGGTCCCATGAGGATTCTTAGAGAGATGTGGGCAGGTGAAGTAGATAGTGATGAGGTTAAGACTACATATCAGTATGTTTTAGATCTGAAGGAGAAACTAGAGGAGACTTGTAAGATAGCTCAAAGTCAGTTAGTTAAGGCAAGTACCAAGTATAAACGGTACTATGACCAGAAAGCTAGAGCTAGGAAGTTTAAGATAGATGACCAGGTGTTACTGTTACTCCCGACCGACAATAACAAGTTGTTATTACAATGGAAAGGTCCGTTTTACGTTAGAGGGATAGTGAACACTATGGATTACCGTATCGAGATAAACGGAAAGTTAAAGACCTTTCATGCGGATATGCTGAAAGAGTATATCAGTAGAACCGATAATGTGCAACAAGGGGTATTAAATGTAGTTAATGTTGCAGTTATTGAGGATAGTGAGGAAGGCAGTAGTGAGGACACTAGTCCCACATATTCTCCCACTTGTGTAGGTAAGGAGACAGCAGCCGATGTAGATATATCGGGCATGCTTAGTGTAGCAGAGAAACGAGAGGTCAGTCGTTTAGACTCTGAGTGTAGTACTGTTCCGTCCGATAAGTCGAGACCAACAGATATAATGCAGTGTAGCTTTAAGCACACTTTAGCAAAGCCGATTAGGGAAACGAGAGACCCTACTCCATTTCGCAAACAGTATACTGGTAATGCGATGGATGCAATGTGTAAAGTTGGAGTTCTGGTAGTGGCAGGAATTAGTGTTATTAGCAACAGTAGAGTCGGTGTAATAGACCGTGGAAAGGACAATATTGGGGCAGACTATTTAAGTCGCCGCACATAATGACCGGTTTAATACAAAAGTGTATTGCAGTGTATTGTACAATAGTAGTATATGTTACGACAGGGTAGTGTACAATTGTAGAATAGTGTTGAAATTGTAATTACATATTATAGTTAGGTTATAACTGCAGTGGTAATAGTTAACATACTCAAGCGGTTGAGCGATCAGCTTGTACGTTTTGTCGCTCATTTGCTCAGAAGAATTAATAGTTTCTTAACGTGTAAATATTAATTATCATTTTGTTGAATTTTAAAAGTATATATATGTATTTTGGGGTTTCTGGCTCAAAACCCAAATCACCCCAAATAATCTAAAATCACCACACAAAAATGTTCAGTTTACTGAAAATTAAGTCAATTAAACTGGTTATTTAGCATGTCCCAGGCGCTAAATAACCCAACATTTTAAGATTGAATTGTGAAAATATTTTAAATTTAGATGTTTAAATTTTATTGTAAAATAGAGGTTAAACTATAAATACTCAATACATCTAAATTTTAAACATTCTTTATTATAATCCTTAAAATACCAATATTCGTTATATTTTCTAAGTCTTGAAGCACCGCATTTACAACAAATTTGAAATTGGGCAGTAGTACCCAATCCACAATTTAAACAAGGTAGAATTTTACAAGTTTTCATTCTATTTTTATGAACTTTACAATATTTTGAATTTTTAACAGGTTTTTTGGTACAAATACCGTTTGAACTGATCTTTAGGAACTGACACGGAATCATTGCTTTATATTTATAGTAATAATTTTTTATATTAAATAAAAATATTTTTAGGTATAAAGAAAAGAGAAAAAATGTCTGACACGAAAGATACTATAAATAATTTAATATGCCTGTATAATACAGGTATAATAGATAAGGAATCACTAAATATGGCACTGAAATCATTAGGAGGTCAACCAACCAAAATTGAGGAAGAAATTGCATCACTTAGGAAAGAAGTTAAAGAAATTGTATCACTTAGGAAAGAAGTTAAAGAAATTGCATTAGTTAAGAAAAAATTGGAATTACTTGAGGAAGAAAATAAAGTCTTGAAAACAAGGGCAACTACCAGCCAACCTTTTGAAGATAAAAAGATAGAACCAACTAGTAAATCTTTTGAAAGTTTTAAGAAAAGAAGAAAGCTTAAAAAATTTAAGAAAAGGCAGGCTAAAAAAGAATTAAGTCAAGATGATAAATACAAAAAACAAATGGCTAAAGTAATCCAAGAGCTGCAAGAAAATCAAAAAGAAGAAAAAAAAGAAGACAAATTAAAACTAGTTGACAATCCAATATGCGGATATTTTAGAGCATACGAAATATCTGTAAATAAATACAAAGATCCTCAAAAAGTATTCCGTGATAAAAAATCTATTATTACAAAACAAATTATCAAAGAGCTGATAGAGATGAATGGATTAAAGTTTCAATTAGGTCTTACTGTAGATTTATTCAAAGATGATGGTGCTACCAAAAAATACACCACTGCAGTGTTACACGGTGAACAAAATGCTATTTTGAGCTCTGAAAAAATAAGCGAATTGTATGACAATTCATCTGCATTTATACTAGAAAGTCTAGAAAGATTTACAAACACAGCATCTGGATTAGAAGTTGATCACTGTGTTAAGCTTTATTTGAATATTGCAAAGTATGAACCATTAAAAGGTTCTTCATATATTCCTTTACCCAAAGCAGTAGCTGATAAGAAGGCAATTATCAATGTAAAAAACGACGATGATCAGTGTTTGTTTCATGCAATAAATTCAGCTTTAAATCCAGCTAAAAAGAATTCTGATAGATTATCAAATTATCCTAGTACAGAGTTCTTAAAGAAAGAGGGTATTGATTTTCCAACTCCAATTTCTAAAATTTTTAAAGTAGAGAAACAAAACAACCTTGCTATCAACGTTTATGGATATACCATAACAGGAAAAAATAAAAAGGTATCGGTTTTTCCATATAAAATATCAGAACAACCAAAAGATATTGAACGAATTAATTTGATTTTAATATCTAAAGACACTGAGGTTGAATCAGAGAACGAAGACGATCCAAATAATGAAGAAGGAATTATAGATGACAACTATAACCCTTATGATTATTCCAAAGAACCAAAAAAATTAACAACAAAATATCACTATTGCTGGATTAAAAATCTGAATAGACTACTCTGGGACCAAAACAAACACCATGGTCAAACTTACTTCTGCGATCGTTGTCTTCACGGCTATTCTGGAAAAGAACTACTTACCAAACACAAAGAAGACTGTGATGGTATCAACAAAAATTCTTGTAGAATAGAAATGCCGCAAGAAGGTAAAAATACTGTAAAATTTAAAAATCATCAAAATCAGATGCCTGTGCCCTATGCAATATATGTTGATTTTGAAAGTATAGTCAAACCAGAATCAATTAAATTTGGAAAGAAATCTAAAATTACAAGTGTGCACGAAGCTTGTGGATTTGGATATCAAGTTGTCAGATATGATGGTAAAACAGAAGAACCTGTTATTTACAGAGGTGAAGATGTTGTTGAAAAGTTTTTAAATCACTTAGAATGTGAAAAGAGCAACATTAATAAAATATTTGCTCACCCAAAACCCTTAATTATGACACAACAAAATGAGGAAGATTATGAAAAAGCAACACAATGCTGGATATGCGAAAATGAAATTGGTAGGAAATGTGGCAAAAACTGTAAAGTAAGAGATCACTGTCATTTTACAGGAGAATACAGAGGTGCATCACATAAAAACTGCAACCTAAAACTAAAAATAAAACCAAATAAAACAATTATTCCTGTTATATTTCACAACCTCAAAGGATATGATAGTCATCTCATTATGCAAAAAATACATAAAATGACAGCTTATATTACATGCATTCCAAACAACGCTGAAAAGTATATTTCATTTAGTGCCGGACAACTTAGATTCTTGGATAGCTTTCAGTTTATGGGTTCGTCTCTGGAAAAATTGGTTAAAGCAACAGACAAATCTGATTTCAAAATTACCAAAAATCAGTTTGGGGAACAAACAGATTTACTTTTACGAAAAGGTGTTTATCCATACGAATATATGGACAGTATGGAACAATTCAAGGAAACGCAATTACCGCCTATAGAAAAGTTTTACAGTAGTCTTTCAGATGAAAGTATAAGTTCCGAAGATTACGAATATGCTCAAAAAATATGGAAAGAGTTTAACTGTAAAACTCTTGGAGACTATCATAATTTATATCTAAAAACTGATGTAACTTTGTTAGCAGATGTATTTCAAACTTTTAGAAAAACATGCATGAATGCATATAAACTCGATCCTTTGCATTACTACACAACACCTGGATTATCTTGGGATGCTTTACTTAAACATTCAAAAATAGAATTAGAACTTTTGACAGACATTGACAAGCACTTATTTATAGAAAAAGGTATGCGTGGTGGAATTAGTATGGTATCAAAACGATATGCCAAAGCAAACAATTTACATGTAGCTGATTATAACCCTAACGAGGAAAACAACTTTTTAATGTATTTTGATGCAAATAATCTTTATGGATGGGCAATGAGTCAGCCACTTCCATATTCTGGCTTTGTTTGGAAAATCAAAAACAAGAGTGGGAGATTTTCTAAACCAAAACCTGGCAAAGGACAAATGCTTGAAGTTGATTTGGAATATCCTAAAAAACTTCATGAATCTCATAATGACTATCCGCTTGCACCGGAAAGATTAGCAGTGAAAAAAGAATGGTTGTCTGAATACCAAACAGATCTGTTAGAAAATAATGGCATGATAAATACAGAACAACTAGTTCCCAATCTTAGGGACAAAGAAAAATATGTGATACATTACAAAAACCTGCAACTGTATTTATCTTTAGGCATGAAACTAAAGAAAGTACACAGAGTATTAGAATTTAATGAAAAACCATGGATGGAATCATATATTTGTTTAAATACAGAACTTAGGAAAAAAGCTAAATCACAATTTGAAAAAGATTTTTACAAACTTATGAACAACTCTGTGTTTGGCAAGACAATGGAAAATTTACGCAAGCGGACAGATATAAAACTAGTCAAAACTAACGGCTCTGAAAATGAAAAGATAAGAAAAATAATAGCCAAACCCAACTTTAACAGGCGTATAAAATTTTCAGATGAATTATCAGCAGTACATGTAAACAAAACAAAATTAACATTAAACAAACCAATCTATGTTGGGATGTCAGTATTGGATTTATCAAAGTATATGATGTATGATTGGTATTATAATACCCTAAAGAAAAGGTACGGAAATGACTGTACTTTATTATACACAGACACAGACAGCCTACTGGTAGACATCAAAACAGATGATGCATACAAAGACATGGCTGAAATGAAAAATGAGTATGATCTAAGTGATTATCCTCAAAATCATCCAATGCATGATAATACAAACAAAAAAGTATTGGGTAAAATGAAAGACGAATGTAATGGTGTTGCTATAGCTGAGTATGTTGGATTAAGACCCAAACTATATTCTGTTTTGAGAGCGGATAAGCAGGTTATTGAAAAAGTAATAAATAAAATGAAAGATGAGTGTCCTGGTGTTTCTATAGTTGAGTATATTGAATCAAGACCCGGACTATATTCTAAACCGGATGAGTTAAGATCCGAACTATCTTCTATTTTGAAAGCGGATAAGGAAATTATTAAAAAAGCAACAGACAAAATAAAAGATGAATGTGCTGGTGTTCCTACAGTTGAGGATATTGGATTAAGATCCAAACAAGATTCTATTTTGAAAGTGAATGAGCAGATTATTAAAAAAGCAAAGGGTGTAAAAGAATATGTAACCAAAAAACAAACAAACTTTGAAAACTACAAGGATGCACTATTTAACAAGAAAAAATATAACCATGAAATGAATATGTTGCGATCAATAAAACATCAAATATACGGCATAACAGTAAACAAAGTAACACTATCACCATTTTACTCAAAATGATACATCCGAGAAGATGGAATTACAACTGATGCATATGGTTTCTATAAAAACTTATGAATTTGAGTATCAGCAGGAACAATAAGTAGTTCTTCTTTGACAAATCCTCTCTGTGGCGCTGGTGCTTTCAAATAATAAACTCTTATACCTTGCGTCACCATATAACTTTTAATCTTGTGAATATCTACACTCCACATTGGATCAGTTGCTCTGCGTCTTCCACCTTCTTGTTCCCCGGGTTGATATAAATATCTTACACTTGCATTCATACAGATAGGATCATCTTTTAATATTTTTGTTTCAACAGGAGGAGGCTTTTTTGTCTCCGCATTTATGGCTTTAACAACTTCTGGTAATCTCTTTACCCATTCCCTATTACGTTTTTGGGAATCTATTTCCTTAGCATACTGATAACCAAACAATCTCTCAGCTAATGTTCTGTTAAATCTTTCCACTAAAGCTTGGTCTATGTGTATTTCTGTTCTGCCCCGTCTGATATTTACTTTGTGTTTTGACATCAACTGCGATACGGCACCCATAAATTCTCTGCCTGGATCCACTTGTAATAATTTTGGATATTTTAAATGCCGATTGTATATTTTTTCAAATGCTTTGGCAACTTCTTTACTATCCTTGGAAGTCAGTGGCTCCGCTTCTTTATATCTACTTGCAATATCAACAACAGTCAACGCATATTTATATGTCTTGCGTCCACGACCAAAGCCAAAAGTATCATGCGGTAAAAATAACAAATCAGCTTGATGCACTCCATTCTTAGCAGAAACATCAAACCTGGGTCTAACTATTTTCTTCGGCGCAGGTAAATAAATCTGCCACACAGCTTGTTTCTTTAAAAATTCTAATGCCTTTTTTTCACTAACACCAGCCTCTTTTGCTAATTTTTTAACTGCTGTGTAACCTCTCCAAAATCCTTTTGGGCTGTAATAAATCTTTTCCATTTTTTTCTACTAAAGATTAAACTTTATATAACTATAAAGAAAAAATGGAAATCACAACTGCACAATTTGATGAACTGCTCGAAGAGCAATATCAAAATAGCACAAAGAAATGGACAGACTTGGAACTAAATAAAATATACAAAATTACAGATACTAAAATAGTAGAAACTGAATATGGTCCATCCATGGTATTGACATTATTAGACAATGGTGAAGTATGGGCGCCTGATCATTTTAAAAATAAATTAGAGAAGAGTGCTAAACCACCATATTATATTCGACCACTTGGATTGAAACCATGTAAAAACAACAAAAAAAATAGGTATCATGCATATGACTTAGTCTTTTCAAAGTAAACTTAGTCATTTCAAATCTAAAGTAATTATAGTTGTAAACTATTTTTTTTTATGAAATCAATTTGTACGCCACAAATCCAGTTGCAGCCATGCCCACCACAATAAACGTAATTTCTCTATTCTGTTGATCAGGAGATGGTGTATAAAAATCACTCAACTTGGGCTCCGGTTCTAAAAGCAAATGTTTGCCAGTTGTATAATAATACTGTTTCATAGCTTGGTCTACATCATCAAAAGTCTGCTCTGCATGATGCTCTTTTTGCAGTTGCTTATTAATAAAATCTAATCTCTCTGTTCTTTTTTTATTCCACTCCGCTTGTGCTGCGTTTAATTGTTCTACGGCTTTGTCATTTCTTTGTCTTTCCTCATCTGAATGACTTCCCATTTTTGAAAAGAAATAATTTGAACCACTAAACGCTAATGCATTTGTTAATGCTCCACCGATCATCATTGCTACTGCACTTGCCATTTTTTATATAATTTTTTTTTAAATTATTTCATAATATCGGCAGGAATAATACCTTGCTTAATCAGCATATCCTTTGTAGCCATTGCTAACATTATATCCACAGACAGCATCCCAAAATCTACCATATTAAAATCCACTTTAGGTGCTGGTCTTTTTAGTAGTTTTCTGCCAATCTCAGAATATCCAACAGTTAGAAGTGTTTCCACTCCAGCGTGATACATCATATTTACAATTTGTTTTCCGTCAATACTTGCTGCCATTTTTTTTTTATATGATTATTTTTTTAAAATAAATTATTAAAAATCAAACGGGTCTTTTGGTGCAACATGAACAGGTTGCACAGCTTCAGGCTGCGTAGCATATTTCTTGTTATAAATATACAAACCCAACCCAGCAATGCCTAATAAAACCAGACACGGTGGAATATAATTTGTGTATACGTTTATTTTGATTTTTTCTGGTTCTTCTTCACCTATTGTTATTTTTGTTATTTCATTTGCAGCATTTTGATTTGTAACATCTTGAAGCAAACGCTTTGCCTTTTTTGCCGCTGCTCCTTTTTTTCCAGCTTCTACTCGTTTTGGATTTTTTACTTTTTGTTGTTCAACAGGTTGTGTAACAACAGGTTGTGTAACAACAGGTATAACTTTACTCTCTTGGTTCTCCATTTATATTATCTATAATTTTATTTTTATTAAAATCAATATGTCTAACAGTTGTCAGTATTGCTGTAAATGGTGCTAAGCACATTCCATACCTGTAATACAACTCACAACAAGCGCTTGTCAAAGCATGATTAATAAATGGGTCTTCCTCCAAATCTTCTATCAGCTTTGGTGGATCGGTTACATTAAAATATTTTGATACTCCCATCACATACAAGTTAATAAAAGAATTGCCTAAAGTTTTAGTCATACTTGCCCCAAGCCTTGCTTCATATCTGCAGTAAAGTTTGTTAATTTCATCCGGTGGCATGCCATCTATGTTTGTGAGTTGTATGTCCTTGCCCAAATATTGACGGCTACCACCGCCAGCCACTATGGCTGATAATCTTTCTTTTTTTGTTTCTTGTTGCTTTGATTCATCTGGTTCCGTCTGTTCCGATATATTTTGTAATAGTTCTTCCGCATTCATTTTTATATTATTAATCTTATTTTTTATCTTGAAATAAATATAAAATACAAAACAACTAGCAGCGATATTCATGCAACTAGTAATTGTTAGTATTGTTAATAGCATTGTTATAGCACTTTCCGGAAAGTGTTGTTATCTGCCCCTGATTTTTCGCTCTTTAGCTCAAGAAGTTTACTTCCGGGTAGTAAATTGGCTGGAAAACGTTGCATGGACACTATTTTCCCGTCAATAATCTTTTGTCCATGATTTTTACATACATAACAGTATCTTTGGCTTGACGGCATCGTTTAAAACAATAAATCTATGAGCGCGAAATATCGATTTTCCCTTGTTTGTTTACCGTTGTTCCCAGGATACTGAAGCAATCGGAACTCTTCGCCAATTTCCGTACTCGGTAATAGTGGCTCGGAGAGTACTAGGTGCCGCTCAATGGTTTTTGGAAGCAAAATGATGAATTTGGTTCGGTTTTCGATTGTAGCTCTCCGCAAAATAGTGCTCTTTTATATAATGTTGTATTGATGAAAATATTGCAGATTTGAGAGTGATTTTTATCAATTTCATGATATTTTATTGCTATGACCGATAAATTATACTGTTTAACAAAATAAATCCCTAAATATGTGTAGTTGAAATCAAGACGTTTCGGCCCCAAACAGTTCGTTCGGTCCTAAACAGTTCGTTCCATATAATGACTGATAGTTTGGAAGCATTTGTTAAGTTTTCCAAATATATACTTTAATATTACGGTTGAATTGAAGGGAAAGGAGGAAGAGACGTTGTAATTATGATTATATCATATTATGGGAGTGATTGTTTACCGTTTTGTCAGTCGAGAGTGATATGTCAGCTGCATGCTTATATGAACTTGATATTGTATCAATTAATAAAACTCTAAACAAAGAAAGATATGACTCATGAAGTCCATACTGACGTCCATGGTACTTGATATATTGTTAAATTACGCTTATATGGTCTGCAAGTATATAATTTTTCTCCAATCCACAGACATTAGGGTACACCTTTTACATGAGGGTTAGTTTATTGCAAGATATAGATATTATACATATATCATCTAGTGAAAACATTCCAGATATCATATATATAATATAAACAATATGAAAATAGTTTATTTAACACTATTACTATGTGATCAATGATTACATCAAATGTATTTATTTTATAAGGGCTTCTAAAAGCATCAAACATTTTTAAATTTTTAAATTTCAATCGGAGGCTCTAGTGTGTTTTACAAAAGATGGTTTACAGGAGGAATAACATAATCAATGACATTTTAAACAAAAATGGAAATCTTTATTCATACATAGAATTGAATGAGCACTATAATATACAGTCCAATTTTCTTGAATATAACTGCTGTCAGGAATTATTTGGCAAACCTGAATATTGTGCATCTAGCCTGTAACAGCCAAACCCTATTCGTCCACTAATACTATCCTTAATTCTACACAATGAGAAAGGCTGTCGAAACATATATTACATCATGATTAGAAATAATGTATATCCCAAAGCATTAAGTAAATGGAAAAATGAAGTAGTTAGTGTTCCAAACTTTGAATTTGAAAGATTATATGCCTTACCTTATAAAATAACCAAAGATCCTAAGTTACCTTGGTTCAATTTAGAATCAACAATAGGATACTTGGAACAAATTACCTTTTATCTAAAATGAATATTATTAATAACGATTTGTGCAGCTTTTGCAAAAATACACCTGAAACTATCCAACATCTGTTTTGGAACTGTGGAACAGAAAAGAATTCTGGTCAAAACTTCAAACTTATCTTACAAAATGCAATACATTCGTAACTTTAACAGAAACTGTCAAACAGATATTTTTATTTGGAAATAGTAAATTTAATACTGTTTTGAGCAAAATCATCATGCAAGCAAAACTTTACATTTATCGAAACAAGATGCAACGTCAAATTCCACAGCTTAACCTTTTTAAAACGTATATAATATCTTTGTACAAAGTTGAGAAACTAATCGCATATAAAAATTTAAAAATGAATAAGTTTGAAACCATGTGGAGTCAATACCTTGCTATCTGTGGAACTGGAGTATAGAGATAATTTACTTAGTTGATTTTTCCAGTATCAAACTGTAGCAAATAAACTTAATGTTTTCATTCTGGGACATGCAAAGCTTAGCTTACTAATTAGAAATAACATACCCTTGCTTATATCTTGATCTTCCTTAATCAACCTTCTTGTTGTTTTTTATAGAAAAAATAATAATTTTGGAAGTTGTGTATATTAATCCTTTAAAACTATCCTAAAACATTGTCCTTTGATAATGGATTTATATACAGATTTATTACACAGTATGGGTTCAGGGTTCTGGAAATATTTTGAAAATCCACTTGCCCAGGGCAAGTGGATTTTCAAAAGTCACTTGCCCTGCCCATAATGACACTTGCCCCACATTTAAGAACACTTAATTTGCCCTAAAAATTGGCGCTGTACCATTATTCGTGTTAAACGTGACGGACCGCCGCATAATTTGGACCATTATACTTACTTAGAAAAGGAAGGGAGAATGTATTTTATGAATTAGTTAATACATTGTATTTATTCACATACAAAAAAATCAAATGGTTGCATTTTCTTCTTTTGTGTCTATTGCATCTTTGTGTTACTCAGTTATCAAAATGGAATTCTGCTATGGCTTAAATCATAAAATGATGAGACAGTATACACTCATTTTATTCCGGTTATTGTTTTTGTTCTCTTTCCAAAAACAAAATATGAGAACAAATCAGTGTAGCGTGAAACAGTGTTTATTTTTGATACTATAACATTAAAATTATCTGTGTAAAGCAAGTCTGTATGTATTGACAATGTGGGTTTTACACTGGGTTTTGAAACAAAAAATATTCTTTAGGGCTGGCATGGTGCAGTCGGTAGCGCGGCGAATTTGTAACCGGAGCCCCCGGGTTCAATCCTCTGTGGCGCCACTGAGGTTCTTGACCAAGACACTTTCCCTTAGCCTCGTCTGTCGGATGGGTACGTAAACCGGGTTTTTTGTCTCTTTTTTTTTTCTTTTTCTTTTTTAACTTTTTTTTTATTTTGCCTAAATGCGAACAGTAGTCAATATGAAAAAATAAATATCACAATAATGAAGATTAAACGTGAAAAAAGTTAATGTATGATATCTAAAAAGGGATAGATATTTACATAATTGTTATAAACTTCCATTCTTGGAATTGATTTCAGCTCTCTGAAGCACCCAGTGAAACGACGGAGCTATTATTTTTCAATATTTCAATTAAAGACACACCCGGTTAAAATGAGATAATAAATATAATGACAGTCGTGAAAGAAAAGAATGTAGTTAGAAGAGTTTATGGATGTGTAAACGTCTTGAAAACTGGTCGACATTACATGTTAGGTTTCATCCTGCACTAAAACGACCACTCGTTAGTCTCTGTTTGGCTACCAAGATTTAAATGGCAAAGGTCATAGCAAAAAGAGAAGATTATGGACAAAAGAGGGCCTCAGGGAAGATTTTTGTAAATATTATATGGTAAACATATTATTTAAAAAAGACCTATTATTGTAGCAAAATAACATTGTTTTTCATTTTAAGACCAAAGGGTAATATAATAGGGCCTTAAAGATGATGAATTGAAAATAGGGCCTCAGGGAAGATACTATTACTAACTGGGCCACTGTCTTCTAAGAGCATTCAATGCATTACAATATTAGGTAAACTATTTTATAAGAGGCTCATTATTGCAAAACCAAAAGAGGGAAATGGCTTTCAAAGAAGAAAAGAAGGCCTCATGAAAGATTTTATTGCTAAATGGGCCATTGTCTTGTAATAGCTCCTTTCCCTCGTGGTCGTTTCCAGACATGCTGTAACTTATGATATTCGATTGTTTAAATTGAATTTGATTACATTTAATTAAATTCAAAATGTAGAAATACTTAAAAAAATGATTAATCCAGCTCTTTTTCCAAACAAATGTTTACTCCCACCAGGAATTGAACCTGAGTCTTCTACCCTAAAAGGATAGACGTGTTTACCGATTACACCATAGAAGTGGTACATGTTTGTACTAAGAGCAAATGAACTAAAAAATTAAACTGAAGTTTCTAATTTCACAGCAAAGTAGTTAAACTAGATTTAGCCCTGGCAACAGGGATTCATTTTGAATTCCAAACAATTTGACGAGGGATCAACGAAGTCAGTGTCACATATTGCAAATACAAGTTAAGGCAAAACTAACTGATGGTAACACCATTTTAACCGATAATTTTGATCGGCAATTGGCTACTAATGACAACCCTGACGCCTATTTGTTGTGCTTATAATATAAAGCAAATATAAATATGTGCCTAATAAATAAATAATTTTATATATGCAATTAATATAACATTTAAGCATGAAATGATTTAGATGTGAGTTGGCTGATGGGAGTCATCTGACGGATAGCTGGCAACATCCGTAAGATGAGGGTCATCAACATGAACCGGATGGTTCAGTAAATCGGTTGGCTGGTTGTTTGAATGATTTACGTCATTTTTAGCACATGTTAGGCCATATATGATGATAGATATCATCCATGGTGGGGGCACACCACTTTTTCCTGGGTAGTAATAGTAGTGTATACCTTCTACCCATCTGAAAGGACACGCTTTCTTATTTATTCCAACTCGCAGTGAGAGAGTCGAGGTTTCAAACCATCCAAGCCACGGATGCAGTAAATCGGAATCAACCTTCTCAGCATTCAGATGTAACCTTTCTTAATTTTTTTTGGGCCCAGTAACTTCTAGGTATGGTTATATAAAATGTGTAACCTGTTGCTATAAATACTAAAATAATTTCCTCTGCTTTAACAAGGGCTTGCAACCTTCTACTAGATACGTATCATACGATGTATCTGTAGGCAGCATTAAAAAAAATTAGTGACTGTCCCGTTCATTTGTTTTGTACAATTTAAACAGAATTAATTTGGTGCATATAGTATATAATATAAACCATCATAGTCTCTTTCAGCTTAATTAATCCACGTATATGAATGACGTCGCCGTCTCTTTCAGCGTAATTCCACGTATATAAATGACGGCAAGTTTCTTTCAGCGTAAATCAACATATAAATGATGTCACCGTCTCTTCCAGTGTAAATCCACATATAGTAACTTCACTGTTAATTTCAGGTTGAATTTGCATATAAAAATTTCACTGTTTAATATTCCAGGGTAAATTCGCCACATATATATATTTTAACTTCAGTGTTAATTTCAGGGTAAACATTTGCATATATTGGTTGTGTACCAGTTATCGTCATTCACCAGATTTCGTCATTACCAATAAAACGCTCGATGTTGTGCTTATTTTTCGACCCCATTTTACAAATCACTACACACTATCATCAGACGATTGGAGAGGAAAAAATAGTTTAGAAATGTCAACATACACTCTCAAACCAACTCGTTTACCTATATAAATACCGTTATAAACAAAACACAATCGGGGGAATCATGTGCTAATGCGCATGCGCAGAAATGTTTCCTTTTAAAATAGCTGACCTTTTACGTCGAACCATTGAATCAATTTGACATGCACAAAAAACTAAAAGTATGTGATAAACGAAAACAACTAGTTCACGTCAATCAATTTAAATTTGCGGACAGTTATTTCCCTTTAAATTATGAACATAGAAGTAAAGTAAATTACATCCGATACCTACAGTTGAAAAAACATTTTAAATTGATTGACTGAATTGGATTTTATAGTCGCACCAACAGCTAAGGTCATATGGCGGCTTTCCAGCTTCCATTGGTGGAGGAAGACCCCAGGTGCCCCTCCGGGCAATTTTCGTGCACGGGCGGGCACCTGGGTAGAACCACCGACGTTCCGCAAGCCAGCTGCATAACTTCCTCACATAAAGATTCCTAGCATTTTAAATTGTAGATATATTTTTTTCTAGATATTTTTTTTTGTGTATTCATATGCAATGGCATATTCATGTTTCAATTAAGAACTACACACGTTTTCATCATCCCTAACATGGATTTTTCGGTATTAAACTGAACATGACGATAACTACTACATTCAGCTCAAACGACCGGCCCAATTCAGTCTATATTTAGTAACGGTCACGTGACACTAGTTACTGAAAATAGGAACAATGTAAACACGGAATATTTACGGCAAAGGAGTAAGCTACTCTACCGGCAAAAATATTTATGTGATTACTAGTTATGATTTATTTATATTAAAAAATCAACATAAAAATGACGATATCTGGTATACAGTATTCATAATTTTGCATTGCAGAGATGTTGAGATTTTATTTTATTTTCAGTAGGTGATAAAATGTGTGTTACTCGGTTTTTATCCTTAGGTTCTATAGTAAAATAAAAATCTTTGGCAGAGTAAAAGTACCATAATTTTCAAGATTTTGATTTTAAAAGATACATATATTGAATCAATTTGCATGAATGTGCAAGAAATAGGCAGGGTTTTAAAAGAATCACACTGTAGATACCTTAATTTTAACAGTAAACTTGGTTGAACATCAAGGATAAAGACCGAGTTTATCACCTACCAGAATGTATTGGTTATGTCTTATTTCTGGTCACTGATTGGTCAGTTTTTTTGATGATGCTCTATCAAAATTATGAATAGTAACTTCAGTGTTAATTTCAGGTGAATTCAGGGACTTCTCTGTTAATTTCAGGATAAATTTGCATATATAGTAACTTCACTTATCAATTTTAGAAAAAAATAGTCAATAGAAAGAAAAAAATGAAAAAGAAAAATATAAGAACGCTTTTAAATGCATGGGTTGACATTAGTTACTGTAAACAGTATCAAAGATAGAATTATGAAATGAATGTTTTACTGCATTTTTTTCTCAATTTTTGTAAAAAAACACGCTTGCAACGTTATGGGTTATGTTCCTAAAATATATAAAAAAAATCCACATATATAAATGGCGTTGCTGATTCTTCAGTGTAAATCCACATAACAACGCCACTGTCGCTTTCAGCGTAAATCCGCATGTTTAGAATCTTCACTGTCAATTTTCGGATAAATCCATACGTATAAATAATTTCACCGCCTCTTTTTGTGTAAATTCCACTAAATAAACAATTTCAACATCCCTTTTAGTATCAAGTTGCAGTGATAAACCATGTCACTGTCTCTTTCAGCGTAATTCCGTCTGTACAAATGATTTCACCGTCACTGACTATGTCTATGAATACTTTTACTAGTATTTTATACAAGTATCAATAAAAATAACCGGCTATTCTGCTCTGGGTGCCACTTACTTATAAAGGTAATGACACCCCTGCTCTACCCTGCGCTGTATATATTGGTGGAGCGTATGATCAGATCATTGATACCATGATCATGATGCCCATGGGTCATGGCATGTGCTCGCACTTTATTTAGTTTTAGATGAACTTAGAAGAGGTGAAACTCTTATAAATTAAGAAGCGCCCACGTTTAACGGGAATCACCATATTGTTTACCTTAGTATGAATACATTATTATATCAGGAATCTCTATGAATACTCCCTGATAAAACAAACAAATATGTACCGCATGTTCGGAACTTGCCAGCTGTCGCCATTTTGTTTATCTTATAATTGAAGAGGTCGCTACTGCAGAGTTGTCGTTTCTTGAAAATAGTTCAAAATGGCGTCGAGTACTCTCCGAGTCGGAATCCCGAGTGACGGAATCCGACGAGGCAGTTCCGATTGGATACTGAAGGGGTATAAAAACCACTTCCGAACCCCCGCACCTCCGAACCCCGAACCCTTTACGGAAATTAAAAATACGTATAACTGACAATAAACGAATCATACCGTTATTATTTTAACTGGTATGCATGTATTTAATGTACATATATATATGGTTAGTATTTGATTGCCTTAATTAAAGTATTTGTAGCAAAATTGCTATTTTATTCATCGCTAAGGGTATAAAACCCACTTCCGAACCCTAAATCTCCGAACCCCTAGTTTTTGAACGATACGAGGGTTCAACGCGTTAATTATGTAAAGTTTAGCATTCATAAACTAACTAACCTCATTATAAATGTAATTTCCAGTCTTGGTTTCTTTTATTAATGAAGATACAGCCATTTGTTTACCTTTTTTTACGATACCAAACCCTAATCTAAAAATTATTACGGTGTCATTCGAACAACACGTGCTGTGAAAATCGCATATTTCAATTGTTTTATCTATGATTATCAATTCGGAAAACACATACCATAACCCATTTTTTTTCTTATTGTTAATTTTGTTTGTTTAACATGTTTTACGTAATTTCAACACAAGACAGACCATCCCATTTTCCTGGGTAGAACCAGTACTGTATACCCGTCATCCGTTAGCACATTCAAAAATATCAGATATAAGAAACAAATGGTAAAACGCAATAACAAATGTAAATGCAATAACAAGTGTAAACAATAATAACAACTGAAAATGTAACTTCAATAAAGACTGTCGTATTATCCACTGTACTCTGTACATAAAGCAATATCTAAATTACTCTTTAATACATGCAACTGACTGATCCTGATCACCTGCACCTTTTGCATATCCAAATGAAACTATCTGATGCCCGAACAATTGCAGCACACTGTAAATGAAACCATTCATCACACTGTTCACACTGAAGCATGTTATCTAACGCATTTGGAAATGAGCATGTTTCAACAATCCATATCAATTTGGATATCTGCTAATTTGTTTTGTTTCTTTTTTAACTTAAGCTTGGATGTAATCAGTCTGGGAAATGGTTTCATTTGTAAACTTTCTATACAATGATCAAGGTGCTGTCTCATTTGCAATAAATCAAAGCTGGCAGTGTTAACTCCTGTTGGACCATTGAAACAAAACTCTGTACAAAAAGCAATAGCGAAAATGCCACAGTCGACGCCATTTGTTTGCTGTTGGACATTAGGTCGCGAAACTAAAAATGATTTTTTACCACATGCATAAATATGACACAGTTGTATTTGCAAGGAAGTGCTTAATCCCTCTTTCGTAGCCGTTAAGCTATCTATGACATGAACATTTTCGTCGGCAATATTGCGATATTAAGTCACCCTATGGTCTTCGCCAGTGTGGTGAACCTGAACACATGGGTTATTTTCAACGTTTTGCATCTTTATATACCTGTTTGTTTGTGTCACGACTTTATGATATGATTAGATGTGATTTTAGCTCACCAATCAATGATTCCCAATCAATGACTGATTAATTAGTTTGTGTTTTCCGAATTGATAAGCATAGATAAAACAATTGAAACATGCGATTTTCACAGCACGTGTTATTCGAATGACACCGTAATTATTTTTAGATTAGGGTTCGGTATCGTAAAAAAAGGTAAACAAATGGCTGTATCTTCATTAATAAAAGAAACCAAGACTGGAAATTACATTTATAATGAGGTTAGTTAGTTTATGAATGCTAAACTTTACATAATTAACGCGTTGAACCCTCGTATCGTTCAAAAACTAGGGGTTCGGAGATTTAGGGTTCGGAAGTGGGTTTTATACCCTTAGCGATGAATAAAATAGCAATTTTGCTACAAATACTTTAATTAAGGCAATCAAATACTAACCATATATATATGTACATTAAATACATGCATACCAGTTAAAATTATAACGGTATGATTCGTTTATTGTCAGTTATACGTATTTTTAATTTCTGTAAAGGGTTCGGGGTTCGGAGGTGCGGGGGTTCGGAAGTGGTTTTTATACCCCTTCCAGGATACTACCCGGCAGTAAACTTCTTGAGCTAAAGAGCGAAAAATCAGGGGCAGATAACAACACTTTCCGGAAAGTGCTATTAACATTGCTATTTTTTCTATTAACATTATTAATTTGCTGCAAGCATTGCTATTGACATTACTAATTTGCTATGAGCAATGCTATTAGCAATACTATATTCATGGTCAGTATTGCTATTAACATTGCTACTTTGCTGTTAGTATTACTATTAGCAACAGTTGTAAAAAAAAAAATATTTTGTGATAATAAAAAAAATATTATATAAGAAAAAATGGATTTGAAAATAACAGACGGTGAAAATAGTGATTATAACAAAAATAAAACAGCACTGGATGTTATGACAAGAGATGACGTAAAATGTTGTATATGTGTTTCAGAAAGTGATTTTTTACAAACGTACGAAAAAGGTGCACAGGAAACGCCTGTAATTTCTGTGACAAAGGATGGCGTAGAATATTTTATATGTGAGCCGAGAGAGTATGTTTTACAAGCCCCGGAAAACATTAGTAGTGCTGTTGTACCGATATTGGTTAATGCATTGAGTTTATGGTTTGTATGGGAAACTCTAGTTTGTATTTTTAAAATAAATTATTTAACCCAATAACCAGTTGGTTGGTCAGTCCTCAATATCAACTTGGAATATTTAGTCTTAGCTAAAGCTTTTCTTATTCTGGTGTTTTCTTCCAACGTTGGAATAACATCATTTTCTCTCAAACAATTTTCAAAACTATCTCTGTCTTTGGTGTAAAACATACACAACCATTTTGCTTGCTCTCTCAAATCTTTCAATACAGAATTATATCTCTGTGATATAACCCATACTGATTGTTTAGCGTGACGACCAGAGAATGTCAACTCTGACAACATATCTTTTTTCTTTGTTAATTCTTTTGTGGCTGAGCAATCGTCAATGATGTATAATGTTGGCTGGCCAGCATATTGTTTGAAAAAGAAACGCAACAGTTCTTGTAACATTTCTTTACCGTTGCTCACGGGATTGACAATTATTATTTTTTTATCTTTTGGGTTTTTCACATCTCCTATCCAGGATCTATTTTTATAAGCCTCGTTCCACTCTATGATTGGACACAATATAATTATATGTTCAAAAACTCCAACATACTCTTGTTCAAGTATGTCAAGAACAAACTCTGTTTTACCACAGCCTGTCTGACCACAAATAATGGAACTGTGTGAATATTTAGGATATTTTTGTTGTAAACTAGTATCGTACTTCTTTGAATCTTCCACCTTCGAAATTGATTTGCGCATCTTGTATTATATATATATAAATATTTAACGTTTGATCTGCATCTGCTTTTTTATTTATTAGTATCGTTATACCATCACTGCCGTTTTCTATTCTTCTTCCACTGCCGTGTAATAAATTGTCCTCACATGTTCTAAGGTCAAGCCACAAAGCATATTATTTTGTCAAATAAGTCTCAAGAGAAATACTGGTAAAGTTTAAGTCCCTCGCTACTATTTCTGTCTCTTTGTTTCTTTTTGATGTTAAAGCAAAATATTTGTTGATTTCATCCCAATGTTGATATGCCTTTATACCCTGACTAGACAACTGATTTGGTACTCCCTCTATTGTCATTTCAACCTTTTCAATCTTTGGGTTGTAATAGGTTTCTGCGCTTGTTCTTTCTGGGTCTTCAAACAGCATTAGAATACCTTTCATGCTCCGTGCTGGTACATTAATGTTGATGTTCCAAAGGGTTTCAGATTTGTTTGCTATTATTTTTCTATGTCGCAAGATACGATCATACATAAATGACATCTTACCATTGATTTGCTGTCTTATTTGTCTGGCTAATTCAACATCACTAACCTTATCAAATTCCAAGCAGATATTTTTTATTACATAAGATGCATCAGCATCACTGCTTTTGATAACTTTGTTATAATCGTTAAACGTTAATTCATATTCTAACCTATCACCAAGCCCCGCTTGATAAAATGGCATATGACTTTCTAACATTTCAAAGTCCAGTGGAATACAAAATCTATTTCCATAAGCTGCTGCTATAGCTTCATCTTTGTTGTCTGCGGAAGCATCTCCCGCGCTAACTCTATGTTTTAGCATGTTTGATTTACCAATACCTTGGTAAGCTATGTTTTGTCGTTCAGTAGGGCTTTTCCATAAATCTACATAACAATGATATATATCACTGTCATCTATTGACATGACTTCGTTGCCACTTATTCTTATTGTTATTTTTTTCACAATTGTTCTACCCAGATTTTGAAATAGAGTAGCGTTGGCGTCTATTCTGCTTTTAAGTTCTATTTCAAAGGCAAGACGAGCAGTACTTGGAACTATCACATCATTAGTACTTAGATTTGGAAATCTTACAAGCAGTTGCTGGTTTTGGTCTATTGTTGATGGATTATTAGTTATTACTACACTTGTGCGGATGCCTTTGGCACCATGAGGTTCTCTTAGTTGTCTATGAGGGCTGAGTTTGTTTCCGTAAGCCGACATTGTTTTTATTTTTAAATATATTTTTTAAAATTAAATAAAATAAACAATGGATGAGGGTGGATTTGAAAATCCTACGTTTGATCCAGATATTGATCTGACTGAAGAAGAATTGGAAGACTTGGATAAAGCACTTGAAGACGAATTTATACAACCTGACCCAGAATTCCAGAGACAAATTGTAAATGAAAATAACTATATTGATCAGCTTCAAGGGGAAGATAAAACAGAAGAACAGCTTACACTCAAAAAGTGGTTAGTAGATCAATTTTTTACTGAAGTTAATGCTGAGATCAGCGGAATTGATTATAAAAATGATTTTAGAGTGGATGAGGACGAAATCGGTAGAACAATGTTATATGCAGTTGGGATGGATGATGTTCCACTTACTTATTATAAGGGAAATAATCAAAACGAACCAATCAAGTTTTATAAGCTGGACACTTTAGTTAAAAAACATGGTGTTGACTTCGTAAAAAATAATTTAAACATTTATGATTATTTAGTTCCACGTGAAAGAAAGGCTCAGGGTAGGGCAGAATTAGCATCCTTGACAAAAACAAGAGATACCATCACAAAAGAAGGAGAAAATATACCAATGCAAACTTTTTCAACAACTGAAGATGTACAAAATACAGTAGATGCTGTAAATACAATTGAGAGTGATTTAAGTAATACAATAGATGAAACTCATCCTAAAACTGCTGTTCAAACACAAACAGAAGGTTTAACAATGCGAGACTTACAAGGTTTAGACAAGGTATTGCAAAGCTCCCGCGGAGAACTTATTAATAATCTTTCAAAGCTCACTGAGCTTGACAAAGACTTACGAAAGAAAAACAAAAAATAGAACAAGCTAAGACTGATAATGATGAATTTCAGATAAAAAGAATTAGCGATCGCATCAACAACATTGAAGATGAAAGAAGTGCACGACTTGAAGCGGCGAGTAAAAACAAAGAAGCATTACGCAGTCAAATAAACAGGATAAAAGAAACTATAAATAAGGTGTTAAAAGAAGACACAACATTGGGTGAGAAAATCAAAACCTTGTTTAGGGAGCAAGGTATTACTATTGTTAGTATTTTGACTGCCTTTGGTATGATTATTGGGGTATTAGTTGAGACCATTATTCCTACAACAGGAGGAGGGACTGCACCTGTTCCAACTCCAAAGCCTGATCCATCAAGTGTAAAATATTGGATAAAAAAACAACTATTTAATCTTGGTAAACTTCTTGCCAACCTGGCTGGTAAAGCTGCTGCAGCACTTCCAGGAGTTATTGGTGCAACAGTATCATGGCTTTTATCTGCAACAGGTAATGTTATTAATTGGCTTGGTAACAATCTTTGGGCTTTGCTTGTGTTTGTTTCCGGGTTGTTGTATGTGGCAGCTAAAGCTATAGTACCAACAATTATAGTTGTTCCGGTAAAGATTTTTTTGTCGTGGTGCCTTGAAAAGGTTGAATATTTTTTGGTGGTACTGGTTTTACATTTACATCATTATTCAATCCTAATGCTTGTGCATCGGTTGCTATTACAATTTCATTATTGTAGTCTTGTATTGTTCCGATTCTTAATTCCATGTTACTCGGAGACATATACAATCCACTTCCATAGACAAAATTTACTTTACTTCTTGCATATTTTAGGGTGTTTTCATATCTTGAAATTTGACTGGGCAAGTTGATGGGGCTATTTTTTGCGTCCTCTACATTTGCTAAAAAAAAATTCTGTGCATCAAATGCTGTTCCAGTTCCAAGTATATCTGTTCTTGTTTGTGATTGTGAGCCAATAATTGCCCAGCAGTATGTTCTTATGCTTTCATTGATTCTTTCTACTCCAGCTCTTGTAAATCCAGATGAACAATCTAGTATAAAAGTAGACCAGCTGTTGTCAGCCTCAGATCCTTGTGCAATGTAATCAATGTGATATGTTTTATCACTCTCATAGACTGTAAAACTCATCGTTTTGTTGTCGTATACAGTATTTACCAAAGGATGATAACCAATATTTGTCCAGTAATTATAAATTGTTCCTAGACCATCATTATAGCTTTGTTTCTGTCTCCAGTCTGAATTTAAGTCAACGTTAAACTCCTTACATATTCTCTCGTATGCGTTTCGGTTATATGTGTTATTAAACGCATTCCAATTTGAGTCTTGCGGCATTGCTACACTCATTTCAAATAATATTCTTCTGACTTGGTAATAGACATGAAATCGAAATAACGAACCAACCAGAGTATCACCTTTTTGATGGTTGTTAAAATCAATACCACATCCAGTTGTCGCACACCAAATAGCAAAATTCAACTGGTTTTGCCAAAATGACATCCAATCTGTTTCCCAGCGTTGGACTATATCATCTGATTTGACGTATGAAAGTTTGTATTTTTCAAAGACATTTGAAAATGATGCTTTAAAGCCTTTACCGTCTGATGTAATAACTATGTTTTGATTTATTATATCTATTACTTTCTTGCTAAAAGTATTTGAATAGTGAGCATCTGGGTTATATTTAAATTCTTTAGAAATCATTTTTATTTATGTTTTTATATATATATATTAAAAAAAAATGTTTCATACAATTTCAAACATAGACAACTCTATTAACTTACAACAGTATATCGATAATAGAGATGGAACTAAGCGCGTTGGATTAAAAAGTTTTACATACACTATCGGTTGGTATAATATTATTCATAAAGCCATCAAAAAAAAAGTACCAAACCAAACATATCGTATACCAGATGGACTCTATGGCTTTCAACAGTTGGCAGATATATTTGAAGCGCTGTTTATTACCCTAACCGTTGATGCGCAGAATGGTATAACATCTTTAGAGACGTCAACAGAGATACGATTATCAAGCGGTCTTTCAAAAATGCTGGGATTCGATGAAAAGGGGTGGATGGTGGAAGGTACTTATTTTGGAAAACAATCAATTGATTTTGCTCCTTATGAACAGCTATATGTTCATCTGGAACAAGTTAATACGAGTAGTAATTATTTCAATGGTGGGCCAAGCACTATTATAGGGGTTATACCAGTGGTAAATAAGCAGTTTGGGGATATTGTATATACACGTTTTTATCCTGAATATCACTGTCTTTCAAATGGTACAATTACTGAATTAAAAGTAGAAGTCAAAGATGAGCATGGCAACAAGATAGATAATCACGGTTTGCCTATGAGTTGTGTTTTAGAATTTATTTAAAAATTATATTTTTATAAAAAAAAAAAAATGAGTATATTTGGGCCAACAAACCCTGCGGAAAGAACAGATTTAGAAACTTTAAAAAATGATATTCAAGATTTACATAGGCGAGTTGTGCCTTTTGTTAACCAGTTTAATCATTTAAAAAATAGAGTTGATAATCTTAAATATGGGATTATAACAATATTTGCAGAGGCTAAGGGCCCACTTGTGTTGAATAGAATACTCTCATTTGTAATGGTGGGGCAGAATCAAATGTGGGGCATGTAATGACGCGCCGTGGACGGATTATGGGAATAGGTTTAGCATGTGACCGATTAGTTGGTGACGTAACTGTAATAGTTTCTGTCAATGGAATTGAACAACCAAATTATGGTATAACGCTTCACATCATCCCACGCAATCATGATAACTTTGATAGGCCTTTAGAGATTGGTGCTGGTTCTGTTGTTAACTTTGTATGCAAGGTTGCTAACGCTACCGCTGTAAATACGGTGGCATCATTATTAATTGAATTAATTTAATTCTACGAGCTTGCTTGATTTTTGTATCAACAAAAAATATATAATATACAAAATTGTATAACAGTATGATAATTAGTGTACTGGGTATTGAGAGCTTGCCTTAAAAGATGTTTTTAATAATTTAATATTAAAATTTTAGTCTTTGAACTATTTTTTTTATAAAAAATATAATGTTATTATTATATAATGAAAAAAAATGGAAGAACAAGAACCAGACATGGAATCGGAGCCAGAAGAGTATGAACCTGTAGTGCTAGAGGAAGTATGGGATTATGTTTACAAGTGTGTTAGGGAACGGGATATCTTTGAAGACTACAAGTGGTCAACATTATCTGTTATTATATTACTATTTATGCCGCAGTGCTCGTAACAACAATTATAGGTTTGTTTGGAACTCTTGCCCCATCCGCCTAGGTAATATTACCATGAGGAATCTTGAAAGTAACAAAGATTGAAAACTTAACCAAATCACGTTGCTTAAAATCCTGTGGCATCATTATTAATTGAATTAATTTAATTTTTTATTTATTAATAAAAAAAATGCCAAAGCAACCGACAGCACCAAGTTTATATCCTGAGTTGCCAGTGGAAGACGGACAAAACTATAGATTACAAAAGATTTCAGAGATTGAAAAAAAGTTAATTACAGAACGAGATATACGTCAGTCACTTTTTAAACTTGTGTTCTTCACTACCCCTGTTTTAAAAAAGTTTGTTAACATAAGTTTTGATGTTTAACCTCTATTTTACAATAAAATTTAAACATCTAAATTTAAAATATTTTCACAATTCAATCTTAAAATGTTGGGTTATTTAGCGCCTGGGACATGCTGAATAACCAGTTTAATTGACTTAATTTTCAGTAAACAGAAAAAATTTGTGTGGTGATTTTAGATTATTTGGGGTGATTTGGGTTTTGAGCCAGAAACCCCAAAATACATATATATAAAGTGTATCACTTTCTTTAAGTGGGGAGATGTTGTCACAAAATGTCACGGGTAGAGCGTACTGGTCGTATATAGCTCTTGTAAGTTATCGGTTACACCCAAAATCTATTGTTCGAGTTGAAACAATTTCACAATATTCATGATCTATTCATGTAACACGTAAAAGCGTGCACATTTTAAGTGGCCGCCAGAGAGGCCGTGTCATAAGTTTAGTTTTGTGCTAATGCATGTAAACGTAAAGGTATATTTTCCTTAAACGGCAAAATTGTATAAGGGGCCTCTCGTGTAGATTCAATACTGTAGATTTAGCCACGTTTGTCACGGACTGAACGGGGGAAATAATGATTTGGGCGTAATGTTTGCTATAAAACCCATTGTCTTCTAGCTCTCGCCGGGATCATCGATATTACATTGTTTGAACAGAGATTGACGGCAAATTTCATAGGCAACATGTGGTTAGTAGTTTTATTAAACTTTTATCGTATATTTGTATTCAGTGGGCGGCGCCATCTTGTTTGGCGGTTACGACATCCGGTTAGCATTGATGTTTCTCAAACATAACTTTAGACTAGCATATTATTTTGAAGTTACTTTATGAGATGTAATTATTGTAATTGATCATTAATTGTAAAACAATATTAATTTGATAACAGTGGATAATAGGTGCATTAGTTAACGTTGGCGTATAACTCAGTGATTGTAATACACGATTGGTAACATTAGTTAACAATGAGATGAGTGACAAGAATAAATGTTCGACGCATATGCATAGCGTTGTATAATGTGGTCATTAGTTGACATGCGTGCATGCATAACTCAGTGAGTGTAATATATGAGTAATTTGATCATGTTTATATTACATGTATTAGGGGCATTGATTAACAGCGACGTACATAGCGTTAACATGGCGTTGTAGAATATGTATACATTGCTACTCATCATTAGTACAGCTTACATATATTGATTGAATAATGATTTGTTTGGGTAATGATAATTATGCAAGATTGTTATGTTTGTCAACCGACATCTAAAACGTATGTATAATTACAGCCTAAGCCATCCAGGATATAAGCCATCCAGGGTTGGAGTAAGCTATCTAGGTTTGGATATCCAGGAGTGGAGCAAAGCTTCCACGAATAACGTTACAAGCGGTGGAGACGGTCCCCGTACCTGCGCAGACAGGTTTTAACTAACGACAACCCCCGGGACACAAGGTGGGCCCGTTACAAATCCTCACTGGAGAAATATCACTCACAATCTCAGTGGAGATTAACTATCACTGCATCGCGTCATCAACCCTTACAGAAGGCATTTGATGGCAATCATCCATTGAATTCGCGCATCATCATCTTCATGAGCTCTCGCGCATCACAGTTATCGCGCTAGATCAACATTGTTATAGCTTTAACAACACTTTAGTGTCTTAGACATTTAGTATTTATAACGATACTAAGAACGTCTTAAACGTTCAGGAGAACATTCTTTTCATAGTTCATTTGTGTATTCGCTTTTTTTTTTTAGATAATTGTATATATATGAAACATATTTTAAAAGTTGCATTAAACTTATGTAAATGCATTCACCGTCATTGATTCTTTCCTGAGTTAGCCCAACCACTAATGTCATCCTGTGACAATCTGAAAAAAGCAACACTCCTAGGCTGCGTTGGAAATCTGCTTCAGAAGTCGAGAATATACATGCAGACCCGACAAATATACTGCTAGAAGGTCAATCAAGTGTTTCGTGTGGTTATTATTAAATATAGTAGGTGTTTTTTCTCCAGTATCAACAATGTATCATTGTTGATTATTGGTTTGATACTTGTTTGAAAAGGTAAAGTTAGATATACAAATCGAACGGGAAAAGTAGCATTCATGGACGACAGTCAACCACAAACACACAAATAAACAAAGAAGAACTATATATGTAGATGAATAAAAAGCAAGACAAGACATCACAAACACACGAGGGTTGGCAATAGGGCTACCACCTTGGAACGTCAGTGGTGAAAAAGGCGGCTGGGGGTTTAAACCAGGTTCTAGAGTGCACCAAACCTCACTCTTAACCTGTTGTCATCTAAGTAAACGGGACAGTGTAAATAAAGATATCCCCGCCAGGTTATAAACTAACATGACAGCGTTAATAGGCAATATAAGTAAAACACATAAATGATCATGTAAATATAATATAAAAACAAAAGCCTAGAAAGTCACAAAGTAAGTTCTTAATGGCTTGGCAGAAGCCAGAGCAACACGAGAACAATCCGTTAAGAGTACGACCTTTCCAATACGAAAATCTCTTGAAACTGTGTCACACCCTAAATTTGCAAGAATTCTTGTTGTTGTTCTTTTCGTATTTTGTTTGGGTTCTGATTTTAAATAAGCATTGTAATTATCCTACTGTGCGTTGTATATAAACAATACAAATCAGGGCATGTCTTCTCCTACTACCTCAGAGGATTTTTAAATACTATATGGTCTTGAAACACTATCGTAAATACAGCTGTATAGACAAATATGGTTGTCGTCTCTACACGTATTTATCGTTTTTGGCTTATCGAAAGTTATTGATAATTTAATAGGAGTAATTGATAATTTAATGAGAGTAATTGATAACTTAATGAGAGTTATTGATAATTTAATGAGAGTAATTGATAATTTAATGCATATCGGCTATACATAAAACGAGCGATGATATCACATTTTAATTAATACAGTATTATGAATTAAATTTTATCGATTTTCTAAAAAAGAGTATGATAATGGACCTTTTGAAACGGCCGAGCACGACACATACGAAATATTGCAGTCTCGGTTTGATTGAGACTGTTCATGAGCGGTAGTGAAATATGCTAGCTACCGCTCACGCCCTCTAACCCCGGGTTGAGCAGAACTCAATATTCATAAAATCAATAGTACACAGTTTTAACCATCCCGAAGATGGCATGCATACGGCGGTGGACATGGAGTTATATGCTTCCCCATGTCGTACGACGTATGGTCCCAGTATCTAATAAAATTAAATGCCTCGAAGAGCGAAATAAACATAATGGAATTTAGTTGGGAGCAGCGGTTATGAAGCCTGCGTATCACAAGTAACAGCCAAAAGACTAAATTAAAAAGCAGTCATATATTGATATATAAAAACCCTGTACAAAAGTAGATTTTTGGATAGACAATGCTTATACAGTTAAGGCAATCAAGTAGCCAGCTTATGAATCGTTGCTTATTTTATGTATTTGTAAGAAAAAGAAGTTTCTTAATTTGCATTCAAATGTCATTTATAAAATCAACTATTATCCTTATTTGCTCTGATGTTATTCTTAAATGAGCTGTGTCGTTTGTAAAAGGTTTGTCTATAAACCCATCACACACAAACGATTCACCACGATTGATCCTTTTCTAGTAGTACTTATCGTAAAACAAACTCTATGTATAATTTAAATATATCCTGATATGCATTTCCCAAGGGAATGGAATGCAATGCAAAATGGATCCAACATCAACAGCAACATACTTTATGTCTTCTGGAATCGTGATTTTCTGTTCCAGTCTTTGTTCTTATTTTATATGATATAATTCACTTATGTGTGTCCCTGATACATGTAAGTGATTTAGATCCAAAAAGAATAGAGGGTGTTTACATAACTCAAATGCAAATATGCTTGTACCGTGCATGTGTCTGGGAATCATACAGCTCTAGTCACCGCAAGGCTTTATATCGTGGCTGATTTCTGCCATGTTTCGTCTTTTCATGTTTTCGTTAGTTCGCCGCGAAAAGACAACATAATGAAAATTCGACATATTCAGGGCGAGAAGACGAAAGAAAGACAGTACGAATGAATGAAACACCGAAAAGGCAGCATTTCGAAGCCGAAAAGACGCAGAACGCCACGTGAAAAAAACGAAAAGACGACACTTCAGCCACGAACAACACGATTTTATATTGTCGTCTGTTCGTTATTTTGTGTCGTCTTTTTCTTCTAATCTTTCCTTCCTGTCGTTATTTCGTCCTTTCGTTCTGTAGTATGTACGCGCTTCATTTGTCGTATTTTTATTCTGTAGTCTTTTCGTCATTTTGCTTTCCGATCGTCACACGCGTTTCAGTCATTGCGGCCATTGCTACTAAAAGTTGATTTTGAATTGTTGGAGAAATGGGTTAAAAAGACAGAGGGTGTGCATACATTTTGTCCAATCAATAATAAACTGAGAGCTACTATTTCTTTTAAATGTTTTTTCATAAACACAGAATGATTCAGTTAATATGAATATTAAAACACAATAAAACAAAAATAATATTTTGAGTTTGTAATTTAGAATTAACTTTCCGGGACTTTTTGAAAACTAATTAACATACCTGGACCAATCTTACTAATAATAATGTTTGGAGTAAAAATAAGTAAAAAAGTCGAACAGGAAATGCAGCTTTCACAAAACACAGTAAACACAAAAACACGCAAAACGACAAACATGAGTGGCAATGTTAATAAGGAATACAGGCATATGACGTCACAAACACAAAAAGGGATGACAATAGGGCTACCGCCTTGGAAAGACCAGTGGTAAAAAAGGCCGCTGGGGGTTAAACAAGGTTCTAGACTTCACCAAACCTTACACTTACACTACTGTCATCCCAATAAAACTGGACTGTGTAAATAAAGAAATCCCCGCTATGAACTATTCTTTAACCAACAAGGCGGAATTAACAGGCAATATAAGAAAAACACAAAGATGCTGGTGTATATATAAATACAAAAAACAATAGCCTAGAAAGCCACAAAAAAGTTACTCAATGACTTGGCAGAAGTGGAGCAAGAAGAGAATAAATCAGTGAAGATCAGGTTAGATATAACAATGAAATTACAACTAATATTGGTAAAACAGATGCAAATTAGAAATTTTATATACTCTTGGTCAATGAAAGTGCACCACAAAACAAATCACAAAACAAATCCTTTAGAATTTGAGGCATTTTGGATAAAATATGATCATATAATATATATCATATAACGAGTCGACATTTAACATGTTGTTACATGTATATCTGGACTTAGTGCATTCCACATTGTGTTATGCAATGCGAGTTCATTTCCGGTTTTCTTCAGCTACATCACACAAAGAAATCATGTTTTCAAAAGCATTCAAAGTAAACAATTTTAAATGACAAGTTAAATAACTGTGTAACTGCTTGTCATAAAAGCCTATCAGTAAACATGTGAGACAAGTTAGGTATCAATATTCAATACTTCCAAAAAAATATTGGTTCAACAATTTTTATTCCAAATGGTTTGCGAATAATCCAACTGCATAAACATACAACATTCTTTAATGTGTTGTTATGTGTACTGGTCGCAAATACTTTATTGGGTGGGCCTCATAATCTGAAGAAAAACTAAATATCACACTTTGAGCATGAAACTGCATGGCTAACAGTGATTTACAGTTACCTATAGAAATGCTCCCCCGCCCCCATCCACACCCCCCCCCCCACCCCCACCACTCCCAAATACAATAGGCTCGAAATATGTCCTTAACCGTATACAGAGGCATGAGATTCCTAGAACTATTAATCTATAATATACTACACGCTTGTATTCGGCAATGCTCAATAACTACGTCTGACTGTACTATACCTTTGTAACTTGCCAATACTAGTTATCTCCCTTATACGATGAAATCTAATTTGAAAGCTAACATTCTGAACTGTGCAACCCTTTCCATTCTTGCATACAATATTATATGTTATATATGGTAGGAAGGTCCACCTAATCAATAACATTATGACGGAAATGACCTTTACAATATTTTCATTTTTATGTATTTAATGTTAGTCTCTTTATCTCATTTGGCTAATTCAATATAGTATTAACGTTTCTGACCAATGATCTCTTTACATTGTTTTCTTTTTTTATTTTAGTCTCGTTATTTCTATATGTCCAGGCATTTAGCCAATTCAATATAGTATTAACGTTTCTGACCAATGATCTCTTTACATTGGTTTCATTTTTGTTTTATTTTAGTCTCGTTATTTCTATATGTCCAGGCATTTAGCCAATTCAATATAGTATTAACGTTTCTGACCAATGATCTCTTTACATTGGTTTCATTTTTGTTTTATTTTAGTCTCGTTATTTCTATATGTCCAGGCATTTAGCCAATTCAATATAGTATTAACGTTTCTGACCAATGATCTCTTTACATTGGTTTCATTTGTGTTTTATTTTAGTCTCGTTATTTCTATATGTCCAGGCATTTAGCCAATTCAATATAGTATTAACGTTTCTGACCAATGATCTCTTTACATTGGTTTCATTTTTGTTTTATTTTAGTCTCGTTATTTCTATATGTCCAGGCATTTAGCCAATTCAATATAGTATTAACGTTTCTGACCAATGATCTCTTTACATTGGTTTCATTTTTGTTTTATTTTAGTCTCGTTATTTCTATATGTCCAGGCATTTAGCCAATTCAATATAGTATTAACGTTTCTGACCAATGATCTCTTTACATTGGTTTCATTTTTGTTTTATTTTAGTCTCGTTATTTCTATATGTCCAGGCATTTAGCCAATTCAATATAGTATTAACGTTTCTGACCAATGATCTCTTTACATTGGTTTCATTTTTGTTTTATTTTAGTCTCGTTATTTCTATATGTCCAGGCATTTAGCCAATTCAATATAGTATTAACGTTTCTGACCAATGATCTCTTTACATTGGTTTCATTTTTGTTTTATTTTAGTCTCGTTATTTCTATATGTCCAGGCATTTAGCCAATTCAATATAGTATTAACGTTTCTGACCAATGATCTCTTTACATTGGTTTCATTTTTGTTTTATTTTAGTCTCGTTATTTCTATATGTCCAGGCATTTAGCCAATTTAATATAGTATTACCGTTTCTAACAAATGATTTCTTTACATTGTTTTCATTTTTTTTATTTTAGTCTCGTTATCTCTATATGTCCAGGCATTTAGCCAATTTAATATAGTATTACCGTTTCTAACAAATGATTTCTTTACATTGTTTTCATTTTTTTTATTTTAGTCTCGTTATCTCTATATGTCCCAGGCATTTAGCCAATTCAATATAGTATTAACGTTTCTGACCAATGATCTCTTTACATTGGTTTCATTTTTGTTTTATTTTAGTCTCGTTATCTCTATATGTCCCAGGCATTTAGCCAATTTAATATAGTATTACCGTTTCTAACAAATGATTTCTTTACATTGTTTTCATTTTTTTTATTTTAGTCTCGTTATCTCTATATGTCCAGGCATTTAGCCAATTTAATATAGTATTACCGTTTCTAACAAATGATTTCTTTACATTGTTTTCATTTTTTTTATTTTAGTCTCGTTATCTCTATATGTCCCAGGCATTTAGCCAATTCAATATAGTATTAACGTTTCTGACCAATGATCTCTTTACATTGGTTTCATTTTTGTTTTATTTTAGTCTCGTTATCTCTATATGTCCCAGGCATTTAGCCAATTTAATATAGTATTACCGTTTCTAACAAATGATTTCTTTACATTGTTTTCATTTTTTTTATTTTAGTCTCGTTATCTCTATATGTCCCAGGCATTTAGCCAATTTAATATAGTATTACCGTTTCTAACAAATGATTTCTTTACATTGTTTTCATTTTTTTTATTTTAGTCTCGTTATCTCTATATGTCCAGGCATTTAGCCAATTTAATATAGTATTACCGTTTCTAACAAATGATTTCTTTACATTGTTTTCATTTTTTTTATTTTAGTCTCGTTATCTCTATATGTCCAGGCATTTAGCCAATTCAATATAGTATTACCGTTTCTGACCAATGATCTCTTTACATTATTTTCATTTTTTTTAACTTTAGTCTCTTTATTTCTATATGTCCCAGGCATTCAGCTAATTCAATATATGTAGTATTACCGTTGCGGCCAAATGATTTATTTACATTAATATTTATTTGTGTTATTAATATATACTGAAACAAAAACGAAAGGATGTATATAAGACATTTCCTTTCGGAAAAGGAAGACTGAAACAATACATAATACAGCAAATAGTATTCCTTCAAAGTTTCATTATTAACAGAGTACGCGTTTGGCTCAAGCATGTGAGCAAACGTAGGATGCACAATTTTGCAAACCCTTTACGTTAAATGCAGTAAGAAAACGGAACAATTTTTCAAAGAGGAAATTCAACATTTATGGTTTTCTTGTAACAAAGTGTACTGTGATTAAAACGTCTATAACATCCGAGTTGCTTCCTTCCTCTAACTAACTGCAACTTTTTTAAACAAAACATCTTAACTATTAATAGCATTTAACAACGTGACAACAACAAACTATAATTAAATATTAAAATGTATTATGAGAGATACACCCACGCTCCACACAGTACTTTACAAACTTTAGATCAAGAGAGAACACTAGACAATTTAATTGTATAACTGTAAAGGCAAAACTACGTAACAGCAACACATTATAATTTAAGATTAAAATGTATTACTAGAGATTTGTGTTTATTTGTTTTATTTTTATAAAATATAAATCCATTCGCAACACATTACTTTACATACTCTAGATCGAACACTTTCAGATCATTTAATTATTTAAGCATAAAAGCTAACCATTGTGACAACAACACGCTATATTTCCAGATTAAAATGTATTATGAGAGATTCACTCACGCGCGGCATTACATACTTTAGATCATAAAACGAACACGTTCAGACAATTCAATTGTAAAACTTTACAGGCAAAAGGAAGTGACAACACACAATCTTTTAGGATTAAAATCTATAATTTAAAATCGATATTTTAATCTTAACATGTCTAATTAGAGATGTTTCATGTATTTTATTTTATAAAAAGATACATCCATTCGCCATGACACACATTACTTTACTTACTCTAGATCAGAAAATTCGAAAACTTTTAGACTATTCAATTGTATAAGTATAAATGCAAAACAAAGTGGAAAAAAACAAACTATATTTAAAGATTTAAAAGTATAATGAGAGATACACCCTCGCGCCAGATTACATACGTTAGATCGTAGAACGAACACGTTCAGACAATGCAATTGCATTATTATAAAGCAAAACAACTTGTCAATAGCACACTATAGTTTAAGATTAAAATGTATTATTAGAGATTGTTTTTTTTTATTATATAACAGAAACATATACCAATTCGCCAGACATTACTTTACATACTCTAGATCAAAAAAAGGACACTTTCAGACAATGTAATAGTATAAGTATGAAACAAAATAACGTGAAAACAACACACACTAAAATATCTAAATGTATTATGAGAGATACACCCACGCGCCTCACGTTACTTTAAATACTTAGATCATAAAACGAAAACTTTAGATAATGTAGTTGTATATCTATAACAGCAATACAACGTGACAACAATAACTATATTTTAAGACAAACATGTATTATGAGAGTTACACCCACGTGCCACAATGAGAGACGCACACATACGCGCACGAACACGCGCACGCACTCACACAACAAACAGTTGTAATGGCAACAAAATCCATAAACTATAAATAAGACGTATATAAATAAATATTGAAAAGTTGATCTATTGGACGCAACAAAGACAAACACGAGATAAAAGTGGCAGATCATGTTTTATTGAGTCTGTTCATGAGAGATAATTACAACTATAGTGTGCTATTGACACGTTTTTTTGTTTACAATTTTCGCTCACGCTTCCTAGCACCGGCTTAAGCGATATTCTACTTTAAACCCACAAAGATCGGCCTTGATGATCCCAAAGGACCGGTAAGTTTGCTTATTTTGAATTAGAAAAAACGGTATTACAAATCATAAGTGTTATTACTTACCGTTCTAAATCAGATGTGTACAATCTAAATGACGATATTCTTGAAATCAAATATAATTTCTTACGTATACTGAAGGGTTTAAATAAGTGAACAAGTATCTGTTGTTTACGTATATTCAACACAGTGTAGAGCATAACACAAACTAGAGCCGTTTTGAAAGCTCGCCAATGCCGCAATTCCACACGCGTTCTTCACACATTTCAATATGGTAAACAACAAAGTTAACGTTCACCACTTTGACCCTGTATTCAAATCTAGGGGTTAAACAAAGAATGTTCACCGCTATGACCATGTATTCAAATCTAGGGGTTAGACAAAAAATGTTCCCCGCTTTGACCGTGTATTCAAATCTAGGGGTTAAACAAAAAATGTTCATCGCTTTGACCCTGTATTCAAATATAGGTGTTCAACAAATAATCTTCCCCGCTTTGACCCTGTATTCAAATCTAGGGGTTAAACAAAGAGTATTCACCGCTTTGATCCTGTATTCAAACCTAGTGGTTAAACAAAAAAGTGTTCACCGCTTTGACCCTGTATTCAAATCTAGGGGTTAAGCAAACAATGTTCACCGCTTGGACCCTGTATTCAAATCTAGGGGTTAAATAAACAATGTTCACCGCTTGGACCCTGTATTCACATATAGTAAACAAAAAATGTTTACCGCTTTGACCCTGTATTCAAATCTAGGGGTTAAACAAAGAGTATTCACCGCTTTGATCCTGTATTCAAACCTAGTGGTTAAACAAAAAATTGTTCACCGCTTTGATAATGTATTCACATCTAGGGGTTAAACAAACAATTTTCACCGCTTTGACCCTGTATTCACATATAGTAAACAAACAATGTTCACCGCTTTGACCCTGTATTCACATATAGTAAACAAACAATGTTCACCGCGTTGACCCTGTATTCACATATAGTAAACAAACAATGTTCACCGCTTTGACCCTGTATTCACATATAGTAAACTAACAATGTTCACCGCTTTGACCCTGTATTCACATATAGTAAACAAACAATGTTCACCGCTTTGACCCTGTATTCACTTATAGTAAACAAACAATGTTCACCGCTTTGACCCTGTATTCACATATAGTAAACAAACAATGTTCACCGCTTTGACCCTGTATTCACATATAGTAAACAAACAATGTTCACCGCTTTGACCCTGTGTTCACATATAGTAAACAAACAATGTTCACCGCTTTGACCCTGTATTCAACTCTAGGGAGTTTGTTGACTGCTCATTAAGATTCAGAACATAAACAGTACTATATGTTTTTTATTATGTATATATGGCACTGTAAATTTATAAATTCAATTTAGGATTTGTATATATGAACTTTGACCCCCTACCCAGAGTCCCAAGGGTGACTCTTGAGCAAAAACGAAGGTGTATATACTGTGTAATTACATGAGCATTACGTTTAATTTGTAGAAAATATAACCCAAACGGCAAAATTTAAACAAATAAAAAAATACAATGCAATGTACTAGAATAGAATATATCACTGAATTGTATTGAAAGCAATACGGCGCCCCACATGTTACATGTGACATCTAGCAAGTATGATATTGTTACATGTGACATCTAACATGTATGATAGTGTTACTTGTGACATGTTATTGTTGCATGTGACATGTATGATGTATAATAGTGCTGCATGTGACATCTAGCATATACTGATTCGAAAATTCGAATATGTGATATCACTCCTTACGATTATCTCGAAAAATTCTTGGTATATCAATAAAATCAATGCCCTTATTAAGATAATGAATGTTTAGTAAATGTCTGACGTGATCAGACTCCTTGAACATGCTGCGTATAGCTTTGAATTATGGAAGCAGTCTTATACAAAGGATCTGTTCGAATGAAAATTGTGTCTGGTTCCTCGTCAATCACCCTAGGTGAAGACATGGATAGAGAAGTGAGACAAGAAAGCATCGAGTGCTTTCCAGACTGTTTAAAGATAGTATGTAAATTAGCGATTGAATAAATCAGCCGCAACCACTGGCAGACGTCCGAGTTTAAAAAGTACAATACAATCGTTTAATATGTTGTTTATGTTTCATAGAAGAGTATATATACCAAGTTATGTGCAAAAAAATGACGGTGTGATTGCCTTTTTAGCGTTGTTAACGTTTTTACCTCCCCTGAGGGTCCCTGGTTGCAGAGCCAGACATAATGTTGCTCTTGCTCGCAGTTATCCTGTAGGGAAGTCAACCACTACGGTTGGTTAAATTCCGCTCAATGTTTAAGGAGATGATACGGATAAGGGGCAATGGTTATAATATGAGTACATTAGGGACGCTTTACAGTGTCTGCAAAAGCTATCACACCACGGGTCACTTCAACAAATTTAGGTTTAAATGACCTAAGTATGCTTATGAAATTAACTAAGCAGTTCACCGAGCTATTTTGAACAAGGGAGAACTTGAGATAATATTTATCCTGCATCAGGTTAATTATTCTGTTGACTCCATTTTGAGCTACTGATGACAAAACCATCATAGCCTGATGAGAGCTTGTGACATCAACTATGTATAAGCACCTGTCTAGGAACCAGGTTATTTATTCTGTATAGTCCATTTTGAGCTACTGGTGACCAAACCATCATTGCCTTAGGGATCTTGTGACACAAAAGATGTATAAGCACCAGTTTAGGAACCAGGTTAATTATTTTGGTTACTCCAAACAGCTGAGATTTGATGCATGAAACTAGTTTTGGCTAGTTATGAGCCAGCGCAGTACACAAAGTACACGTGTTTGGACGGAATCTTGGACAGTATGCTGCTATATAAAGGGGGTCCCAGTCTGTCTGAGGAGACTCGTTCGCGCACTGTTTAAGATAAGAGACTTGAGAACACATTCGTCTGATACACTTGCTTATATATCCTGATGGGTAAATGAAATAATAACTGTAAATAAAATAGCCAAGACTATTCGGCCTTTTAGTACTTTTGCTATAGTACATGGTAACGGACGGACGGACAGACAGACGGACAAACGGAGGCAATTTTAATATCTCCTTGCTTTTTCAAATGAAACTACGGACATGTGGTTCAGGTTTCAAAATTGTTCTGCACAAAGGGTCAAGACGAATTTATAATCAAGCGTCGAAGATGATCAAGACTAATATCACCCCCGTATGAACTCGGTCAATAGAGGAACTCGGTCAATAGAGGAACTCGGTCAATAGAGTGCATACGGGGTGAATATAATGATACCAAAAGAAACACGTACCCAAGGCTAGACACTGTGTGAACATATCCAAAGCCGCTTTACTCATGCAGTATACACCAACTTGCGGCATCTGAATGAGGTAATTAACACTGGACAACAAGGAGGATTTATGCAGGCATATATTTTTTTAAACATTATAAACTAGTAAAACTTGCGAAGTACCCAGCTAAGAATATGTCAATAATATTCTCAATGTTTAGTGTTTGATTGGAGATACGATTAAACTGCAATCTAAAGAGTTACTACAACTAACATTAGTTGGACATCATGTTTTACTGGCATTAAAGACACTATCCATCCAAATAACGGCAACAATTGCAGTATAAAAGAGTTTGTCAAAACTCCATACAGGTGTTCAGGTAATATAATAATGTATATGTGCCGAGTGAAAGAATATATAGTTTCACCGTTTTAAAACTACTCGCCATTGCATATGCGTAAAATGAATTATAAGTTGGTAGTTCTTAATTCGACGCTACAGTTTTGGGGTTGGCCTGGCTGATTAAAGCCGTTTATATTGTGTCTATAGCGTTCGTTTGGATTCTCAAACGATATGTAAGTTATATATATAAAAACCTTGTTGTCAGTAGGTTTAGAAACGGTGTACACATATTGTAACATTTGGCTGTTGTTGGCGGGATACTTACTTTAACACTACAGATGCGTTTTCTAAGTCAATAATTTCAATTAAAGTGGAGCCAATTTAGAATTATCCATGTTTTGTTTATTATAGACGGAACATCTGCAATAAATGGCTCAAGATTTTAATTATTTATAGTCAATTACGGGTGTTATAAGAACTTATGACACATCCTATACTTTTAATCGGCACATATACATTGTTGGATGACACGAACATCTGGATAGAGTTTTGATAAACGGTTTTGTAGTGTATTTTGCCCTTATTTGCCGGGTTAGTTTCGTTAATGTGCCTACTCGCGAGCATGGGCCGTGGTTGTGCAGTGAATAGCACGCTGGATTCCGAATCTAGTAATCACGAGTTCGAGCCTCTCTTGCACCACGGGGGTCTCTTTTCAGTGTGTCCTTATGCAAGTCATTTCCCTTACCCTCGTCCGTCCGATATGAAATTAAACCGGGCAGTCCCGTATATCATGCGAGTACATCCGTATCATTTGATAGTAAGAGTAGGGCGCGATGTATTATTCTATTCCCTCTGGTGTGGCTCTAAATAACATAAGCCAATATGTCGTACTGGGAGGTTAAATATTCGAACGCAACTCATCTACACCGTGTCTACATATGTAACTTGTTAAATATTGAACAATTCTAAAGATCTGTGCACAAGTGTACTGATCAAAGTTCCTAATCACTCACGTTTGTATCTGTACTAATTTTCTTGGTTTTAATATATTTTAGAATAGTTGTGTGGTTAAGTATTTTGTTTTGACCAATAGTTTGTCAAATATCTATTTTTTGTTTAATATTTTGTATCTTTAGAGAGTTACCATCCTTAATTATGAAAACATGAAATATACTTATAAAACATGTAAAATGAATCAAAAATTAGATATAGGGTCCTATAAAAACCACAGGTTTAAAGTCTGCTTAAAGATATATACTTCTTAAGATTGGTAAGCACACACATATATATATGTTGTTATATATATATATGTGTGTGTGCATACCAATATTAAGAAGTATATATTTTTAAGCGGACTTTGATTCATTTTACATGTTATATAAGCATATTTCATGTTTTCATTATTAAGGATGGTAACTCTCTAAAGATAAAATGAATTATGAGCTGGTAACTCTTAATTCAATTCTCCAGTTTTCGGGGTTGGTCTGGCTGGTTAAAGACGTTTGTATTGTGTCGAGTCAAAGCTTGGATCTCAAAATCGTTTATATTGTGTCGAATCAAATTTTGGATTCTCAAAATATGTAACATACAGATTAACTTACATAGTTTGAGAATCCACACTCTATAACCACATTGTAGCATGGTCGATGACATTTCCTTCGATGAATGCAAATCATTAAATCGTTTAATTTAGATTATCGTTTAATTCTAAAGGGGCGTGGCTATTCCGTACTATAACTACCAGATAGAGGACATTTAGAGTACGATGACTCTGACGTTACAGTGTTTCTAAGTACACTATGCAACAAAAAGATAGAGTTTGTCTCAGCTCGTTGGTTATTTAAACTAATCGCTGAGACCAGACTCTATCTATTACATATACACGGCTAAACAAGCCAGCAAAAACCCCAAACCCAAAACTGGAGCATTGAATTAAGAGTTACCATCTCATAATTAATTTTACGCATATTTAATCACGGGTATTTTAAGAACCCGTAATAAAAAAATACTATACTTTTAGTCGGCACATATACAATAATGTATGACTTGAACACCTGGATCGAGTTTTGATAAACGGTTTTGTAGTGTAGTTTTTGCAATTATATGGCTTGTTAGTTTCTTTAATTATTTATTTCATCAGTATTATTTCAGTAGTAGTAGTAATAGTAGTAGTAGTAACAGTAGTAGTAGTAGTAGTAATAATAGTAGTAGTAGCAGCAGCAGTAGCAGTAGTAGTAGCAGTAGTAGTAGTAGTAGCAGTAGTAGTAGTAGTAGTAGTAGTAGTAGTAGTAGCAGTAGTAGTAGTAGTAGTAGTAGTAGTAGCAGTAGTAATAGTAGAAGTAGCAGCAGCAGTAGCAGTAGTAGTAGTAGTAGTAGTAGTTGTAGTAGTAGTAGTAGTAGCAGTAGTAGTAGCAGTAGCAGTTGCAGTATGAGTAGCAGTAGTAGCAGCAGCAGCATCAGTAATAGTACAATTATTATATAATTATTATTATTAAATCATACTTACTGATTTAGATCCACACATACTGGATGTATTCACGATGTTACCTGTCACAAGACAAATGACATAAAAATAGAAGACATTCAATGTCGCTAGTCGGGCTCACATCCGTGTTTCCTGATTTCTGAGTCAAGCTTTAAGAGTCAAACTGGCAGGCAGTTATTTACACTGCCCAGTTCAATACTGACAACATAGCAAGAATTTTGAATTGGCGCACTCGAAAAAACGTTTTAAACCTGCAGCAGCCCGTTTGCCATTACACCATTCCAAGGCGTTACCCCTGTCATCAACTCCTTTATGTGTGTAATATTCCGTACTTTATTTCTAAATGCTTATTTATCCATGTAATTGATGTTTTTTTTGAATGCGTATTTTGGTTGACCGCGCTTTGTGAATCCTACATTCCTGTTCAACCTTTGTATCTATATTTGCTGTTCTTTGGACAACCGCGATACGTGATTCGAGCTGGCGCAGCAAATATTAGTTCAACAATACAAGACAGAAGGGCTTACAAATAGTAAGTTGAGCTTGACAAAGCTAGAACGCCTTTGGAATAGGCTATTATCCTCCATATATGGCATGTCAGTGTTTATCCTACTTTTTAAACCAATCAGATGGTTCACAGTTTCAAATACTGGATATATTTACTTATGAAGAAATAACTACCAGCGCTCATCGCAGATTAGAGCGTGACATATATAGAGATTTTCGATAAAATCGATGGTAAACACATGAAGAGAAATCTCCCTCCTTTTCGGTTTATATATGGTGAAGATTTATATCCTTTATATAACCATAATACAACATAACAACATGGCTTTACATTTCCGGAATAAACAGAAGTTAAAATAACCGTTATATAAAGACGTGTTCCCAATTCCTAAATTTAATCCATTGAAATATCTTCAAAAACATTTTAGATGCATTTTCCATTTGTGAAATGTGAACACAATGCATGTAAAAGATAATTCGAGGAAATGTCAGCTACCTTTAGTTTTCAGAAGATGAGGCAAAGCCAGCTGTGTAAGGAAGACGTGCGATTTTACATTCGTATCCATAGTCTCGTCGTACATCTCAGGGGTAACCTCGCTTATCTTCGTATAGTGGACGATCCCAGCATTATTCACCTTAAATAATATAAATACATGTAATATACATAATACATGTAATATACATAGTCTCGTCGTACATCTCAGAGGTAACCTCGCTTATCTTCGTATAGTGAATGATCCGAGCATTATTCACCTTGAATAATATAAATACATGTAATATACATAGTCTCGTCGTACATCTCAGGGGTAACCTCGCTAATCTTCGTACAGTGGACGATCCCAGCATTTTTCACCTTGAATAATATAAATACATGTAAATAAATATACATAGTCTCGTCGTACATCTCAGGGGTAACCTCCTTTATCTTCGTATAGTGAACGATCCCAGCATTATTCACCTTAAATAATTATAAATGCTGTCTTTGGAAACCTTGATTAATTTTCATTGAATATCAGTGACCTTGACCTTTGACCTATTGACCCCCAAATTCAATAGAGGTCTATCACTCAGACATATTGAGTGTTTACCATACTTTTAAACCAATGAGCTACACTGCTTTCCTTTCGGTTTCTAAATGGTGAAGATTGCGTAGCCTCTATCCTATACATAACTACACGGCACATACAAATTCAATGCAAGCTTTTCCTTTCTAAGTATAGGATAGAGGCCTTCACCATTAATTAAGAAACAGAAAGGGAGGGAGCGTAGAGTATCATTGTTTACAATAGCTTTATCGATATGTTCTATATATAGGTCACGCTCTTAACGTTAGTCATTTCTTCATTAATAAATGAAGCCTGTATTTGAAATTCTGAGCCATCTGATTGGCTTGCAAAGTAGAGTAAACACTAAATGAGCAGAAACTATGCGAAAGGTATACACAGCCAAAATGTGTCTTACCAGCACGTGCAGTTCTCCAAACTTCGCTATCGCCTGCTGTATGATCGACTTCAGGTCTGCTTCTTTTGTGATATCTGAAGGCAACGTCAGTACCTGAAACATTGTGTTTGCATGCTTAAGGAACTTAAAAAAACTCCGCAGTTTTATTTTAAGATACTCCGATGACTAGCTTTGAATTGTTAAATGGAATATCCGTATATACAACAAAGAGCACAATTTTGATAAAGCATCATCAAAATTGACTGACCAATCAGTGATTAGACATTTGTGGAGTGCGTGGTCCAGTGGTAGAGCGCCGAACTCAGAATTAATCCACATTGCTTAGTACTGGTTATACCCAGAAAGCCATCGAGAGTGATTAATCTAAGTTGCAATAACTTGTTTCGCAATCGATGTAAAATAAATATGTTTAAACTAAGAAATTTGACACACCTCTTCATTTTAGTAGGTGATATACTCTGTCTTTATCTTATATGTTCAAAAAAGTTTACTGCAAAAAAACAACATATTTACAGTGGGATTCTTTTAAAACACTTCATAGTTTACGCACATTTATGCAAACTGATTCAAAATCTGATCTTGAAAATTATCTTCTTTTTACTTTGCCAACGATTCTTATGTCACGATAGAACCTAAGAATAAAAACCGAGTGACACAAATGTTATCACCTACTGAAAAAGGTAAGATCTCAACATTTTGGTAAAGGAAACTCAAGGTTTTTCCGTGCAAATCCGTGCACCAACACAAAAAGGAAGGAATGGTGTTTACGGGTAAACACATCAATAGGTCTTGTCGAGCTCGAAGAAATGGTCAATTATTTAAAAAGAAAACCTAATACCTTTAACTAGACTAGGTCAACAAGGTTATATGACGCCAAAATAATTGAACATTTCAAGCTCTCTCTGCCATTACATAGATTTACAAATATGCAGAGCTGGCCAAGCACCATCTCCGCTGCAGAAACACGATTTTCGCTGAAGTCAGAATCATTATTTCTGTCACCATTCCATTCAATTCAATTCTGCAACCTTTCAATTGACATCCGATGATTGATTATTAGCCGCAAAAATCCTAGCTCTTTTAGTGTGTACATACCATAGAGCTACGATGCGATCCTTTATATAGTTGGTAGGTATCTTGATCAGATCAGAGGTTTCTGAAGACATCATACAATGCCTGTATCAACAGCCGCCGTATTTCAATAGACTAAACCTTAAATACCACGCGTGCATGACCAAAACTCACCAAAGAGAAGGATATCGGGTCGATCTAGGTGTGTTCTGTAGCAATACGGTGTTTGTTTATGTAGGCATTGCGTACGGTCTACAGAAACCTCGCCGAGAAAGTTCATATGGGGGTCGTTCTAGGGACTACTTATAATTCAAAGCCAAGGACGCATGGCTCTATGATAGGTACATACTACCATAAGAGCCATGATTCTCACGTCTGGATAACGATAAACATTTAGTGAACATAACAACTGTAAAAATAATTAACAAAATGAACATAAATCCAAAGGAGTTATACCTCTTTGCCTAAAGCTCTGCCGGGAGAGCAGTGGCCATATTTTTGCCTGGGACCACACGGGCAAACTAATATGTTAACAATACGCTATGAACACGTCTAATTATTGTCGTAATGGTAGATCGGCCGCCTTCCATGTGGGAGTTCGCGGGTTCAATCCCCCGCCGGTTCATACTAAATACGTTATCAAAATGGTACTAGTAGCTGCCTTCCTTGGCGCTCAGCATATACTGAGTAGTTCTATGGTGTCAGTATACTGTGACTGGGTGGGGTATCATGTCATGGGTCTACAGCGTGGTATTCCGGTGTGGCAGCCCTATAAAGTTGGACATAGAGCTCACTGCTACAAGTAGACACCGTCGTGATATGACTGAAAAGTTGTTAAAAGCGATGTTTAACCCATACATACATACATACCTACCTCCTCAGAAGTTAACCCCGCCGCCTTGCATAGGTTAGAAACACGTTCTAGGTTTTCTACATTTCTACCTGCAAGCGCCAGCCTGCATCCTAGCTTAGCGAAATGGATTGCAATTCCCTCGCCTATACCACTACTGGCACCTAAACAGAAAAAAATAGAGGTTAATTCAAGATGAGGAAACTGTTTATTTACCTTTATTTTCCTATAATATTTTTACATTTAGGACAATACGGCTGACATTGAGGTATAGAGTTTCAAACGCAGTTTTTAAAATTAAGTTTCCATAAACGTTGAAAGAAACGGCAGACCTTAAATATAAAGTTGGTGGGTGCCAAAATTCAACTGAATTTAATTATAGTCGCACCAACAGCTAATGTCATATGGCGATTTTCCAGCTTCCAGTGTTGGAGAAAGACCCCATGTTCCCCTCCGGGCAATTTCCGTGCAAGGGCGGGCTCGAACACGCAGGGGTGATGGGAAAATGACTTCAAGTCAGAGACTTTAAACACTGGGCCACGGACGACCCACTCAGAATTCAAAGTATCCAAGGAACCACGCAGGCTTCTTCTAAGATGAATATAGCATCCACTGTATTGAGAAACATGACCAGTGTAGCTACAGCAACATCAGTCCTGATAAGTGAACGTGCAACTCCTGAATGAAACATGTCGCGGTTGGAACGGCCCTTTTTGAGATTTGACAGCTTCCATATTTTGACGACATTCATCGGCACGTACTCGTGACATGTTGCTTATCTTACATCTCAATCTTGACTTCAATTGGGCCTTTCCAGCCATTACGTGGTCCCGCCTTAATTCCATTGGGCCTTGCCAGCAATTACGTGGTCCCTAATTCCATTGGGCCTTTCCAGCTATTACGTGGTCCCGCCTTAATTCCATTGGTCCTTGCCAGTCATTACGTGGTCCCGCCTTAATTGTATTGGGCCTTTCCAGCCATTACGTGGTCCCGCCTTAATTCCATTAAGCGATGGGAAAGCTTATATAAGCAGGATTTTTTAACGGATATTTCGACAAAAAAAACACGTTTAAATTTATTATTGTTTACTGAAAAAAATGCGATAACCTGTTTAAAATTACCAGGGAGTACGTTATAGGGAGGATAAACGGGCTCGTTTGCCGATTTATGTTGTCGCGCATGTGTTTCACTACTCCGTGAAAATGACTACTTCCGGTTGTTTCGCGAGTGTGTGAAAAACAGCAAATTCTCATAAATTATTACACTTACAAACTCAATAAAGGTGCTAAATGTAAACACAAGTATTATTTATTCACATTGTGTCCTCTTATACAGAGCGTGTATTTTTTTGCATGTTTAAAAGCACAGTTTACCAGACGGTTCCGTATAACAAAGATGGCGCCACTCTGCGCCAAATAAAAAATAGTGACAGTGTATAGCTATTGCAATCGAGATACGAGACTACGGGTTATTTAGGCATTAATAATAACAAAAAGTGAATAGTAAACATATTTATCTTTGTCAAGAAGGTAATTTCATGGTGGTGATTATATTTAGACAAAGCCTAAAGAGGTGATGAAAATGTGCCTTTTGAGATATCAGCTAAATTTTTAATTTTATAGAATTAAAAATGGTGTGGAGCTATTGCAAACGAGATACGAAGTATGGGTTATATTAGGCATTAATAATAACAAAAAGTGAATAGTAGACATATTTATCTTTGTCAAGAAGGTAATTTCGTGATATTGATTATAACAGAAAGCCGTAAAAGGGGGGCTGTAAAAACTGCCTAATTTGAGATGTTGGCTGAAATTTTAACTTTTCAAATGTAAGACGCTTACGATCGATTTACCTGTATCGATAAAATAGTAAATGGCGGCGTTCTAGCGCGACAACATAAATCGATAAACTAGAGCGTTTATGAACCCGTTTCTCCTCCCTATAACGTACTCCCTGAAATTACCTATTTAACCGTTTAAGCCGAAATTAAGGTTTTATTTCATACCCCAGCCAACCAAGTTTTCGCTTCTTGGAGAAGGGGTTGGATGGAGTATGAAAGTTAATACTCGGACCACATAATGTATCATTCTCCTATCTCTGGGGCGGTTTTAAAAGGACACAAGGCAATCTTGATTGTTTAAAACCTCCCGGCGTCCCATTACATGCATTTTTTTCAATCATAAATACTTTTATTTATAAGAATAGAATAACGCAAATTGTTGTTGCATATTTCTAACTTTTGATCAATAATATAGTCAAACCTATGGTTAAAAAAACGAAGAACATATGCAATCTTAAAATTGTATTTAAATATATGTGAGCAGATTTAAAATCAAAATGATACTGGATTAATAAACCGAGATGTTAATTGTAATACTTGATAAAGACTTCGGGATTGCCGTGTGTCCCTTTAAGGTTCGTGTATTGCCACCTTTGTAAAACACAATGAATTATAAAGGGAGTTAGCATAATTATAACCTAAACATGTCCAGCCCCGTAGCTACGCTGAGGTAGAATTTGTGGGAATGTACATACTTTACATATAAACCACTTCAATATCGAAAAATCAATAATCATTTCAAAAAAAATGTCTTGCTTTTAAACTGATGTTTTCCTTCTGTGAAATTAAATACAACTCTTTTTGTGTGGATGGGAGCCAGGGGTGCATGTCACCGGACCTCCATAGAAAGGGATTTGCCTCAGTTAAATATCAGGCTAGGCTACGGGCCTGATGTCTAAGTATGCTTACACATAGATATTTTTTTATTTTTTGTTTGTATGGTGTTTTATGTCATTTTCAACACATGTAAAGTTATATGACGGTCGATTTTTTGTGGTGGAGGCAGACCACCGACTTTTCCTTAGTAGAACCAGTACTGTACACCTCCAGCCATCCGTAAGAATCGACACTTCTTCACTTACAAATCGAGCTCCCAGTGGGATTCGAACCCGCAGCGGTGAGAGACGAAGGTTTACAACGCAAAGTCGTTAACCACTCGGCCACGGAGACGCTCACACATAGATCTACTATCTACTATGCAATATGAAACCTTTACATACCAATCACGGTAGTAGGGACACCTGTCAATGTCAGCTAACTTAAAAACTGTTTTCCAGGGAGAACAAATCCATTATTACTAGATCTAGTCCATTCTGATAAGTTCATGTCTCGCGTAAGTGTACACGACATTTAGTTTTCCCGAAACTCGATTTAATAATTACAATGAATGCCATTGAATTTTAAATTGTCTAATTATGAAATGTTCATAAGCACAGATAATGGTTCTATAGCCAATAATCTGGCGCGACAATTGAATGGAAGCATCAACGTGAACATTGGATGGAAGCTAATGAAGCAAATGCAACGCAGACGACAAACCATACGCGTGGCAATTCGAATACAATCGTAACTAATCGGCAATTTCCGTAAAATTCAGGTGAAAGAGTCAAAAAGAACATTCGGTTATTTCTGTGATATGTTTTACCCTTTATTTCACGCACGTGATAAAGATTTATTGCCCGGCAACTACATTATGATTGATATGACTAACTGGGTCTATAGCGTATCGTATATTCAACAATAATGTATTTATAGATAAGTATGTGATAAAACCATAACCGCGTACAGGTATATGGTGACATATCGATAGCCAGCCGTGTGTCAACGATAGCTCAGTTGGTAGAGCGCTAGCCCTGTAAGCTAGAGACCCTGGGTTCGAGTCCCGGTTGAAGGCCCGATATTTGCACCATCTGTTACAAATGGGAGCTCGTCCGGGATCCAGGACCGAGTCTGTTAGCAAGAAACAGTATGAACATAGAGTTGACAGCCGGGCTCCACTAGAAATTCGGGGATGAATTTCAGTCTGGTAAGGGTGTATATAACCGGGTACAGGTATATGGTGAACTATCGATAGCCATCCGTGTGTCCTCGAAAGCTCCGTTGGTAGGGCTCGTCCGGGATCCAGGACCGTGTCTGTTAGCATGAAACAGTATCTGACAGCTGGCCTGGAGTTAACTCCACTAGAAATTAAAGGATGAATTTTTCAATCTGGTGGGGGTGTATGTTACCGGGTACAGGTATATGGTGAAATATCGATAGCCAGCCGTGTGTTCTCGATAACTCAGTTGGTAGAGCGCTAGCCTTGTAAGTTAGAGACTCTAGGTTCGAGTTCCGGCTGAGGCACGATATTTTCACCACCTGTTACATAAAGTTATGTTATGAACACAAACCTGGAATCCCAAATACAAGTATGCGCTAATGGGTGATCAAGTATGCACTAATGAGTGATCAAGTATGCACTAATGAGTGTTCAAGTATGCACTAATCAGTGATCAAGTATGCACTAATCAGTGATCAAGTATGCACTAATCAGTGATCAAGTATGCACTAATCAATGATCAAGTATGCACTAATCAGTGATCAAGTATGCACTAATCAGTGATCAAGTATGCACTAATCAGTAATCAAGTATGCACTTATCAGTGATCAAGTATGCACTAATCAAGTATGCACTAATCAGTGATCAAGTATGCACTAATCAGTGATCATTCTGAAATGGATTATGGATTATTGTGTGACTATTGTTTGGGCCAAAAGTTCTTTTAAAACAAAATGTATCTACTGTGCATTTCAGGATGCCTGTGCGTCAAATATGAATCGAGGTTATTTTTTTATTGCTTACTTTATGTTTTTGTTTTCATACCTGATATGGTTAAACAGAATGAAAATAGACGCTCCAGGATCTGTTTGCAATTCTGCCATAGCCATCCGGTATGCTTCACAAAGCCTAAAATTCATTTTGACACCATTGTTTCCATTGTAAAAATTAAAACAACATGGCGGCGTTATTTTTAAAAAGTGTCGTCTGCGCATGTCTGTTTCTAGGGTTCAGATGTACCAAGTAAAAGTAGGTTATGCAGGGTGGTGCTGTTGTTCAATGTTCAGCACCTCCGGAAATCAATCATACTTATCCTTTATTTTGAAATTAAAACCATTATATCTAGCAAATAAAGGGTAGGTAAATAGTATACTGCGGTTATAATTTGTAATTTACACCACTGTGGGGCAAATGATTTCTTAAGTAACTTTACTCTAGTAAAATGGAATCTTCCGACGTCGCCATTTTGGTTTTTGGCTGTCAATAAAATTATATGTAAACATGCGAAGATTAAACAGATTCAGGAGCATCCGTTTTCATTCTTTTCAATCATATCAGGTATGAAAACATATAGAAAGTAATTAAAACAATTTCTCGATTCCTATTCGACGCATAGGTACCCTGAAATGCACAGTAGTATCTAAATAAGTTGTATATCAGTGAAACAGACGTTGTTAGTGGTAAATAAAAATACCTTACTTTGCAAAATCTGTTCAGAAATAAAAAAAAAATATTTCATTCAAAACTATTTTAAAATTGTTGGATATTCGTTTATTAAGACACCCTGAAAATTTGATAGCAAAATGTGAAGGATAACTGAAGTTATTTGAAATTTCTTAAACATCATTTTAGTTTAACAAGCAGAAACCCCCCAAAACTAACTTATTTTGTCATTATTAGGGGGGAATGGGGAGCGGGGGAGCATAGGCCTTTTCACGACAGGTGTAAACATACTTGACCATGTTTTGGCGGAGGGGATGGGCTCGTGCCGGCTCCGCCCCTACCCCCTTGGATCCGCCCATGACCTGGCACATCGACTATGACATGTAATTCAGTGTGATTGAATATCAATGTAGGTAAAGTGCGAATCGAATTTGAGTTTGTAGATATCAACACGCTAGTTCAGGTGCTTCATGGTGTTGAACTGGCATTGAAAATGTAAACAAACGCAGTATTTTACGATATTTCATTTTTCAAACGTTAAGTTACATTTCCTTGGCTGCTTTAAACTCTGATCACTGTGACGATATGGTGTATATGTTTCATTTATAACATTAGTCATAGCAAAACATGTATGGTGTATGATGTTACTATATTTCTTCTAAATATCTTTGTCTAAATGCTGTTTCTTTTATACTTGTTTTAGAAAATGATATACAGTAGTATTATGTACCAAAATATAAATTTATATGTGTCTTAAATGCTCATTTCACTTAAATATAGATATGTATATGCGCTGGTTTGTTGAAGTTACGCACTAATTTGTCGATGGCATGTTTGCAACAAGCGCTAGATTTTTCGATAGTTCAGGTGACATTTTAAGACTGTACCTTTTCTTATTTTCACGTAGTAGATTAATTATTATCACAAGAATTAGCCATATACATATATATGGACACTTACTGCCAAAAAACAGAGAAATATAATTCATATGTTGTTTCTTCTACCAAGATCGTAATAAAATGTGTAATCCTACAATGAAACAAGGTGTAACTAGGAGATATGTCCATGACACACATATTCCCCGATTTCAGTCACATAAGAAAGGTAGCAGGTGAAGGTCAATCCATTCACCTATCTTCGGTAGGAGCGTGTTGCTCTCATGAAGTGTTGAAACCTCTACAGCTGTTATTGTGTGAAAAATGGACTAAATGAACAAATTACTAACAGTAGGTCAATGTTATTTATATTGATGATATATATGTATTTTGGGGTTTCTGCTGTAATTTTTGTTACCTCAAATTACAGCAGAACGATCCAAAATACATAGATAACCATTTATGGTGATTTACTTGATTTTAAAACTTTTTTAAAATAGGGGTAGTGAAGATTGTAAGTTTAATTTTTTTTATAATTATAAAATGTTGTTTTTTTAATACAAAATAAATTTGTTGATTTGTTATCAAAATTACATTCAAATTAACAATTTTCCGACCTTGAATACAAAGGTGGTGGATCATACTCAAACACACTACTAAAACAATAAATCACACGCTTTTTAGACTTTTTTGTAAGGTTGCCATTGCTTCCTTTCTTCCCTGCTCCACTAGTTGTTTTTTTTGAACTTCACTAATTTCAAGTTTTTTTTGTTTGATATCCTGTTTCAAATTATAGTATCTCTCCAGTTCATCCAGAACCATCTTGAACTCTTGCTCAGTTATCTGTGCATCACTCAACGCTTTTGATATTAACTGCTTTATACTATTTAACTTGGACTCTGCCAAAGTTTTAATTTCATGATGTTTTTGAGCTTTTGCTTGCGTCTGATAAAATTAACACAAACAGCTGTAGCTCTACATATTATTGCTGCTATTTCCAAAGGTAACAAAACTGGAACAACCAATCCAACCCCAGCCATAATAACACCTGCGGATATTAAGGTAGTGTCAATTCCATCTGTAATATTAATACCACGTTTATATTTTTATAAAGTGACTGACGTATATCTCGTTCTGTAATTAACTTTTTTTCAATTTCTGAAATCTTTTGTAATCTATAATTCTGTCCGTCTTCTACTGGCAACTCAGGATATATATACTTGGTGCTGTCGGTTGCTTAATTTTTTTTATTTAATAATAAATTAAATTAATTCAATTAATAATGACACCACCGTATTTATAGCGGTAGCTTTGGTAGTCTTGCATACAAAGTTAATAACAGAACCAACACCAATATCTAAAGGTCTATCAAAGTTATCATGATTGCGTGGGATGATGTGAAGCGTTATGCCATAATTTGGTTCTTCAACACCATTAACAGAAACTATTACAGATACGTCACCAACTAATCGTTCACTTGCTTAACCTATTCCCATAATACGCCCACGTCGTGTCATTACATGCCCCACATTTGTTTCTGCTCCACCGTTACCAAATGAGAGTACTCTATTTACCACAAGTGGACCCTTAGCCTCCGCAAATATTGTTATAATCCCATATTTAAGATTATCAACTCTTTCTTTCAAATGATTAAACAGGTTAACAAAAGGCACAACTCGCCTATATAAATCTTAAACATTATTTATCAAAGCCTCTAAGTCTTCTGTTTTTTAAGGTCTTATACTCATTTTTTTTTTTTATAAAAATATATTTTTTAAATAATTTCTAAAACACAACCGTGATTATCTATTTTGTGGCCATACTAATCTCTGACTTCTATTTTCAATTCAGTAATTGCACTATTCCTAAGACAGTGATATTCAGGATAAAAATGTGTATATACAATATCTCCATACTGCTTATTTACTACAGGTATAACCCCTATAATAGTGCTTGGTGCACCATTGAAATAATTACTACTCGTATTAGCTTGTTTCAGATGAACATATAGCTGTTTATAAGGAGCTAAATCAATTGAGTGATTTCCGATATGAGCACCTTTTAACCATTTCATGCCCTCGAATCCCAGCATTTTTGAAAGACCGCTTGATATTCGTGTCTCTATTGGCGTATTTAAAAATGCTACAGCAACTTGGACAATAATGTCCAGGGTAATATTTTCATTTAGCAATTTAAACTGTTCTGCCAACTCGTAAAAGTTAAAGAGTCCATCTGGTATACGATGCACATTATCTGGTTTTTTTGTCTTTATGACTTCATGAATAATATTATACCAACCGATAGTGTATGTAAAACTTTTTAATCCAACGCGCTTAGTTCCATCGCTATTATTAATATACTGTTGTAAATTAATAGAGTTGTCTATGTTTGAAATTGTATGAAACATTTTTTTTAATATATATATAAATACAAATAAAAATTATTTCTAAAGAATTTAAATATAGCTCAGATGCTCACTATTCAAATACTTTCAGCAAGAAAGTGATAGATATAAAAATCAAAACATAGTCATTACATCAAACGGTAAAGGCTTTAAAGCATCATTTTCCAATGTCTTTGAAAAATACAAACTCCCATACGTTAAATCAGATGCTATAGTCCAACGCTGGGGAACAGATTGGATGTCATTTTGGCAGAACCAGTTGAATTTTGCTATTTGGTGTGCGACAACTGGATGTGGCATTGATTTCAACAACCATCTAAAAGCTGATGCCCTGGTTGGTTCGTTATTTCGATTTCATGTCTGCTACCAAGTCAGAAGAATATTATTTGAGATGAGTGTAGCAATGCCGCAAGACTCAAATTGGAATGCGTTTAATAACACATATAACCGAAACGTATACGAGAGAATATGCAAGGAGTTTAACGTTGACTTAAATTCGGACTGGAGACAGAAACAAAGCTATAATAATGGTCTAAGAACAATTTATAATTACTGGACAAATATTGGTTAATATCATCCTTTGATAAATTCTGTATACAACAACAAAACGATGAGTTTTACAGTCTATGAGAGCGATAAAACATATCACATTGATTACATTGCACAAGGATCTGAGGCTGACAATAGCTGGTCTACTTTTATACTAGATAATTCTGCGGGATTTACAAGAGCTGGAGTAGAAAGAATCAATGACAGCATAAGAACATACTGCTGGGCAATTCTTGGCTCACAATCACAAACAAGAACTGATATACTTGGAACTGGAACGGCATTTGATGCTTAAAAACAATTTTTAGCAAATGTAGAGGACGCAATAAATAGCCCCATCGACTTGCCCAGTCAAATTTCAAGATATGAAAACACCCTAAATTATGCAAGAAGTAAAGTAAATTTTGTCTATGGAAATGGATTGTACATGTCTCCGAGTGACATGGAATTTAGAATCGGAATAATACAAGACTACAATAATGAAATTGTAATAGCAACCGATGCACAAGCATTAGGATTAAATAATGATGTAAATGTAAAACCAGTACCACCAAAAAGTGTTCATTGACAACCTTTTCAAGGCACCACAACAAAGAAATTTCTGCCGGACTTTGATAAATCATCAATACATAAAACTGTGGAGCATAACCCACCAGAAATACAAAAACTAGCGATTGAACACGAAGATAACAAATCAACTATAATTGTTGGTACTATAGTAATAGGTCTTGCTGCATTACTTACGAGATTTACTAAACCACTCTTTGGCTGCCACATACAACAACCCGGAAACAAACACAAGCAAAGCCCATAGATTGTTACCAAGCCAATGAATAACATTACCTGTTGCAGATAAAAGCCATGATACTATTGCACCAATAACTCCTGGAAGTGCTGCAGCAGCTTTATCAGCTAGGTTGGCAAGAAGTTTACAAAGATTACTTAGTTGTTTTTTTATCCAGTCTTTTACACTTGATATATCAGGTTTTGGAGTTGGAATTGGCGCAGCACTTGATGTGGGAATAATAGAATTAATTATCACCCCAAGAATCATACCAAATGCAGTTAAAATACTAACAATAGTAATACCTTGCCCCCTAAACAAGGTTTTGATCCTCTCACCAAGAGTTTTATCTTTATAAACATTTGTTTATTGTCTCTTTTATTCTGCTTACTTGGTTACGAAAAGCTTCTCTGTTCTCATTGATAGCATCCATTCTTGCACCTCTCTCAACTTCAAGGTCTTTGATGCGATCGCTAATTCTCTTTATCTGAAATTCATCATTATCAGTCTTAGCTTGTTCTAACTTTTGTTTTTTTCTTGTTATGTCTTTATCAAGTTGTGTGAGTTTTGCTAAGTTATTGGTGAGTTCTTCCTTGACAGTTGTCATCGCTTTTACTATTCCATCCATGTCACGCTTGTCTATATTTGTTTGTGTTGAAACATCAGGACGCTCATCCACATCCCAGTCATAAATTAATGCCTCCTCTATGTTATCCATTGATGTCTCTATGTTATCCATAATATGTGATAAATCTTGTAATGGAATAGCATCCACATTATCTGGTAAATCGTTTCTTGTGCTCTCCAACGCTTGTTGAGCTTTCTGTGATAATTTTGTTTTACTGTTATACTCTAGCAAATTCAAAAATTGTCTTACCTCCCTTGTTCCCCCAGAGCCAAATTCCTTTGCCAAAGAACCAAGGGAAAGAAATGTTGCACTACCTTGCTTGGCAGTTATTCTTATTTCTTTATCACAAACAACCCAGTATAATGTTTTACCATCATCTGATACTTTAAACTGGTCATAATCCACTTTGTTCGGTGCCATCTTATATCGTTGTTTTATTTCATTGTAAAAGGATTTTACAAGATTTTTCTTGTGTGCTTCAAGTTCGGATTCTCTTACTTCCCCCCGAAGGTCAGCAAGATGGTCGCTTTGATTAAGAAGACTTCAGGCACCATTGGTAAATCATCATCATCAAAATAATCATCATAATCATCTGCAGCGTACGTAGGATTGTCAAACTCAAATCCTCCTTCAGCCATTGTTTATTTTATTTTAAAAAATATATTTAAAAAATAAAAACAATGTCAGCTTACGGAAACAAACTCAACCCTCATAGAAAAGTAAGAGAGCCTCATGTTGCCAAGGGCACCCGCACAAGTGTAGTAATAACTAATTATCCATCAACAATAGACCAAAACCAGCAACTGCTTGTGAGATTTCCCAATCTAAGTACTAATGATGTGATAGTTCCACGTACTGCTCGTCTAGCCTTTGAAATAGAACTTAAAAGCAGAACAGACGCCAACGCTACTCTATACCAGAATCTGGGTAGAACAATTGTGAAAAAAATGACAATAAGAATAAGTGGCAACGAAGTCATGTCAATAGATGACAGTGATATATGTTAAAACATAGAGTTGGTGCGGGAGATAAATCCTCAGACACCGAAGATGAAGCTGTAGCAGCAGTTTATGAAAATAGATTTTGTATTCCACTGGACTTTGAAATGTTAGAAAGTCATATGCAATTTTATCAAGCGGGGCTTGGTGATAGGTTAGAATATGAATTAACGTTTAACGATTATCACAAAGTTATCAAAAGCAGTGATGCTGATGTATCTTATGTAATAAAAAATATTTGCTTGGAATTTGATATGGTTAGTGATGTTGAATTAGCCAGACAAATAAATAGTATTTATGTATGATCGTATCTTGCGACATAGAAAACTAATAGTAAACAAATCTGATACCCTTTGGAATATCAACATTAATGTACCAGCACGGAGCATGAAAGGTATTTAATGCTGTTTGAAGACCCAGAAAGAACAGACACGGAATCCTTTTACAACCCAAAGATTGAAAAGGTTTAAATGACAATAGAGGGCGTGCCAAATCAGTTGTATAGTCAGGGCATGAGGGAATATCAACATTGGGATGAAATTAACAAATATTTTGCCTTGACATCAAAAAGAAACAAAGAGACAGACATAGTGGCAAAGGACTTAAACTTTACCAATGTTTCTCTTGAGACCTATCTAACAAAAGCATATGCTTTGTGGCTTGACCTTAGAACATGCGAGGACAATTTATTATACGGCAGTGGAAGAAAAATAGAAAACGGCAGTGAAGGCATAACGATACTAATAAATAAAAAAGCAGATGCAGATCAATCTTTAGATATTTATCTATATATAATACAAGATGCGCAAATCAATTTCGAAGATGGAAGATTCAAAGAAGTACGATACTAAATATCCTAAATATCCACACAGTGCCATTATCTGCTGTCAGACAGGCTGCGGTAAAACAGTTTGTTCTTGACATACTTGAACAAGAGTATGTTGGAGTTTTTGAACATATAATTATATTGTGTCCAACCATAAAGTGGAACGAGGCTTATAAAAATAGACCCTGGATAGGAGATGTAAGAAACCCGAGAGATAAAAAAATAACAATTGTCAATCCCGTTAGCAACGGCAAAGAAATGCTACAAGAACTGTTGCGTTGATTTTTTAATAAATATGCTGGCAAGCCCACATTATACATCATTGATGATTGCTCCGCCACAAAAGAATTAACAAAGAAAAAAGATATGTTGTCAGAGTTGGCATTCTCTGGTCGTCACGCAAAACAATCAGTGTGGGTTATTTCACAGAGATATAATTCTGTATTGAAATATTTGATGGAGCAAGCAAAATGGTTATGTATGTTTTACACCAAGGACAGAGATAGTTATTAAATTGTTTAAGAGAAAATGATGTTATTCCGACGCTGGAAGAGAGAACCAGAATAAGAAAAGCTTTAGCAAAAACTAAATATTCCAAGTTAATTTTGAGGACTGACCAACCAACTGGTTATTGGGTTGAATCATTTTTAACAGCAATGCTATTTTTCTAACAGCATTGCTTTGTTGCTAATAGTAATACTAACAGCAAAGTAGCAATGTTAATAGCAATGCTTGCAGCAAATTAACAATGCTAATAAAAAAATAGCAATATTAATAACAATGCTATTAACAATACTAACAATTACTAGTTGCATGAATATCGCAGCTGGCTGTTTTGTATTTTATATTTATTTCAAGATAAAAAATAAAATTATTAATATAAAAATGAATGCGGAAGAACTATTACAAGATATATCGGAAGGTTTTACGGAACCAGATGAATCAAAGCAACAAGAAACAAAAAAAGAAAGATTATCAGCCACAGTGGCTGGCGGTGGTAGCCGTCAATATTTGGGTAAAGACATACAACTCCCGAATATAGATAGCATGCCCCCGGATGAAATTAACAAACTTTACTGCAGATATGAAGCAAGGCTTGGGGCGAGCATGACTAAGACTTTAGGCAATTCTTTTATTAACGTGTATGTGATGGGAGTATCAAAATAGTTCAATGTAGCCAATCCACCAAAACTGATAGAAGATTTGGAGGAAGACCCATTTATTAATCATGCTTTAACAAGTGCATGTTGTGAGTTGCATTACAGGTATGGAATGTGCTTAGCGCCATTAACAGCAATACTGACAACTGTCAGACAAATTGATTTCAATAAAAATAAAAATATAGATAATATAAATGGAGAACCAAAAGAGTGAAGTTATACCTGTTGAGGTTGTTACACAACCTGTTGAACAACAAAAAGTAAAACATCCAAAAACAATAGAAGCTGGGAAAAAAGGAGCAGCGGCAAGAAAGGCAAAGCGTTTGCTTCAAGATGCTGCAAAGAAAAATGCTGCAAAGCAAGATGCTGCAAAGCAAGATGCTGCAAAGCAAGATGCAAATGAAATAACAAAAATAACAATAGGTGAAAAAGAACCAGAAAAAATCAAAATAAACGTATACAAAAATTATGGTCTGGTTTTATTAGGCATTGCTGGGTTGGGTTTGTATATTTATAACAAGAAATCTGCTACGCAACTTGTAGCTGTACAACCTGTTGCTGTTCATATTGCACCAAAAGACCCGTTTGATTATTTTTAATAATTTATTTTAAAAAATAATCATATAAAAAAAAATGGCAACAAGTATTGACGGAAAACAAATTGTAAATATGATGTATCACGCTGAGGTGGAAACACTTCTAACTGTTGGATATTCTGAGATTGGCAGAAAACTACTAAAAAGACCAGCACCTAAAGTAGATTTTAATATGACAGATGTTGGGATGCTGTCTGTGGACATAATTTTAGCAATGGCTACAAAGGATATGCTGATTAAGCAAGGTATTATTCCTGCGGATATTATGAAATAATTTTAAAAAAAGATATATAAAAAAAATGGCGAGTGCAGTAGCAATGATGATAGGTGGCGCATTAACACACGCATTGACGTTTAGCGGTTCAAATTATTTCGTTTCAAAAATAGGAAGTCATTCAGATGAGGAAAGACAAAGACATGACAAAGCAGTGGAACAATTGAACGCAGCACAAGTGGCGTGGAATAAAAAAAGAACAGAGAGATTAGATTTTATTAATAAGCAACTGCAAAAAGAGCATCATGCAGAGCAGACATTTGATGATGTGGACCAGGCTATGAAGCAGTATTATTATATATATAACTGTTAAACCGGCGCCTAAGTTGAGTGATTTTTATACACCATCTCCGGATCAACAAAATAGGGAGATTATGTTTATTGTGGTGGGCATGGCTGCAACTGGATTTGTGGCGTATAAATTGATTTCATAAAAAAAAAATATATAATTACTTTTAAAATGACTAAGTTATATGTTTTTACTTTGAAAAGACTAAGTCAATTGCACGATACCTATTTTTGTTATTGTTTTTACATGGTTTCAATTCAAGTGGTCGAATATAATATGGTGGTTTAGCACTCTTCTCTATTTTATCTTTAAGATGATGAGGCGTCCATACTTCACCATTGTCTAATAATGGCAATACCATGGATGGACCATATTCAGTATCCAGTATTTTCGTATCTGTAATAGTGTATATTTTATTTATTTCCAAGTCTGTCCATTTCTTTGTGCTATATTGATTTTGCTCTTCGAGCAGTTCATCAAATCGTGCAGTTGTGATTTCCATTTTTTTCTTTATATAGTTATATATTTTAATCTTTAGTAAAAAAAAATGGAAAAGATTTATTACAGCCCAAAAAGATTATGGAGAGGTTACTCAGCAGTTAAAAAATTGTCAAAAGAGGCTGGTGTCAGTGAAAAACAGGCATTAGAATTTTTAAAGAAACAAGCTGTGTGGCAGATTTATTTACCCGCACCAAAGAAAATAATTAGACCCAGGTTTGATGTTTCTGCTAAGAATGGAGTGCATCAAGCTGATTTGTTATTTCTGCCCCATGATATTTTTGGCTTTGGCCGTGGCCGCAAGACATATAAATATGCATTGACTGTGGTTGATATTGCGAGTAGATACAAAGAAGCAGAGCCGCTGACTTCCAAGGATAGCAAAGAAGTTGCCAAAGCATTTGAAAATATATACTGTCGACATCTAAAATATCCAAAGTTATTACAAGCGGATCCAGGCAGAGAATTTATGGGTGCAGTATCGAAGTTGATGGCGAAACATAATGTAAATATCAGACGAGGCAGAACAGAAATACACAGAGACCAAGCTATAGTGCAAAGATTTAACAGAACATTAGCTGAAAGATTGTTTAGTTATCAGTATGCTAAGGAAATAGATTCACAAAAACGCAACAGAGAGTGGGTAAAAAGATTACCAGAAGTTATTAAAGCAATAAATGTGGAAACAAAAAAGCCTCCTCCTATTGAAATAAATACATTAAAAGATGATCCTATCTGTATAAATGCTAGTGTAAGATATTTATATCAACCTGGGGAACAAGAAGGTGGAAGACGCAGAGCAACTGATCCAATGTGGAGTGTAGATATTCACAAGATTAAAAGTTATATGGTGACGCAAGGCATAAGAGTATATTATTTGAAAGCACCAGTACCACAGAGAGGATTTGTCAAAGAAGAACTACTTATTGTTCCTGCTGATACCCAAACACGTTTATAAGTTTTTATAAAACCCATGTGCATCAGTTTTAATTCCATCTTCTTGAATGAATCTTTTAGTGTAAAATGGTGACAGTGTTACTTTGTTTACTGTTATACCATATATGTGATGCTTTATCGAACGTAACATATTCATTTCATGGGTGTATTTTTTCTTGTTAAACAATGCATCCTTGTAGTTCTCAAAGTTTATATGTTTTTCTATTACATATTTTTTTACTCCCTTTGCTTTCTTAATAATCTGCTCATCCGCTCTCAAAATAGAATATAGCTTGGGTCTTAATCCAACATACTCAGCTATAGCAACACCAGCACATTCATCTTTCATCTTGCCTATTACTTTTTTATTTGTATCATCGTGCAGTGGATGGTTTTGCGGATAATCACTCAAGTCATACTAATCTTTCATTTCAGCCATGTCTTTGTACACATCTTCTGTTTTGATATCTACCAGCAGGCTGTCAGTGTCTGTGTATAATAAAGTGCATTTATCTCCGTACCTTTTCTTTAGAGTATTATAGTACCAATCATACATCAAGTGCTTTGATAAATCCAATACTCCCATCCCAACATAGATTGGTTTGTTTAACGTTAATTTTGTTTTGTTTACATGTATTGCTGACAATTCATCTGAAAACTTTATACGCCTGTTAAAGTTGGGTTTGGTTAGTATTTTTCTTATCTTTTCATTTTCAGAGCCGTCAGTTCTGACTAGTTTTATATCAGTCCGCTTGCGTAGATTTTCCATTGTTTTGCCAAACACAGAGTTGTTCATAAGTTTATAAAAATCTTTTTCAAATTGTGATTTAGCTTTTTTCCTAAGTTCTGTGTTTAGGCTTATGTATGATGCCATCCATGGTTTTTCATTAAATTCTAATACTCTGTGTATTTTCTTTAGTTTCATGCCTAAAGATAAATACAGTTGCAGGTTTTTGTAATGTAACACATATTTTTCTTTGTCCATAAGATTGGGGACTAGTTGTTCTGTAGTTATCATGCTATTATTTTCTAACAGATCTGTCTGGTATTCAGACAACCATTCTTTTTTTACTGCTAATCTTTCCGGTGCAAGTGGATAGTCATTGTGAGCTTCATGGAGTTCTTTAGGATATTCCAAATCAACTTCAAGTATTTGTCCTTTGCAAGGTTTGGGTTTTTTTAAATCCCGTTTTACCTTTTGTTAACCACTTAAAACCAGAATATGGAAGTGACTGACTCATTGCCCACCCATAAAGATGATTATTTTCATCCAGATCCATTAAGTAGTTGTTTTCCTCGTTAGGGTTATAATCAGCTACATATGGATTGTTTGCTTTGGCATGTCGTTTTGATACCATACTTATGCCAACTCGCATTCCTTTTTCTACAAACAAGTGCATGTCAATGTCTGTAAAAAGTTCTAGTTCTATCCCTGATTTTTTAAGTAAAGCATCCCAAGATAATCCAGGTGCTGTATAGTAACGTAAAGCATCAAGTTTGTATGCATTCATACATTCTTTTCTAAAAGTTTGAAACACAATTGCTAACAGAGTTACATCAGTTTTTAGATATAAATCATGATAGTCTCCAAAGGTTTTACAGTTAAACTCTTTCCATACTTTCTGCGCTTGGTCATAATCTTTTAGGGTAGTACCCTTGTCTACAAGTTTACTGTAAAATGCTTCTATGGGTGGTAATTGCGTTTCCTTAAATATATCCATGCTATCAAAATATTCATAAGGATAAACACCTTTTCGTAAAAGTAAATCTGTTTGTTCTCCAAACTGATTTTTGGTAATTTTGAAATCATATTTGTCTGTTGCATCAACCAATTTTTCCAAAGACGAAGCCATCAACTGAAAGCTATCCAAGAATCTAAGTTGTCCAACACTAAATGAAATATACTTTTCAGCGTTGTTTGGGATGCATGTAATATTACCTGTCATTTTATGTATTTTTTGCATTATAAGATGACTATCATATCCTTTGAGATTGTGAAATATAACAGGTATAGGTGTTTTGTTTGGTTTTATTTTCAGTTTTAGGTTGCAGTTTTTATGTGCTGCGCCTCTGTATTCACCTGTAAAATGACAGTGGTCTCTTACTTTACAGTTTTTGCCACATTTCCTACCTTTTTCATTCTCGCATATCCAACAGTGTGTTGCTTTTTCATGATCTTTCTCATTTTGCTGCGTCATTATTAATGGTTTTGGGTGAGCAAATATATTATTAATGTTGCTCTTCTCACATTCTAGGCGATTTAAAAACACTTCAACAGCATCTTCACCTCTGTAAATAACAGGTTCTTCAGCTTTGCCATCATATCTGACAACCTGGTATCAAAATCCACAAGCTTCGTGTACATTTTGAATTTCAGATTTCTTTCCAAATTTGATTAATTGCGGTTTGATTATACTCTCAGAATCAGCATATATTGTATAAGGCACAGGCATCTGATTTTGATGATTTTTAAATTGTGTGTGATTTTTACCTTCTTGCGGCATTTCTATTCTGCAAGAATTTTTGTTGATACCATCACAGTCTTCTTTGTGTTTGGTAAGTAGTCCTTTTCCAGAAAAGCCGTGAAGGCAACGATCGCAGAAGTAAGTTTGACCATGGTGTTTGTTTTGTTCCCAGAGTAGTCTATTCAAATTTTTAATCCAGCAATAGTGATATTTTGTTGTTGACTTTTTTGGTTCATCAGGGTCATAGCTGTCATCTATGATTCCTTCTTCATTATTTGGATCATCTTCATTCTCTGATTCTTCTTCAACCTCAATGTCTTCAGATATTAAGAGCAAATTAATTCGCTCAATATCTTTTGGTTGTTCTGATATTTTATATGGAAAAACAGTTACCTTTTTATTTTTTCCTGTTGTAATATATCCGTAAACGTTGATAGCGAGGTTGTTTTGTTTTTCTACTTTGGAAATTTGAGAAATTGGAGTGGGAAAGTCAATACCATCCATATTCAACTTACCCATGTGCTTTTTATAACTAGATATCCTATTTGGATTATTTTTATCAGGCCACAAAGCAGACACCAATGCCACTTCCAAGCACTTATTATCTTCATTCTTTACATTGATTATTGCTTTCTTATCAGCTACTGCTTTAGACAAAAGAATATATGAAGAACCTTTTAATGGTTCATACTTTGCAATATTCAAATAAAACTTAACACAGTGGTCAATTTCCAATCCAGATGCTGTGTTTGTAAATCTTTCTAAGCTTTCTTGTATAAATGCAGATGATTCATCGTAAAACTCATTTATTTTTTCAGAGCTCAAAATTGCATTTTGTTCGCTGTGTAATACTGCTGTGGTGTATTTTTTGGTGGCACCATCATCTTTGAATAGATTTAAAGTGAGACCTAATTGAAACTTTAATCCATTCATCTTTGTCAGCTCTTTGCTTATTTGGTTTGTGATAATGGATTTTTTATCACAAAATAGTTTTTGAGGGTATTTGTATTTCTCGGCAGATATCTCGTATGCTTTGAAATAGCCACATATTGGTTTGTCAACCAGTTTTAATTTTCTATCTTGAAAAACTTGGTTTAGTTCATTTATAACATTTTCTTGTAATTTATCATATTTCTGCTTTTGTTCATTTATAACATTTTCTTGTAATTTATCATATTTCTGCGTTGGTTTTAGCATGTCGTCTCTTGAGTAAATTTTCTAATGTATGAGAATTAACCTCTTTTGGAGTTTCCTTTGGAACTTCTTTAAGAGCATCTAGCCCCTTTCTAAGCTGATCATTATTAATTACTCCTTCCCGGTGTAATTGTAAAATGTATTTCACGTCTTTCGTACTCATTTTTGTAATATATATTATATTATTTTTCTTTTCTTAATATAAAAAATATTTATTATAACAAGAAAAAGAAAATGGAAAAGATTTGCCAATTTCTCAAAGTTGGAAATCACGAACCTTGTAAAAATAAACCAACAAAAGATGCAAACTACTGCAGTTTACATAAATTCAGATTAAAGCAAAGTAAAGTTTTACCGTGTCTAAAATGTGGAAAATGTACAAGTGCAAAATATAAAATTTGTGTTGGTTGTGGTGCTACATATACTCAACAAAAAAAGAAACGTCCGCAACTTTACCCATACATGTAGACACAATGAAAATATATTTTGTTTGGTCTTATATGTTAATACCTTTGTTAAAAGGCCAGCACTGTCATGAAAACAATTTTCCTTGAATCAAACTGGTACACAAAGTTATTCCCATTGTTTTGGTTTAAACAGCATTTCCGGGTCTTGTGGTTTAAACTTTGATTTAACACAGTTTTGTTCTATTGAAATACACAGAAGATAACCCCAGCACCAAAAAGACGGAAAAAGTAAGCTAACCTGTTCACTCACTTTTGCGCCATACAGCTTTCAAGAATGAATATTTTCAGATTACCTCCCTTTATAATACAAATATAGTGATTTCGCAATTTGAATAAAACATGTTTTAGCAGCAACACACTAACTCTGGTTTTTGGTGATTATTAATATTGATCAGCATGATTGAGTGATAAGTACATAATGATGAAATTGTATCTATATTGGTTTACAAAGTGTAACAAAATCAACCCTTTGCAAATCACAGCTTAAAATGCGGAAGTTTCTTTTTTTGTTCTGTATAGTTAGATTAAGACATAGATACTGGGAAGTAGTAAAGCCATACATTGTTGAATGTATTAGACTGAGACACATAGAAATTTGATTTTCTAGTAAAAAAATCATATTTTATTATATTCGTTGATTTGGGTGTAATTTTGATAACAAATCAACAAATTTGTTTTGTATTAAATAAACATTTTATAATTATATTACAAAAAAAAACAATATGTTTGTAATTTTGATAACTATAAAATAAAATTAAACTTACAATCTTCACTACCCCTATTTTAAAAAAGTTTTAAAATCAAGTAAATCAGCATTTTATGGTGATTTTATTATCTATGTATTTTGGGTCGTTCTGCTGTAATTTTCTTTTACCTCAGATTACAGCAGAACGACCCAGAAACCCCAAAATACATATATATTGATGTAACCATATATGAACATTGAAAGCTATACGGCTTTTGGTGTCTAAAAGATAGACTTCTCCACAGACGTCAATTAACAACTCGAATGTAAATTAATAAAGTGCAAATGTAGGACAAGGTCATACACATGTAGATAGATGTTGCTCTCATGGTGGCTGTGAAATAGATTTAACCAAACATTTGAATGTAACATCTTAAAGTACCCATGGACATACGATCGGACAAGGGTAACACTTTCGTTGATGGACATAGTTATATTATGCAAAACGCTACATGCGTCTTATACTTCAACGTAATAATTTCGGAAACCACAATTTCGATAACAATGAAAGAACTAGACGAAATATTTTTGCAAATTTGTATTCTTATGCCTTGAAATGCTGGCGATATATGTGTGGTAGTGAAGTTGCATTGTTCTGAGATAAACGCTCGAGTTTCTGTTTTCTATGCCCCGAAGAGCGAAATAAACGAAATGCAATTTAGTTAGGAGCAGCGGGTATGAAGCCTGCGCATCACAAGCAACAGTCAAAATACTAAATTAAAAAGCAGACAACATATCCTATGGGTGGTTAAACAATACACACAGCCTTTATCGGCCGGAAAGTGTTATGTGTGTTTTCTTATTTAAATGTGTCTCGTAAATAAACATGGACATGTCCATGAATAACCATGAGCACAGAACATTAATCAACACTGTTTTAAACAATTAATATAGAGGCGACCGTTAATTGTTTTAGTTTATATATTTCCATGATAAATGAAGTATGTAGAGCAAATGGTTGAACTTAACAGCATAAATGAACCACCAGACAGGACATGGACACATTGAGCGACACATTATATCTCCAGACAATTGACGTTAAGATGTTATAAAATGAATAAACAAGTTATTTTTACCGACTGTGACTTTGAACATAAAGAACATGTGAGTTAAATGTCAATATTTGCCATAAAAGAAAATGCGCTAAGCTAAACCAAATAAGCGCCTCTACATCGAACAACTAGCGCTTAACTTCAACAAACTCTCGCCTCGATAAATGTTAACATATACAAATAAAATCAGACAAAATATATATTTTGGCTTTAAAATTAATTTTAAAGCCAACCTCTATAAGAAACATATTGAAATACAACTGAACTGATCCAACAAATGTATGTTGATGAAATATAAGGCAGTAAAGTAAATATGTACACCGTATAAACCGCCTGATAACATCAAATTCAGATGTCCACGTCGTAAACTCGAAGTGGTCACTTGAAAGTCTCGTGCATTGTGTAAATGTAAAACACAGACTGGTAGTGCACGGTGTCATGAAGAATAAGTTTGTAAAATCACGATTATTTGCCAAATATGGGTTTCCACATCTGCAAACCATCATATTCCTGTCTAAAACTAGATATCTTCAAACTCAAACTCGATTCGCTCTTTACCTACAGTGAATATGATTTGAAGTAGAATACCGCTTAAGCCGGTGCTAGGGAGCGTGAGAAGTGTTGCTTCGTTCATTACTTCTCATGAACAGACTCAATAAAACCGAGTCTGCTGCTTTATTCTCTTAATTGTGTTTGTTGCTCTCAAAGGATCACCTTTATCAGTATGTATTACAAAGCATTACATGAATCTTAAGAAGTACAAAACTTAGAACTCAAATAATCTTGAATAGTTTTGAATATTTTGACATGTTTAATATGTTTTCACTTTACGCATTTATCTAGGCAGTGTTACCCTTGACTAATAAATCTATGTGAATTAGTCAATACACACATGACCTTGAGTAATATACACATGCCCTTGAGTTATATACACATGACCTTGAGAATATACACATGACCTTTTGTAATATACACATGACCTTGAGTATATGCTACTAGTGCTCGATCTAAGATATAGTATGTTCTAAAAATAAACTGAAACGGTCAGTGATTTCGGACAAACAGTTCATTACTTACACGGTATATATACAAAAGTATATGTTTATTATGTCGGACATCGTATTGAGAGGTTTATATACAGTATGTGACGTCATTGAGCTTCAGTCCAGATATATCCCTATTAGCTAAAGTTTGTATTTATTATTCATTTATAGCACTGTCTAGATACAAGTGTAAATGCATTAAACTGCAAATTGTATGTAAAATATAGTCAGGAGTATTTGAGTTATGTTGTTGGTTTTTTCATTTGTTAATGCACTTTCAATGGGATTCCACAAAAGGTGACATGTAGAATCCTTAAAACATACAATGTGTTGCTGCTAGTATGTACCTTGGAGGAAATAAAGAATCTATATATCTATTTCAAAATAATTAAAATAATAAATTAGCATCGACAAATTGTTGAATAAGCTCTAGAATGCACGTACAGTTTACAAGATCACAAAGCGTTAACGAAAGTTAAATGTTTCACTTTATCAGCACAGTTCTACCTTTCAAGGAGGTCATCACTGGTCCGTATGCGATGTCACTGGTCAGTATGCGATGTCACTGGTCAGTATGCGATGTCACTGGTCAGTATGCGACGTTCCTGGTCAGGGCACAGAAAATAAAAGAAAAGGATAAGCGAGTGCATATGCATATTTTACGTTATCAGTTTACATCACTGGAGCAAAACCGATATTGATAACTATTGTTATATTCATACCAAACTGGCGAAGCCATCACAGAGTTTTTAAAAATTGTTTTGTTTGAATGGTGTTTTACGTAATTTTTGGCCATATGACAGTCGAGATTTTTTGTAGTAGTGACAGCCCACCCCATTTTTCCTGAGTAGAACCAGTGCCGTTTACCTCCCGCCATCGATAGCGTCTTTGCTGTCCTGGTCACGGACTGTTACTAGATCTACGTGTAAACATACGTATGCATATTCCGTATATCAGTGTTGATAATTCCACATGGAACACAATCGTGAACGCTCAGCCAATCCCGTCATTCTTCGGGTTCCCGCCTCATGTGTATTTCGAGCTTCGGTATGTTCAAAATCTTGACATTTTGCTAGAATGTTTGGTTTTTACGATGCAGATGAAGGTTTTATCACTGCTTTCGTGTAAATAAACTATTGATGGAGCAATCGGCTGAATGTTATTGCATTGGATGATAACTTTGATTTTGAATGCCAATTTGTTTTGGCGGGAATATAAGGCGCGATGACGTAACCAATATGGAAACCGATTTACATTCGAGTAATGCTGCAAAGCAGAGTACGAGACGTTGCAAATGCATGGAACATAGTCTAAAATTGGCAAAACACGATTGTTTTGTTTTGGGCATAAAAATGGTTTTGTATTTCGACGAGATTCGGGTAAATGTGCATTCAGGGTTCTCCCATCAGTTAGCGAAAGCACTCTCGGTATCCATCGGTTACCATCGATCACCGTCGTTAGCCGTTGTTTCGCCGACTTTACACCTGCGGTAGTATCGGTGGCCTCGTTGGTACCAAATTTTACCATCGACGGCCATTGGTAACCCTAAATTAACGGACGTAGGTGCCAATAGGAGGACCCTGAACGCACCCAGTGTGTGCTTTGTATAACTTCGTCACTGGAGCAAAACGGATATTGACAAGTAAAGTTATATAACAAACATAATGGATTGTTGTTTTACGGCCTATTGACATATTAGCTTAGACTATTTCGAGTCGCCCCAGGGAGATTTGCATAGGAATCCGGGAACCCTGATCTACTCTTACTAAGGTCCCTTTACGTGCTTGGAGGATATACTCCCATACGACGGACACGGCTATGGAACATGTATTGGGATCAATGACCAAACTGAATGTCACGTGTGATCTACCATTTACTAAGAACAAATTGGCTGCTTTTAAAAAGCATCCGATGGTTATGTCTTATGTGAAGACCATACAGTAAGTATAACCGTTTAATAAGTCAAAGATGGCCCTAAATTCTGCTGATAGATGATGGTTGTATGCCTTCAGATAAAAAAAACACATACTGTTCATCAATGTCTTCAGATTTCATATCACTTAGTTTTGTTCAGTTAACATTATTTCTGATCATATTAATGAATACATTACGTGTTCCGAGTATTCCGAATATGATCAGCTCAGAGTTATCTTGACATTCGACCTACTACCATAAAAGTAATAGGGTAGTTATTGCAAAATGGATACTACATATATTTTAATTGTATGTTTCAAGATTGAAGGTATACTAGTAAATAAATTACAGCGCAAGAGACGTTTTTTTGGGTTGATTGGGTTAGTGTGACCTTAACCTGTGACCTATTGACTCTAAAATTAATAGGAGTTAATATTTTAAGACGGGTATTATTTCTGTAAAGTTTCTAAATGGCCTTATACTTACACGTTACAGATATGAAAATGTTTCTCAGGATTTGGTCATTGTCAGTTCCAAGTATCCTTGGTGGCCTACTGGACCCAAAAGCAATAAGCTTCCACCTCTCACTACGGACAATGCACACACATGACGTTTACTGCGGGTGAGGGTATACCTTTGGAGTTATCATGTGCATATTAGGTCATGATAACCTTGACCTTTTGACTTTCTATCCCCTAACGCAATAGTGTTCCATGCCTTACCAAAGGCAATTTGCCTATACAGTTTCATGAGTGTAGGTTCTATACTCCTGGAGGTATCACTTGAAATATGTATACCCCTATGAGGTTATTATGACCTTGATCTTTAACCTAGTGATCCCCAAATCAACAGAGATCCTCCTCTGCCCAAGTGAAGTTGTAAGATGAGTGTCGTGTTTTTGAAGTTATCACGTGGAATAAATAGAGCCACATGAGGTCATAACGACCTTCAACTTTAACCTACTGACCCCCACAAGAAATAGGGTTCCACTTCTCACCAAGTGCTATGTACCTAAGAAGTTTCATGAGTGTTTATGGTTTCAGTTATCGCTTGGAATGCATATTTCCATACAAGGTCATGGTGACCTTGACCTTTGACTGCATAGACCCCAAAACAAGTGTTCCTACTCTCACCTAGGGAAATGTACATGAAGTTCCATGATGGTGGGTGTTATGCTTTTGAAATCTTGGTGTATAATGCATATTTCCATAAAGGCATGGTGATCTTCACCTTTAACCTACTGACCCCAAAAACAATGAGGTTCCCCCTTTCTCTAAGCGCAATGTACCTGTTTGGGTGTTATAATTTCAAAATTACTCTGGAATGAGTAATTGTTTATGGACAGATGACCCGATACCATAAAACGCGTATAAAAAAGTGCAAGAGAAACAACTAAAAGGTAAATTGATTCACTCTAAAATAGAAAAATAAAATCAACAGAATGTGTCAATTGAATGTATATGTCATCGCAACTTCTACCAGGAACCTATTTCTAAACTCCCAGTTTCTTTCTGCAAGTCTGAAATAGTTTTGACTAACTGGGGGAAAAATGAAAAAAAAAGTAGAGTTTTACCATATAAAAAGATTTATTCCAAAACATATTTTTTATAAAAATCTCATCGATTTTTATGTCACGCCTTCACAGTCTTGATCAACATGAAAAACACAGAATTATTCTTACAACTACTTAGACTAGATGGATGCCTTTTGGTGCACGTGTCGCCTGTTCTAGAATGTATTTAAAGCCACAGTATTTTATTTTCAACCCCAACGAAGACGATGAAGACTTTATGTCAATTATTAGTGTATAATATTATCTTCAAACTTGCATTAAATCACCCGCTGTACCTAGGTGTGAAACCAGTGATTAATAAAAACGTACGCTTTGGTCTTTAGTATGTGACCTTTAAACTCTTGTGTTAACATAAACAATACATGCGCTATAAATAAACCATTTGGATCGGAAGGCTACCTGTTTTATACTTAGCGTTAGCGCAGTCTATAGGGGATACAGCGTAAAAGTACATGGAGGTATTAACAATAACTATCTGGCATCGGTTGTAAAGTTTAAATATATTCATGTTTTTTATAATATATAAAACATGTTCTATTCAATTGATTTTATAGCATAATTCTCTACGTTGTAACGTTTCCGAATACTTCGTCAACTGTTTCATTTTATGTTTTAATAAGCATACTCTGCCTTTGTTCGCAGAGATTCTAATGGGCTCGCCGTCGACCAGTACACCGAAATCACCCGTGACATGAGTGAGCAAGGTCAATAGACAATTGATCGCGCATGATAATTAAAATGAACAGTTACGTCCACGATCTATCATGAATAGTGTTGTCTCTGAGATGAAATTAAACCACTAGTCTATTATTGCTAATGGAAACCTTATTATGTATTTCATTTTCAGTGTGTGTATTGATACAAAGTTGTCCGTGCTAGTTGTATAGTGCTGGTTAATTTAAAAACGTTTCTTTCCCGAATACAATTGACAGTGTAGTAGTAGACTACTATTTTTATTTGATTTTCATTCGGCTTATCCTAAGGACAACTGTAAATTCTCACTCTGTTCGCCTAAGCCTCATTGTAATGATATGCTTATAAAATATTATCACAGAGTTACATAATCTAAATACAGTTAGATGATTGCGCTTTTACGATCAATGTTCGTGCAGTCACGATTTATGACTTGTGTTCGTCTTGTAATTAAGTCCTGTTTCTATTACGCATATATTTTATTTCATTTTATTTCATTTTATTTCATACAATTTCAGTCATACGTATATTTGCTGTGTGTTTCTTTCTGAAGATTACATCAGGTGTACACATCCTTTCAAATTTAGTACATGACACTTATTTTACTGAACTCATTGTCTCGCTAAATATAAGTCTGCTGTATCTGTAATGCATGTTTTATTTAAACATAACATTGCTACACGACATCTAAATCTTTAATATTGTATTAATTGTTTACCTTATTGCAATAACTCATAACTTGCACTAGTGCTACTGTAACAGGGTCATTTTATCCATGTTAGAAGAGTTGTTTCCCTTTGACCATATTTGTACTGGAGTTGAGTGTTCTCTATTTTACCGCCGTTTTTGATCATGTGACTTTGAGTGAGTTGTTTTGGACAACAGAAAACAGCTGTTTGAAAAGTAAAGTTGTTGAGATGGTGAACTTCTGAAGTTTATGTTTTGGAATGTTGTAGAGGGATATTTGCTGGGTCAGTATTATTTTATTTGGTTTTATATTGAGCAGGGTTGATACAATACGTTGTGCTTTAGATAATGTTATTACATGACGTTGGAATTGTTACATTTCGGAAAACCATGTATTTTCGCGAAGTGTTCGTTTGTGTATTGATGCTTTCAAGATGGCAGTTATTCTTAGCATGACTGAACTTTTCTATCTGACTTGCATGTTCTAACTTTCTCACTTGCAGTTGCATAACACAGCAAGTTGTATAACGAGCACAGAGAGAGAGTGACCTGGGAGGGAGACAGAAACACTTGCCACATAGATTGGTAAGTGGAGTGGAGTATTGTAAAGCCATTATTGTTAAACCGTTGTTTTATCTTGGAGCCACTAGACACACGTTCAGTATACATAATGTTCAAGGTGACTTAAAGAGTATGCATTAAATCATAATTATGAAATGAGATTGCATAACTATATGATTTGGATTATATATAAATAATGTATGTGCAAGTTATATATGATATAAATTATATATGAATAAGGTATGTGTAAGTTATATGTGATATGTGTTACATATGAATATTGTATGTATACATTATATGTGTGTAGGATTATATGTGATAGAGGTATTAAGTACATCTTAATAACTATATATTTCAGAGTGTTGACTGTCATAATTCCGACATGGTTAGAAGTTATCGTAACCATACGTACCACGTTCATATTCATGTGTACTGCACATCTTGGACATTACATTATTACAGATGAAACATAGAAAGGCATTGGTGTATATGAACCCCATAGAAAGCCCCAGAGTAACACAACTTTTCAGGTATAGGTATTATTCCACTTATTTATTACATGTAACGGATTTATTTTGCATCTATGTCTTATACGGTTAACCGTATAACATGTAACAGTGCTACTATTCCTACTACAGTCACTTATTACAGATAGCAGTGCGCATTGCATCTCAGTATTATCATGACTATTGCAATTACTCATTACATGTTGCTTTGTATGCCCTTCTCAGTGTTATTGCTGATATGTTTTACATGACATGAAGCGTTGCTACATTGCATTTGTGATGATATAAATGCAGTATACTCTAATGTTTGAAATACTTTTAATGACTGTGTAACACGTCATGTACCTACAAAGATTGTTGTTATACGTCCCAATGATAAACCGTTTATGAACTATAATATACGCTTTAAAATGCGACAGGAAACAGAATGCACAGTGTTTAGGCAACTTAGAAATGAGGTAATTGTTTTAATCCGCGAATCTAAGGAATCATACAAGACAAAACTTACATCCCAGTTAACTGATTAATCTATCCCTCCGGCGTATAGCAAAATCGATCTCTTAATTGAACAAAGTAATTCAACCAAACTTTCCAATATAAAATAACGGTCGTATTTTAATACATCCAGTAGACAAAGCTAACGCATTGAATTCTTTCTTTTCTGCAACATCTCTCATTGAACATGAACCGGAATAACCTACTTTTCATAATCGCATTGACAATAAAATGAATGACATTATTATAAATGAAACGGAAGTAACTGATCAATTGAAAATCTTGAAATTATCGAAACCTCCAGGCCCAGATATGATTAGCACAAAGGTGTTAAAATTAGTTATAAATAGCATCGCTGCTCCATTGACGTGACTTTTTAATCTGTCAGTGTCCACTAGAAAAATACCATACCAATGGAAACAGGCGAATGTAACTCCTATTTTTAAGGGCAAAGGAGAACTTGACATGCCGGGAAATTATAGGCCCATATCCATTACCAGTATTATTTGCAAATTGATGGACAAAATCGTATTTAAAAACTTGTTCAACTATATCAAAACGAATAACCTTCTGTGCAAATACCAGGCAGGCTTTCAACCTAAGGACTCTACTGTAAATCAGCTCATAGAAATATAATAACATAATAAGCAACCTCGACACTGGGAAAGATGTACGATTTAAATTTTGCGATATTGCTAAAGCATTTGACAAAGTATGGCATGCTGGGTTGCTTTTTAAATTAGCTAAATATGGTATCAATGATTCATTATGTAACTGGATGCGTTGGTATCTCTCTGATAGGCAGCAAAAAGTAGTCCTAGATGAATTCTCTTCAATCTTCAGTACTATAGATGCAGGTGTTCCGCAAGGCTCTGTTTTAGGTCCATTTCTATTTTTGCTTTACATAAATGATATCAGACGTTAGTCAGCTCGAGGAACAGATGTTGCACTGCCTCCGGAAACAGGACTCGTTTTAATACACTATATAATGGGTTTAAAGTCATGGTTTGTTTTATACACTTTATTACGAGTTTTAAGTCAGATAATAATAACAATGCTAATAAAATAAAAAATAAAAAGAATAAGAATAAATACAACAAAAACAAATGGCTAGATATGTAAAAAATGATATGAATTTTTACACCACTTCCTGCTGTTGTCGTAGATAATGCAAACATTACCAAACATCATATTATCATATTTTCCACCAGCAGTCTGCAAATGCAAATTGCAAGTTCATTGTAGATGTTTGTGGGTGATGTATGGCTGTAGATTGTTCACAACTTTTCATTTTTGTTACAGTAACACATTGTTACTGCAAACAGTTCACACTAGGAAATTTAAAATGGTATCAAAGTAAACGATATCCTGTTTGTAATGACAGTGGTTAGACTACATTTTCAACTCGGTGAATCAATTTGCAAAAACAATGAAAATAATAATAATAATAATTATTGAGTCATTCGAGAGGCAATTAAAACTGTAAATAACAGTGAGTCCCTTTTGAAAAATATGATTATTCGACTTAAGGCAGAGCTAAATATAATTATGTTGTCATTATGCGGATGATGTCCATATCTACTGCAAATATTATTTAAGAACTTTTATGAAAACCATTTATATAAGAATAATTTGTTGGACACCATCTAGTTGATGGAGAAATGTTGATCAAGCCATAATGTTAGCCTGTTGTTATCATCATCGTTGTTGTGCACTATGTTTTCAGCTTCTGCTGCTATCATTTAACTCCAAGGCTGTTGGTGAAATCGTGTTTTATGATGCTAACCATGTAATTGGAGTGTTTGGGCAATATGTTTTCTTACTGCTGATAAGTATATCTCAACAGTTTCTTAATCTCAGCTAATTGTAACTTGCTGCTGTTGACTGTTGCTGCAAATAAAAGTTGTTGGTCTGACAATGGAGGCAATGGATATTCATGACCCTCAGACGTAGGTGACGTCATAATGTCTGGGCGTGCGTCTATGATAGAGCATTGTGTTGGATATGGCATTATTTTAATTTGATTTAATATTGTTTAACAGTTTAAAATCAATTCATGCCTCCATTGGTCTTGCCTTTCTTCTAAATTGACTGTTTATAAAACATCCAATGCTTTTCGTCTAGCGATCAGCTTTACATTTATTCAGTTTGCGTACAATGATGTTTGCATTACAGTTGCTGTTGTATATATACGGATGCTGCTGATGTTGCTGCTTAATTATAATTGGATCTCTATCACTTCTTTCAAGATGTATTTTGTTTCCTTCTCTCGAACTTTTGCCTTATATTTCAGTTTGTGTAACCATCAAGTTGACTTAAGACCGGTCAAAAGTTCCCATGTCTGTATCGGACGCAATGCGTGGAACAGGTCATAGAGCCCTCCAGTGTTGGTATTGTATGTAAAGTTCCACTTTTTACCTGTTATACAAGATAAGCCTACGCCACACAGCAGCTTTTCAAAACATGGTTAATGCCGAAACTTTTGCGTGTGGAGTTTGTGAATATATCCCTACAGTTGTTTGAAAACATTCATATGTAATACATCGACAGCGCCTTATCAGTGGTGTACATATTCAAGACCTGGAAAGAAGTTACACACTTTTCATAATGCCTGATTTTAAAACAGTATGAGAGTGGACCTTTGGAAACGGCCGAACACGACATATACGAAATATTGCAGTCCCGGTTTGATTGAGACTGTTCATGAACGGTAGTGAAATATGCTAGCTACCGCTCACGCCCTCTAGCCCCGGGTTGGGCTATTCTATTTGATAATTGGTTTAGTTAAGGGCTATTTATTGGATCGATGAGGTTTTATTTATCCTGCAACGGGATGATGTTTTATTTATCCTGCACCAGGTAGTTTTGCCAGCGGTTTATTGAAGTTTAGTTGTTCTATTTCCGCTTGTCCCTATTCAATACATAGCACTTTAAACCAGTTATATGCATGGTCACTAAATTGTAAAACCACTTCTATCTATGCTGTGTTCCATTGCAATGTGAGTGTGAAGCTCTGGGGTTTATAGTCAATAGTCATAGTCATATACACAACAAGGCGTCCAAAAGGTATATGCACAACAGAACCTGGGCAGGTTGCAAATTGTATTTTAATAACACATTTCATCCAAATTCAACAACCTCATCTTAGGTTGTCATTCAAGAAGGTCATACATGAGGTAAATGTCATTCCAATAGTCAGCATCAACTCACGATGACATCACCTGTATGTATTAGTTAAAAGAAGCTAAAGGCTGACTTTTTAAATGTGGGCTGATTTCAGGGTTTGTCCATAGACAAGTAACTTACACAATTTACTTGTCCCCAGTCAAATTTGTTTGTCCCCGTACTTCATGTAAAAGTGATACAAAAAACAAATTCAATCATAAAAGTGACATTACATTTTCCCTCAGTTGCATTTCACCAGTGAGAAGGATTTTATTTGTCATTTACAATGTCTTCGCCAATGTTTTGACATATTTTCAGTCACAAAAAGATATATAGGGTCTTATAGAAACCACAGCGTCCGCACTGTACTGCAAACAAGGACTTGAAACTACAATCATGAAAGAGACAAAAAACAACAGAAAGGGTGGTGAATACAGGGTTACCGACTTGGAACGGTCAGTAGGCAATAAGGCCCACTGGTTAGCTTGAATCGATTTTATATGCGCACAATCCTCGCTATTATCCTGTCTTCAGCGCCCAAATAGACAAAACAGTGTAAACAAAACTACCTCCCATCAAAAGTAAATCTCTAACAATAAAGTCCACATCCAGAGAAACTAACTAAAGATATACATACAAAATAATAAACATCTCAGGATGTATCCAGAATCGTACTGAACAACCATAGTAGTTGCAGCTAAAGAGATAACCAATCTAGGGTACGACCAGAAAACCCGAGGGACAAAAGCTCATGCACCTCCCTTAGTTGGGGTTTCAGTAGGTACAATCATAGAGTCCCAAGAGGTAGTGCAGTCATCGCACAAGTGAAAAGTGAAGCGTAATAACTGGCTGTAGAGGGGTCAATCACTTAACATTCAGTGCGCTGTAAAACCAAAGGGTTATATCCTTTTCTGACGAACTTCCTGATTAAATTTGTAAAGCGGTCAGGAAACCCGTCAGACCCCTTTAACTTTCGAAGTTTATAGACCACATCTCCATAAAATGAGGGTTGTGATATGCCTAGTCGCAGAAGTGTAAAGATGTAAAATTCATTTCTTGTTAAAACATTTAGTTGTCCGTAGGATAGGTCACCTGGCACAATTAACTTGTCCTCAGTAAAATCTTCATGGCACAAGACAAGGAGACAACTTTTAATGTCAAACTATGAATTTACTTGAAAAGGATACATGTTCTTCGTCTATTGTTGTCGGCGTGTTTGGATGGATTAGCTTTCAGATAGATATAGATCGTAATGCAAATACTTGGTATTTCTAGTGTGGCTGATAAAACAGTGGAGCAACGACCTCAATTGACAGTTACTATATATAGCTTGTAAACATGCATGTACCGATTGATTGACTAACTGTTCATCAATAACTTAGGCCTCTGATGATGATGATTGATACAAAAGTCTAAAACCGATCGTAGGTTAAAGGTAAAAATGCAGTTAAAGACCTGTTCACAATAGTAATAAACTTGATTATCAAGGAGGCAAAAGTTAATAAAATTGGGAAAATGTGCATATTATACACAAACAAATGAATAGCAGTTGTTTGCTGACTGAAATGAAATAACAGTGGCACACGAAACAGGAGGAAAGGATACATGCTTAATCAGAAATCATTCAATGTTCAAGGTCTGAAACTGAGTCACATGGACATGTTACACTTCATATTATTTATATTCCTGATGCTAATTTACGACAGCTTCGAAACGTTTAACAGTCAATTTGTGTTTGGCGCCACACATTAAAGGTTACAATCTTCCTCCAACCTTTACATACTGGATATTTTTCTGACATTTATTTATTTTGTCAATGTCTGATGCAACAACTCATGTGGTCCTGGGAAAATGATTTAGGGAAATACCCATTAAAGGTTCTTAGAAAGCATGTTAAGCTTTTGACCGAGTTTTTAGGGTCAATTTACATAATGTGACCGTTATTTGGTCTCAAATACTTCCTAGGCTTTCATGGCGTTAGCCTAACCAGCCTTTTGCAATGGAAAGGGCCAACAAGCGGCTAAACAGTTATGCTGCTAAGGCGATAATAGATATTAGGGGCCATTATCTGCTACATCCAGACATTCAGGCTGATGATACCTGTCTTGAACATGATGATGTTCATTTATCAAATTTGGGGAAAAACTTGTTTCTTAACCAGTTTGCGGCTGGATTTGAACGTTTCATTAAAAGTGGGCAGTGATAAGGTAATATATACTTTTTTGGCACCGTTTCTGTTTTGGGCGTGGCATTCGGATATTTTGCTTTAGATACACACAATTGGCTGCTGCCAAAAAATGTTTCCCTTGTTTTTGGCGGTGGATGGGAGCCTGGACACTCTATGATGGGAGTGTCCGGGCGCACGTCCATATGGCGGGTAGCAAAGGTGTGAAAGGAAGGACATATAAGTTTCAGTTTAACTTTATTCAGCTCCTGTATACCCAGAGACTGAATTGTAATCTAAACATAAATTATATACAAATTTGCTGTCCGTACGAATTGCTAAAAAACATTTGAATTGATTAAATTCGGTGCACTTGTAATTATGCTTGAATATCAACCGTGCTTTCAACATTTGCTTAAATGCTTAACAGAAAAGTTGCTTTCATAATGAACATTTAATTTGGTGCACATTATGTCCTTAATATTGTAATATTCAATTTGTTTTATTGCTTAATGCTTTCTACTGTAAGGGCTTGCCATAATGGTATTTTGTGCTTACCGGCAGCCCTATTGTTAAACCCCATGATTGGGGTTTGTTTATCAATCCATGCCACGCCCAATATTTGCCAAATTGATATTTCTGTTCTATTGACATTTTAAATATTGAACTCTGCTCAACACGGGTATAATAGAGGTCGTGAACGGTAGCAAGGACTTTTCACTACCGTTCATGAACATTATCAATCAAACCGAGACTGCAATATTTTTGTATTTATCGTGTTCGACGAATTCCAAATTTCTCCTTTCATACCTTTTTATCTAGATGTAAATAGGGTAAGGGTGGTGGTGGGGGCATGGAATGTTCTTTCCCGTTACGCCATATAATCTGCTTGCGTTAGTGCGCCGTACAACCCAATTTAATCTAATGATAATAAAAAAAGATTTTCAAAACGAGAAATGTCCCAAGCCATCTGATTCATTTAAAACATGCAATTTACGAATTAAAGGTGCACACGGCAATATTGAACAAGTTATAACGCACTCTATCACTACGATTTATAATACAGTATCATTTTAACTTTAAATCTGCATGCATAGACATGTAATTAAATGCTGTATTCGAGTATTTAAACAATACCAATATTGCAGTGTGTCTCTTTAAAACAATGATGAGGCAATAATAATACATCTTATTCAAGTAATAATACTTTTATTGACAGTACTATAGTTGAGATATATGTAAATTTGTTTATTAAGGTCTCACTACACACTTCGATTTTACTGTGTTGGCCATAGGCAGTAAAGTTCAAATAATTTCCATTCTGAATCAAGCATTTACAGTCTAAAAGTATTTTTTGGGGAAAATACAGTTACTGCTGCTCATAAAAATCCACAAAATCTGGTACATAGCCCACTTTGTTGTTTTTTTATTGCGAGTGGTGTCAGACACGGTACTCTTTTCGGCTTTCACTAAACAGTTTGCTCCTAAATTCATACGCATTTTGCGCACCCACACATGTGTCGCATTTTGCTGTCAGTGTCGCTGTTCATCCAATCTCACACTGTTGTTTTCACACCTGCAACAAGAAAAGAAAATTTCCACTGGCAATTATTAAAATATCTCAAACCGAAGAACACATCTCTACTTTTTATGGTGTAAGAATCATCCTACAGTCACACCTACAGTCACACCTACAGTTACAGTTCTAATACACTAACCTGTCCTCGCTGCGTGCAAATTCACCAGGAGTGGTATGATATTGCTAGGTACTGACACGGGTTCTCTACTTTCACTGCAAAGCGTATGATATATCTAGGTACTGACACGTGTTTTCTACTTTTACTGTAAAGCGTATGATATTGCTAGTTACTCACACGGGATCTGTACTTTCACTGTACAGCGTATGATATTGCTAGGTACTCACACGGGTTCTGTACTTTCACTGTACAGCGTATGATATTGCTAGGTACTCACACGGGTTCAGTACTTTCACTGTACAGCGTTTGATATGGCTAGGTACTCACACGGGTTCTGTACTTTCACTGTACAGCGTATGATATTGCTAGGTACTCACACGGTTCTGTACTTTCACTGTACAGCATATGATATTGCTAGGTACTCACACGGTTCTGTACTTTCACTGTACAGCGTATGATATTGCTAGGTACTCACACGGTTCTGTACTTTCACTGTACAGCATATGATATTGCTAGGTACTCACACGGGTTCTGTACTTTCACTGTACAGCGTATGATATTGCTAGGTACTCACACGGGTTCTCTACTTTCACTGTACAGCGTATGATATTGCTAGGTACTGACACGGGTTCTCTACTTTCACTGTAAAGCGTATGATATTGCTAGGTACTGACACGGGTTCTGTACTTTCACTGTACAGCGTATGCTATTGCTAGGTACTCACACAAGTTCTGTACTTTCACTGTACAGCGTATGATATTGCTAGGTACTCACACGGGATCTGTACTTTCACTGTACAGCGTATGATATTGCTAGGTACTCACACGGGATCTGTACTTTCACTGTACAGCGTATGCTATTGCTAGGTACTCACACGGGTTCTGTACTTTCACTGTACAGCATATGATATTGCTAGGTACTCACACGGGATCTGTACTTTCACTGTACAGCGTATGCTATTGCTAGGTACTCACACGGGTTCTGTACTTTCACTGTACAGCGTATGATATTGCTAGCTGCTCACACGGGTTCTGTACTTTCACTGTACAGCGTATGATATTGCTAGGTACTCACACGGGATCTGTACTTTCACTGTACAGCGTATGCTATTGCTAGGTACTCACACGGGTTCTCTACTTTCACTGTAAAGCGTATGATATTGCTAGGTACTCACACGGGTTCTGTACTTTCACTGTAAAGCGTATGATATTGCTAGGTACTGACACGGGTTCTGTACTTTCACTGTACAGCGTATGATATTGCTAGGTTCTCACACGGGTTCTGTACTTTCATTGTACAGCGTATGATATTGCTAGGTACTCACACGGGTTCTCTACTTTCACTGTAAAGCGTATGATATTGCTAGGTACTCACACGGGTTCTGTACTTTCACTGTACAGCGTATGATATTGCTAGGTACTCACACGGGATCTGTACTTTCACTGTACAGCGTATGCTATTGCTAGGTACTCACATGGGTTCTGTACTTTCACTGTACAGCGTATGCTTTTGCTAGGTACTCACACGGGTTATGTACTTTCACTGTACAGCGTATGATATTCCTAGGTACTCACACGGGTTCTGTACTTTCACTGTACAGTGTATGCTATTGCTAGGTACTCACACGGGTTCTGTACTTTCACTGTACAGCATATGGTATTGCTAGGTACTGACACGGGTTCTGTACTTTCACTGTAAAGCGAATGATATTGCTAGGTACTCACACGGGTTCTGTACTTTCACTGTACAGCGTATGCTATTGCTAGGTACTCACACGGGTTCTGTACTTTCACTGTACAGCGTATGATATTGCTAGGTACTGACACGGGATCTGTACTTTCACTGTACAGCGTATGATATTGCTAGGTACTGACACGGGTTCTGTACTTTCACTGTAAAGCGTATGATATTTCTAGGTACTCACACGGGTTCTGTACTTTCACTGTACAGCATATGATATTGCTAGGTACTCACACGGGTTCTGTACTTTCATAGTACAGCGTATGATATTGCTAGGTACTCACACGGGTTCTCTACTTTCACTGTAAAGCGTATGATATTGCTAGGTACTCACACGGGATCTGTACTTTCACTGTACAGCGTATGCTATTGCTAGGTACTCACACGGGTTCTGTACTTTCACTGTACAGCGTATGCTTTTGCTAGGTACTCACACGGGTTATGTACTTTCACTGTACAGCGTATGATATTGCTAGGTACTCACACGGGTTCTGTACTTTCACTGTACAGTGTATGCTATTGCTAGGTACTCACACGGGTTCTGTACTTTCACTGTACAGCATATGGTATTGCTAGGTACTGACACGGGTTCTGTACTTTCACTGTAAAGCGAATGATATTGCTAGGTACTCACACGGGTTCTGTACTTTCACTGTACAGCGTATGATATTGCTAGGTACTCACACGGGTTCTGTACTTTCACTGTACAGCATATGATATTGCTAGGTACTGACACGGGTTCTGTACTTTCACTGTAAAGCGTATGATATTGCTTGGTACTCACACGTGTTCCGTACTTTCACTGTACATCATATGATATTGCTAGGTACTGACACGGGATCTGTACTTTCACTGTACAGCGTACGCTATTGCTAGGTACTGACACGGGTTCTGTACTTTAACTGTAAAGCGTATGATATTGCTAGGTACTCACACGGGTTCTGTACTTTCACTGTACAGCATATGATATTGCTAGGTACTGACACGGGTTCTGTACTTTCACTGTAAAGCGTATGATATTGCTTGGTACTCACACGGTTCTGTACTTTCACTGTACAGCGTATGATATTGCTAGGTTCTCACACGGGTTCTGTACTTTCACTGTACAGCGTATGATATTGCTAGGTACTCACACGGGTTCTGTACTTTCACTGTACAGCATATGATATTGTTAGGTACTGACAAGGGTTCTATACTTTCACTGTACAGCGTTTGATATGGCTAGGTACTCACACGGGTTCTGTACTTTCACTGTAAACCGTATGATATTGCTAGGTACTCACATGGGTTCTGTACTTTCACTGTACAGCATATGATATTGCTAGGTACTCACACGGGTTCTGTACTTTCACTGTACAGCGTATGATATTGCTAGGTACTCACACGGGTTCTCTACTTTCACTGTACAGCGTATGATATTGCTAGGTACTGACACGGGTTCTCTACTTTCACTGTAAAGCGTATGATATTGCTAGGTACTGACACGGGTTCTGTACTTTCACTGTACAGCGTATGATATTGCTAGGTACTCACACGGGTTCTGTACTTTCATAGTACAGCGTATGATATTGCTAGGTACTCACACGGGTTCTCTACTTTCACTGTAAAGCGTATGATATTGCTAGGTACTCACACGGGTTCTGTACTTTCACTGTACAGCGTATGATATTGCTAGGTACTCACACGGGATCTGTACTTTCACTGTACAGCGTATGCTATTGCTAGGTACTCACATGGGTTCTGTACTTTCACTGTACAGCGTATGCTTTTGCTAGGTACTCACACGGGTTATGTACTTTCACTGTACAGCGTATGATATTCCTAGGTACTCACACGGGTTCTGTACTTTCACTGTACAGTGTATGCTATTGCTAGGTACTCACACGGGTTCTGTACTTTCACTGTACAGCATATGGTATTGCTAGGTACTGACACGGGTTCTGTACTTTCACTGTAAAGCGAATGATATTGCTAGGTACTCACACGGGTTCTGTACTTTCACTGTACAGCGTATGCTATTGCTAGGTACTCACACGGGTTCTGTACTTTCACTGTACAGCGTATGATATTGCTAGGTACTGACACGGGATCTGTACTTTCACTGTACAGCGTATGCTATTGCTAGGTACTGACACGGGTTCTGTACTTTCACTGTAAAGCGTATGATATTTCAAGGTACTCACACGGGTTCTGTACTTTCACTGTACAGCATATGATATTGCTAGGTACTCACACGGGTTCTGTACTTGCATAGTACAGCGTATGATATTGCTAGGTACTCACACGGGTTCTCTACTTTCACTGTAAAGCGTATGATATTGCTAGGTACTCACACGGGATCTGTACTTTCACTGTACAGCGTATGCTTTTGCTAGGTACTCACACGGGTTCTGTACTTTCACTGTACAGCGTATGCTTTTGCTAGGTACTCACACGGGTTATGTACTTTCACTGTACAGCGTATGATATTGCTAGGTACTCACACGGGTTCTGTACTTTCACTGTACAGTGTATGCTATTGCTAGGTACTCACACGGGTTCTGTACTTTCACTGTACAGCATATGGTATTGCTAGGTACTGACACGGGTTCTGTACTTTCACTGTAAAGCGAATGATATTGCTAGATACTCACACGGGTTCTGTACTTTCACTGTACAGCGTATGATATTGCTAGGTACTCACACGGGTTCTGTACTTTCACTGTACAGCATATGATATTGCTAGGTACTGACACGGGTTCTGTACTTTCACTGTAAAGCGTATGATATTGCTTGGTACTCACACGTGTTCCGTACTTTCACTGTACATCATATGATATTGCTAGGTACTGACACGGGATCTGTACTTTCACTGTACAGCGTACGCTATTGCTAGGTACTGACACGGGTTCTGTACTTTAACTGTAAAGCGTATGATATTGCTAGGTACTCACACGGGTTCTGTACTTTCACTGTACAGCATATGATATTGCTAGGTACTGACACGGGTTCTGTACTTTCACTGTAAAGCGTATGATATTGCTTGGTACTCACACGGTTCTGTACTTTCACTGTACAGCGTATGATATTGCTAGGTTCTCACACGGGTTCTGTACTTTCACTGTACAGCGTATGATATTGCTAGGTACTCACACGGGTTCTGTACTTTCACTGTACAGCGTATGATATTGCTAGGTACTCACACGGGTTCTGTACTTTCATAGTACAGCGTATGATATTGCTAGGTACTCACACGGGTTCTGTACTTTCACTGTACAGCGTATGATATTGCTAGGTACTCACACGGGTTCTGTACTTTCACTGTACAGCATATGATATTGCTAGGTACTGACACGGGTTCTGTACTTTCACTGTAAAGCGTATGATATTGCTTGGTACTCACACGTGTTCCGTACTTTCACTGTACATCATATGATATTACTAGGTACTGACACGGGATCTGTACTTTCACTGTACAGCGTACGCTATTGCTAGGTACTGACACGGGTTCTGTACTTTCACTGTAAAGCGTATGATATTGCTTGGTACTCACACGGTTCTGTACTTTCACTGTACAGCGTATGATATTGCTAGGTTCTCACACGGGTTCTGTACTTTCACTGTACAGCGTATGATATTGCTAGGTACTCACACGGGTTCTGTACTTTCACTGTACAGCGTATGATATTGCTAGGTACTCACACGGGATCTGTAATTTCACTGTACAGCGTATGATATTGCTAGGTACTCACACGGGTTCTGTACTTTCACTGTACAGCGTATGATATTGCTAGGTACTCACACGGGTTCTGTACTTTCACTGTACAGCATATGATATTGCTAGGTACTGACACGGGTTCTGTACTTTCACTGTAAAGCGTATGATATTGCTAGGTACTCACACGGGTTCTGTACTTTCACTGTACAGCGTTTGCTATTGCTAGGTACTCACACGGGTTCTGTACTTTCACTGTACAACATATGATATCGCTAGGTAATGACACGGGATCTGTACTTTCACTGTACAGCGTATGCTATTGCTAGGTACTGACACGGGTTCTGTACTTTAACTGTAAAGCGTATGATATTGCTTGGTACTCACACGTGTTCCGTACTTTCACTGTACAGCATATGATATTGCTATGTACTCACACGGGTTCCGTACTTTCACTGTACAGCATATGATATTGCTATGTACTCACACGGGTTCTGTACTTTCACTGTACAGCGTATGATATTGCTAGGTACTCATACGGGTTCTGTACTTTTACTGTACAGCGTATGATATTGCTTGGTACTCACACGGGTTCTGTACTTTCACTGTACAGCGTATGATATTGCTAGGTACTCACACGGGTTCTGTACTTTCACTGTACAGCATATGGTATTGCTAGGTACTCACACGGGTTCTGTACTTTCACTGTACAGCGTATGATATTGCTTGGTACTCACACGGGTTCTATACTTTCACTGTACAGCGTATGATATTGCTTGGTACTCACACGGGTTTTGTATTTTCACTGTACAGCATATGCTATTGCTAGGTACTCACACGGTACAGCGTATGATATTGCTAGGTACTGTCACAGGTTCTGTACTTTCACTGTACAGCATATGCTATTGCTAGGTACTCACACGGGTTCTGTACTTTCACTGTACAGCATATGCTATTGCTTGGTACTCACACGGGTTCTGTACTTTCACTGTACAGCATATGATATTGCTAGGTACTCACACGGGTTCTGTACTTTCACTGTACAGCATATGCTATTGCTATGTACTCACACGGGTTCTGTACTTTCACTGTACAGCATATGATATTGCTAGGTACTCACACGGGTTCTGTACTTTCACTGTACAGCATATGATATTGCTAGGTACTCACACGGGTTCTGTACTTTCACTGTACAGCATATGATATTGCTAGGTACTCGCACGGGTTCTGTACTTTCACTGTACAGCGTATGATATTGCTTGGTACTAACACGGGTTCTGTACTTTCACTGTACAGCATATGATATTGCTAGGTACTGACACGGGTTCTGTACTTTCACTGTAAAGCGTATGATATTGCTTGGTACTCACACGTGTTCCGTACTTTCACTGTACAGCATATGATATTGCTAGGTACTGACACGGGTTCTGTACTTTCACTGTAAAGCGTATGATATTGCTTGGTACTCACACGTGTTCCGTACTTTCACTGTACAGCATATGATATTGCTAGGTACTCACACGGGTTCCGTACTTTCACTGTACAGCGTATGCTATTGCTAGGTGCTCACACGGGTTCGGTACTTTTACTGTACAGCGTATGATATTGCTAGGTACTCACACGGGTTCTGTACTTTCACTGTACAGCATATGATATTGCTTGGTACTCACACGGGTTCTGTACTTTCACTGTACAGCGTATGATATTGCTAGGTACTCACACGGGTTCTGTACTTTCACTGTTCAGCGTATGCTATTGCTAGGTACTCACACGGGATCTGTACTTTCACTGTACAGCGTATGATATTGATAGGTACTCACACGGGTTCTGTACTTTCACTGTACAGCATATGATATTGCTAGGAACTGACACGGGTTCTGTACTTTCACTGTACAGCGTATGATATTGCTAGTACTCACACGGGTTCTGTACTTTCACTGTACAGCATATGATATTGCTAGGTACTGACACGGGTTCTGTACTTTCACTGTAAAGCGTATGATATTGCTTGGTACTCACACGTGTTCCGTACTTTCACTGTACAGCATATGATATTGCTAGGTACTGACACGGGTTCTGTACTTTCACTGTAAAGCATATGATATTGCTTGGTACTCACACGTGTTCCGTACTTTCACTGTACAGCATATGATATTGCTAAGTACTCACACGGGTTCCGTACTTTCACTGTACAGCGTATGCTATTGCTAGGTACTCACACGGGTTCTGTACTTTCACTGTACAGCGTATGATATTGCTAGGTACTCACACGGGTTCTGTACTTTCACTGTACAGCATATGATATTGCTAGGTACTCACACGGGTTCTGTACTTTCACTGTACAGCGTATGATATTGCTAGGTACTCACACGGGTTCTGTACTTTCACTGTACAGCGTATGATATTGCTAGGTACTCACACGGGTTCTGTACTTTCACTGTACATCGTATGATATTGCTAGGTACTCACACGGGTTCTGTACTTTCACTGTACAGCGTATGATATTGCTAGGTACTCACACGGGTTCTGTACTTTCACTGTACAGCGTATGATATTGCTAGGTACTCACACGGGTTCTGTACTTTCACTGTACAGCGTATGATATTGCTTGGTACTCACACGGGTTCTGTACTTTCACTGTACAGCATATGATATTGCTAGGTACTCACACGGGTTCTGTACTTTCACTGTACAGCATATGCTATTTATAGGTACTCACACGGGTTCTGTACTTTCACTGTACAACATATGATATTGCTAGGTACTGACACGGGTTCTGTAATTTCACTGTACAGCGTATGATATTGCTAGGTACTCACACGGGTTCTGTACTTTCACTGTACAGCGTATGATATTGCTAGGTACTCACACGGGTTCTGTACTTTCACTGTACAGCATATGATATTGCTAGGTACTGACACGGGTTCTGTACTTTCACTGTAAAGCGTATGATATTGCTAGGTACTCACACGGGTTCTGTACTTTCACTGTACAGCGTATGCTATTGCTAGGTACTCACACGGGTTCTGTACTTTCACTGTACAACATATGATATTGCTAGGTACTGACACGGGATCTGTACTTTCACTGTACAGCGTATGCTATTGCTAGGTACTGACACGGGTTCTGTACTTTAACTGTAAAGCGTATGATATTGCTAGGTACTCACACGGGTTCTGTACTTTCACTGTACAGCATATGATATTGCTAGGTACTGACACGGGTTCTGTACTTTCACTGTAAAGCGTATGATATTGCTTGGTACTCACACGTGTTCCGTACTTTCACTGTACAGCATATGATATTGCTATGTACTCACACGGGTTCCGTACTTTCACTGTACAGCATATGATATTGCTATGTACTCACACGGGTTCTGTACTTTCACTGTACAGCGTATGATATTGCTAGGTACTCACACGGGTTCTGTACTTTCACTCTACAGCGTATGATATTGCTTGGTACTCACACGGGTTCTGTACTTTCACTGTACAGCATATGATATTGCTTGGTACTCACACAGGTTCTGTACTTTCACTGTACAGCGTATGCTATTGCTTGGTACTCACACGGGTTCTATACTTTCACTGTACAGCGTATGATATTGCTTGGTACTCACACGGGTTCTGTACTTTCACTGTACAGCATATGATATTGCTAGGTACTCACACGGGTTCTGTACTTTCACTGTACAGCATATGCTATTGCTAGGTGCTCACACGGGTTCTGTACTTTCACTGTACATCATATGATATTGCTAGGTACTCACACGGGTTCTATACTTTCACTGTACAGCGTATGATATTGCTTGGTACTCACACGGGTTCTGTACTTTCACTGTACAGCATATGATATTGCTAGGTACTCACACGGGTTCTGTACTTTCACTGTACAGCATATGCTATTGCTAGGTACTCACACGGGTTCTGTACTTTCACTGTACAGCGTATGCTATTGCTAGGTACTCACACGGGTTCTGTACTTTCACTGTACAGCGTATGATACACCCTCCGCGCAGGGATATTGTAGCCACTAATCCCTGCCACCACACACATCACGTGATGATAGCTGAGGCCATGTTATTACAAAAAATGGCGGTACACTAGGTAATCCTCCTTGAATGCTACTTTCCCTGACCGATCTTTTTATATTTCTTTGACACAGCAAACTCTTGCCGTAACCAACAGGCAATCGACAATAACATCGATCATCACCTTTGAGAAGATATTGAAAACATTAAACCTGGTTTTGGCTTGGGTGTAATCTCTTTATTAAATGTACGCACAGCTTCTGTAATGTTTTCGACAAGTTTGTTTACAAGTACTGTAACTTAGTAACCGGTGTGCATGTTCGCTAAAATGGATTTTTTTTATATAAATACATTTTTTTTGTACCCAGATACCGTTTTTCATGCTATTTCCCTATATTAGGAACAAAGCAAGTTGAAATATTATTAAAAACATTTAACCAAAACATTAAACTTAGCTGGATTTCAGCTATAAATGTGTGTGGTGGCAGTGATTACTGCAACAGAAAGGAAAAGTAACCACTGGGGGGAGTTTGCTTATGATATTGCTAGGTACTGACACGGGTTCTCTACTTTCACTGTAAGGCGTATGATATTGCTAAGTACTGGCGGGTTCTATACTTACGTAATCGCGTCAGAGTGACAGTTGGTTGGTTGGTCTTCAGTGAAATTAGTTTGATAAGTCTTCTAAGACCTTTGTAAGTCCCCTTCCGGTAAACCGAGGTGGTCGTCCGTCTATATATGTTCAGTTAGTGAAGCGATATTCATGACACTTTACAAAGAGGTTTATAGGTTCTACATGACGATGTCTCGCGAACAACTCCAAGTGTCACACTGAGTAGTCAAAAGTAGGCATTTCAAGTTTGGTCTGTAACTAATGGAAGGATTTCAGAATACTTAACATAAATAGAGCCATGATCCCCACACCTCCCCTCATTCACGTCACCCTCATTCACTTCCCATCCTCTCTGATGAATCCATTAATATTGGGACAGTTGTTTTAGGATAACTAATCGACAGTTAAGACAAGTTGCATGTCCTGTATTCAATATTTCCTTGTTAAAGAAACTAACCCGACAAATAACAGCAAAATTACACTACTAAACCGTTTATCAAAACTCTATTCGGGTGGTCATGTCATATAATAATGTATATGTGCCGATTTAAAGTATAGGATTTGAAATACCCTTTATTGATATATGAGTAAAATGAATTATGGGTTGGTAAAAATGAGATATAGGGTCCTATAGAAACCACAGCGTCCGAACGCAATGGCATCGTAGGTCCGCACTGTACTGCAAACAAGGAATTGGTAATACAATGAAAGAGGCAAAAAACAACAGAAGGTGTGGTGAAGACAGGGTTACCGACTTGGAACGGTAACTCTTAATTCAGCGCTCCAGTTTTTGGGTTTGTTCAGGCTGATTAAAGTTGTTTATGTTGTATCTATAGAGTTTGGATTCTCAAAATATGTAAATTATATACGTGCCTAGTCATCAGTAGATTTAGTAGGTGAACATAAGTTGGTTGTAAAATGTGTCTGTTGTTGACGGGATAGCTACTTTAATAATGAAACGTTCTTTGTCGTACCTGATAACCCTCTGTTGTATACCCAGGGCATCTGTCATTTGATATCTGTATATGCAATAGCTTGCTTAACAGCACCTATGTAGGAACTCTCGCGAGATGATAGACAATTCTAACGTGTCAGACAGATCCCTCGTAGTGAAACAGACTCGCACCCATTGCTTTTTCCATTAAGAGCATTTAACTGGAAGACCGCGCGCGGAGGGTCTCGCCTCATTTGAATTTGAGTTAAATAAATCACTCCGAAATTCCGCCCACGCCCTCTGATAAGGTGGGAGGGCTAATCCATTGACATACCTATACCATACTAGTCAGTTACCTGGGTAGCCAATCTGAGTCACAGACTCACACTTTTGAGTCACAGATTCACATTTTAGCCCTCGTGCCTACGGACTTGGTTGCGTCATTATTAATGGCTTCAATTAAATTCACCGTCATCTAATAGCTTATACATTAACTGATATTATTGCCTTGCGTTATAGGCCCTATTCGTGTTAAAACATAAACTGAACAGATACTCCATATTTTGTCACACGCCGTTGACATCGAAAGAAATAAACCATTTTGGGGTGTGCTGCGTTATGAATAATATGATAGTCCAATTTACATTTTCGACAAAGCATTAATGAACAACGCTTCGCTGATTAAAATAATGCTATATATATATGCTGTATATGGTTATATGTATTACAGCGTTCCCAAAGTGGTACAGAATGACATGAACATTTTTGTAGGATTCAAATATCTATCACAAACAGATATCATGGCACGCATATGTTAACGTTTAATAAGTTTGACTGCTCATGCATTGTATTTTGACGCAAGTGTTTGCCGCTTGAAATAGGACAAATTACCTCAAACATGTTGACGTTAAGAAAGAAAATCGACTGCGCATGCGTTATATTTGTGCGCAAAGTTTGAAAGTTTAGCGCTTTAAATCGAGCTAAATAACTCATGAAGCCAATTACCTCAAAGGAGCAAAAAACCTCAATTGAAGGAATTACCTCACTTTACCATTATTGCGGGCTCGAGTGAGTCCTTAGGAAACACACTGACCTTAGCTTCGTCCGTCGGACGGAGACGTAAACCAGGCGGACCTGTGTACATGTATCAGTCTAACATTTGAGCACGATAACAAACAACATAGTAATCTATTCAAGTAGGGCAGTGTTCTCGGATTCAAAGAGCATGGTTCCAGTCCTTCCTCTCTCTGAAATAACCTATTATATGTTGACGACCGTTAAACAAAACAAGGGGCCCGTGAAGTCATTATCGCTCTACTGGCTTAAGAGGCCATGACAATTTGAGCAAAATAAATAAGTAATTAACATTACCAATGAAACAAGCCCCCCACCCCACCCCACCCCACCACCAAAACAAAATAAGTCTGCCCCACTGAGATTTCAACCTATGAACCAAGATATTGTATGAGAAAACAAAACAACAAAATGAAGTGAGCCATCGGTTCCTTAGTCTCGGCCAATTAGACCTTATCATGCATATGTCTTACTTGCCTGGTTCTGGATCCGTGTAGCATAGCGTAACGAATATATCAGAAGCGGGCCGGGTGACCGAGGCTATCGGTTCCTGAGAAGAAGGTGTTTACAACTTTTTTGTTTGTTTTAGTAACGGCAGCCACATTTATTGACGGGTATGCAACATTTACATATTTATTGACGGGTATGCAACATTGCCATGTTTATTGACGGGTGTGCAACATTTACATATTTATTGACGGGTATGCAACATTGCCATATTTATTGACGGGTATGCAACATTGCCATATTTATTGACGGGTATGCAACATTGCCATATTTGTTGACGGGTATGCAACATTTACATATTTATTGACGGGTATGCAACATTTACATATTTATTGATGGGTATGCAACATTTACATAAAACTGAGAAGGATTTATGAGACCATTATTTTGATAAAGTTTCAAACAATTGGTTCATGAGAAGAAGTCGTTAAAAATGTGTTCCATTTTTAGTAATGGCGGCCATATTTGTTGACGAATCTAGACGATTGATATAAATCTGAGAGAGGACCATGCAAGGATGCTTCCTGTAAAAATCTACCCTATTTGTTGACGGATCGGGACGATTTGTATAAATCTGAAAGGACCATGCAAGGATCCTTCATTTGTAGCTTAATCAAATTCTACTCAACAGTTCATGAAATGAAGTCATTTAAAGATGTTTCTATTGTTAGCAACAGCCAACATATTTGTTGACGGATCGGAACGAATTATACTAATCTGTAAGAGAGTTTCCTGTGACGTTTCGTCAACTGAGTTCATGGGAAAACGACGTTTAAAGGATATTTATTTTTAGTAACGGCGACCATCTTTGTTCACGGATCAGGGAGATTTATACCAATTTCAGAAAAGACAATGCAAGGATGCTTCCTGTGAAGTTTCGTCAAATTCTAACCTGCAGTTTCAGAGGAGATATTGTTTGAAGCAAACGTTAACGACGGACGGACGAAGATCATCTCGCCAACGACGAACAACTCGCCATCCCATAAGTCTGTCCAGTAGAGCTAAACAAATCAATTATGTTCGTCGTTGGATTGATTCCTTATCTACATCCATAATTGAGGTTTGTTTGGAATGTAGACTCAATGATTGATTCCTTATCTACATCCATAATTGAGGTTTGTTTGGAATGTAGACTCAATGTTTTTCCTGCGTAAATATGTGCAAAACCCACACAATAATTTCAAAAAAAGCTCTATTATTTTATCTTTAATTTTTTATCAGTTTCTTCAAATTTCTTCTCTTTTTTAGGTATTTATTCTGGGAGTGTTTATACAAACCCTGCTGCGCATGTGTTGGATGTGTTCAAGGGTGAAACAGCATGTCCAGCTGATGATAGCATATACATTATAAAAACCCACAGAAATGAAGACATTGCAAAACAAGTTAACTGTTCAAATGTAAATTACACCAAGGTTATACTACTGATACGAAATCCGTTCGATGCCATTCTTGCTGAATACAACAGGCAAAAAGCGGGAAAAACGCGAGTTCCACCTATTTCTAGCTTTAATGGTTCAGGTGAGTTAACTCTTGTTACTTTGTTTGTATCGTTATGCCTCACACTGTTCACTCATTGTCCTTACACTTTGTGGTCCCGCCTTAATTCTATTAAGCAATGGGAAAGCTTATATAATCAGGATTTTATAATGGATATTCGACAATAAAACACGTTTAAAAACATTTCTTACTGAAAAAATGCAATAACGTGTTTAAAATTATATATTAAATGTTTTTATTTTACTCTATGCAAATGTTTTAGCCGAAATTAAGGTTTTATTTCATACCCCAGTCAAACCCGTTTTCGCTTCTTGGGTAAAGGGTTGGATGGGGTATGAAAGTTAATACTCGGACCACGTAATGTGTGGGTATATTGTTTTACGTGTATATTGTTTTACCCGTGTCCGCACGTGTGTACGTGGGAACCTATGTGTGTACAAGTACAAAATAGGCGATGAAGTGTTACCAAATTTGACATATAGTGTAACTAATCATTTCAAATATTTTCTTAATTTGAAATTGTGTCATACTTGCTTTCGCTTATTTGAGCTATTTGAACGTGTATTATAGTAAACCCCAGCGGGCGGTAGATTATACACACATTAGGTATAAACTGCAGTTAGTATTTCGTCTGCTTCAGAATAAGGGTTTCAGCATTCTGAACAATCGCTGATCCTTTTTTTACAGGTACAGCTATTAATAGATACACCAAAATTTAAAAATTGACAGTTATGTATAATAAATGAATTATATAAGCTCTCTGATAAAGCATAATGTATACTGGAAAAAAAAGAAACGTCCGACTTGTTTCCTGGTATTCCATAGGCCAGTTTTAGAGGGCGTATAAAAGCTTAAACTGCGTTTTAATAAAACAATGTTTAATGTTTGTAAGCACACTTAAGTGAATATTAAATATCCCATTAAACAGTTTCAAATTTGCCAAGCAATAATCTATTATGGATGATATGGAAATGTTAAAGGGAGGTAATTTGATGATTATTGATAATCAAAAGCCTCCATCAACACAATCTGTGTTATGTTTTTGTGTGTGATTGTTTCGGTAAGAAACATATAGAGGGTATTGTCTCGGAGAAATTTTGGTAATTTTCGTAGATTTAGTTTTTAAGAAAAAGGGGCTTGGTGTACTAAACTTTTCAAAACATCTTTGTTTGGACTCCTGCTGGCGGTCTATTTACATATTCTTAAAACATCACTAATTTGTTCCTGTTTTGCTGTCTAGACTATCAGCATCAACATCAGAGGACGTTTATTTGTTTGTTCAGTATTTAACATTTTCAGAAAACTTTCTCTGGGGCCATTTTTCAAACTCATCCTTAAAATAAAAAACGCTTTATTTTTGGAATTTTGGAATAAAAAAATATATTTTAGCTTCGAACTGTTCTAAGAATGTAATTTGCCACTATTGTCAATATTGTATAATTGGGGTGAAAACAACATGATCGATTGTTGATATAGGAGATGTTTGGTGTTTTTTAAACGCTAATAAGTCTGAGAAGTTTTAGATGGGAACCAGTTATTGTGCAAACGCCTAGAAATAAACCATAGTTAACAGCTTGGAAATCTCTTCCTTTCACTTAGTCGCTATAGCTATGTATTAAGTGGACGTGTAAATGAGAGGGGTTTACCGCTTGTAAATTCAAGCTTTTGAAACATAGCTAGTCACCTGTATATCAAGCTGGAACTATTTTCATTTCTTTACCTGCGATCGGCGAAGCAACATCCACATGTGCAGCCTGAAAACCAATATGCCTTTAGGCGATTCAAACTCCTGACCTTCTGCTTGACAATTTATATGACTTACCAATGAGCAATATATACTGACGGTCAATGAAAGCGCACCATTAACTCCATATGTTTATGCTGTTGGATTATTCGCAAACCATTTGGAATAAAACTGCTGAACCAATATTTTTGTTTTTAAGTATTGCATCTTGATACCTAACTTGTCTTGCATGTTTATTGTTAGTCTTTTATGACAAGCCGTTATGCAGCTATTTACCTTGGCATTTAACTTTGTTTTCTATGGATTAACATAAAACGAAAACTGTTCCACTAAATGTCAAGCTGCATTAATCGGTCTCGGAATAAATTCCATTTGGTTTTACTGGACTTTTTATTGTTTGATGTCTGACAGTTTTATGCCATGAATGTTGTTGAGAAAATATTTCTTTGTGCGATGTTATTGAAGACAAGAGGGCTAAAATAACCCTGAATCGATCAACTGAGGATCTTCGCAATGATGAAAAAGTGTCCCCTCGTAAATGCTGATTGATATGTTTTAAATCTTACACGAGCATCTTTGTGTTTTACTTATATTGCCTATTAATGCTGTTTTGTTGGTTTGAGAATAGTTCATGGCGGGGATTTCTTTATTTACACTGTCCCGTTTTATTGGGATGACAGTAGGTAAGTGTGGGGTTTGGTGCACCCTAGAACCTGGTTTAAACCCCCGGCGGCCTTTTTTGCCACTGACCGTTCCGAGGCGGTAGCCCTATTGTCAACCATTTTGTGTTTGTGATGTCATATGTCTTTAACCTTATTAACATTGCCAGTCATGCTTGTCGTTTTGCGTGTTTTTGGGTGTACTGTGTTCAGCGAAAGCTTCATTTCCTGTTCGACTTTTATACTTATTTTGTCCTTGTGTAAGTCTACTAAAACATGCACACTCTATATTAAACGTTGTAGTCAACATTTGAACAAACTTGGAAATGGACCATAAATTTATAGAAAATATTAAACCTCTAGCTCTTGTAGTTTCAGAGAAGAAATTGTTTTTAAAGTGTTTCCCTATATAACCCTATTTAAAACTGTGACCGCCAGGCCGGGGTCAAATGTAATACATAAAAGCTCTGTGCCCTGTGGTTTTCGAGAAGAAGACGTTTTAAAAGAATTGCCTATGTAAGTCTATGAACAACAGGCAAAATCTACATAATACAATTGTTGGACACCCTGGGCACGGCCACTTTTGACCCCAGGAACTTCATTTGAACAAACGTGATAGTCTAGAAGTCGACGATCATTTAAAAGATTGTCGCATTGACCTAATTTGTACAATTTTGAAATGCATTGATCTCAGTATCATTTAAGTGAATCTGGTCAAAATTGGCCATGTGGTGTCTGAGGAGAAGTCGTTTGAAGCAAAAGTTAACGACGAACGAAGAGTGTTCCCAATAAATCACCTGGAGCCTTGAGCCTTTGGGTCTGGTGATCTAAGGCTCAGGAGATCTAAAAATCTCTATATTATTCATGAAGCTCACACCCCCTGTCTTCAAACGTCATTTTGTTGTACTTACTGAAATAAGCACACGACACACAAGTGTTCCGTGGAACACCCTTCTAATTGTATACTGGAGATACATGGACCTTTTTCTAGTCTTTGGGGACTTGTCCCGTCTTAAATGATCTGTTAAACATTGTTGTTAGCACTGGGCCGATTTATGTTCCTAGTTCTTTAAGTATTCTTGTTGTGATTTGGTCAGGGCCTGATTCTTTGTTCGGATTTTCTTTCAGAAGAAGCTTAATTACCCTTTGGACAGAGATGTTTATTTTTGGTATTTATGGGTCATTACTGTTAGCTAAGTTGTTTTAGTTATGTTTGTTCAGCAAGATGGCTAAGTGTTAGAGGACTGGGTGTGGTGAATACGGACTAAAATTGTCTATTTTAAATATTTGTTATGTCGTGCGGATGTGTAAAGTTGAGGCCATTTTCTTTAAGTGGGGATATTCCTGAAATTTCTGTTTTGTTACGTTTAATAAAATTGTAGAATGTTTTGTTGTTTGCTTCTTCATCAGTTGTAATTATAGTTTCGACATATGACCAATATGATGTTCTAACTTGCTTTCGGATTTCTGGTTTTAGTGATTTTAGGTCTAGTTTTGATTGTTTAGTATATCTTGCTTTTCGGTTTCTTTTAAATTGTTCGTGTAGTTTGTTTTCTTTTCTAATAAGTGTTTGATATTGTTCATACGTCTTCTTTGGGTTTAGTTTTCTTAGTGTTTGTGAGTTTGTTTAATTAGTTTTTGAAGTATGTCCGTTGGTTTTCTGGAGTGTCTGTGCTGTCTTAGTTCTTATGAAAGGATGTAGATAAATTGTTTATATCCAGTTCGAAGAGATCCAAATCTGTTTTATCTTTTTGTACATTTTAATGTTACGTTTTGGCCGAGTTGGTCTCTCTCGGATAATATCGAGTTCATGAAAGATAATACCGTGATCTGAATTTCCTAGACCAGGAAGAGGTTTAGTTGAATGTACAAGGCAGAGTTGTGAGAAACAAATCCAATGTGTTGTCACCTCTTGCAGGACATTTTGAATTGTAGGATTTCATTTTTGGCCCATAGGGTTTCTGCAGCATGTTGTGGAGCTGGTTCTTGACTTGGCAAGAGCTTGTTTGTTATTGCAAGGAAGATACCACCCAACCATTGATTATCAGGTGGATCTTTGGCCTAATGGAAATGTATGCGGACTTGTATTTTTAATGATTTGGGCAGTAGTTGTTTTTTGATGTTGCTACATCAAACGAAGGATTGAAAATGATGTCCTACGATACGTTTCTCTCTTTTGTATGGATTTAAGGCCATGTTTTTTTTTATAGGATTAGTATAGTAATCATGACCTTTTTAATTTCAGATTGGAGCCAGCATGTCTTTTCGGATGCGAAATCGTGGTATAGTCATTCCTGGTACTGGCTGAATAGATTTGCACGTCCAAGATATGTTCTGGCTTATGAGCGATTAGAAGAGAACATTGCCTGGGAAATGTACAATGTATTTAAGTTTCTACAATATCTAATCACGTTCCAGTCTCTTAGGTGTGCTTCCATATACTCAGAGCGAAATTTCCACAGACACAAACCTGAGTGATTGACCATCACGAGGCTCTATACCAAAAATATGACGGTTGCCGTAAACAATAAAATTAAGCAACTGGAGAATATTCTGAGGGACAAGAAGACACATATCACAATAGAGGAATCAGGACATTATATATGTAGAGACCCTGCTCAATTTGACCAATCATTATTCAGTTTTGGAAAGTACTTCTCATTATCAGATTGTCTGATCTGGATTACTCTCAGTAATGAGCAAACATGTCTGAAATCATGAAAACCCTGCCATGTAACGACACACGCGACCATATGAGGACAGCTTTTTGTCCTCTCATCAACTGTCATTAACCCTTAACCCGCTATATATGTATAATGTACTGTTCTTTCCATGAATTAAGATCGTTCTATTTATGTGACAAAGGGGTGTTTATGGGAAATGACTGATCAGCAGTCGGACATTGTAAATCCTGATCAGCCTGCGAGTTACGTGCTTAGCGGGTTAAGGTTTAAATGGTAGGTTATTTCACGGTTGGGACATTTAGCGGGATTAGGTGTTTTGAGGACTCAAAAGTATAGTATGTGTTAGGACCTAATTGTCCTCACTATTTGTCTTGATTTAAATATTTTATTTATCTCGTTTTTTCACTGTATGTCCTCGCAGGAACGGTCGAATAATAGGGAGAAAGATAAAATAGCAGTCACTATTGTTGAACAAAACTGGTTGAATACAATTATTTACAATCATACAAACAACATTATATAACGATTATTGCAGAGATATCACCAATAGGTATATGTACCCTTTGAACAATCGTGCACGCTCAGCCAATCACAACATTATTCGGGATCCCGCATCGTGTGTATATCGAGCTTCTGTGTGTTCAACATCTTGAAATTTTGTTAGCAGGAAGGCAACGGCACAGAAAATAGTGCACTGTTGCTATGCAAACAATGTGGCCACTAGCTACACGTGTTGATGAATAATTTGCGTTGAATGCTTTTTTTTGCAACGCAGATGAAGGTTTTATCACTACTTTTATGTAAATAAACTATTGATGGAGCAATCGGTTGAATGACATTGCAAAATGTGGATGATAACTTTGTTTTGAATGTTGCAAATTTGTTTTGGCGAGAATTTAAGGCGCGATGACGTAACCAGTACAGAAACCTTCGATTTGCATTCGAGTAATGTTGCGAATCATTGTACGAGATGTTGCAAATGCCCTTTGAAGTGATCTACATACAGAACATAAATTCGGTATTGTAAAAAAATAGTTGTAGAGACAAATTCTGGCAGTTTTACAAAATAAATGGAATATTGGTCAAGAATAAGAACTTTTTTAATATTTTTTTTTTTGTATTTAACCCAATTTTAACTTTAACAATTCAATTTAATTCATACTCCTGGTATGTGATGAATTCATTTTGCATTCATTTTCAATGCTGGAAATGCTCCAAAAATACTATAATTGAATTGAATTGAATTGAGTTTTACAGCGCACCAAATATGACAGGTAATAAGGCGCCTAACAGGAATGAACATGCCAGGCTCATTCTCCATCAAGATGAAAAAAATGGGGAGAATGGGCGAATGGGCCTAGAACCTTCTAACCTGCAGCACTGCAGAGCTGCTTCAAAGTTTATAGCAGACTCTCCATTTACAATGAATCCACATTTGCATACACGGTGTCATGATGAATACCATAAATGATTGAATGAGCATGATAACAAATGACAAAATAAACAAGAAAAGTGGTGCGGGAGGGGGCTTCTACCGGGATTTGCAGTGGTTGTATTTTACTAGAAGTGTTCCGCGGAACACTTGTGTTGCCTGCTATATTTCAGAATGGACCATCTATATTATTATAAAGTTTGAGTACAAGGGCTCACCAATCCTTCATGGATTATGGAATAGAAACAATTTTAAAAGTTTAACGTTTTATAAAAATTGGCATAACTCTGCACTGAATAATTTATAAGCAAGGACTGTATAAAAGTTCATAACCTTATGTCAATATCATGGCCAGTTATAAGCTATATTAGGTTGCAGGTTAAAGTTTTATGAAAATGGGCACAACTCTTCTGAAAGTAAAGTCAGAGTTATTGGTCATGTGAAACACCATTCGTTGTGGTTAAATGAATATGTGTGTAAAGTCTCATGAACATAGGTCAGATGCTTTTCAACGTATGGCCAAGGTTAGGTGCAATCCTTCATACTTTTTAAGTGGAAACGATGTTTTTAATTAAAAACAAAATCATTATCGAACCAGTGACCTTCACCTTTGATCTACTGATCCCAAACTAAATCAATAGGGATCATATTCTCACCAAGGACAATCCCGTTGTGAAGCTTAAACAAAACAGTATGTTTAATCCGTCACAAGTTATTGAGGGAAAACAAAATGTGATGCGGAAGCCTATCCTGCCGTACAAAGTGATCCCTTAGTGTCTGCCATGCTACGCTGGCGACACAATAAAGGTACCCTAGCAACTGTGTCTACCATCTTGCCTCATTAGGGATTAGTCTAACAATCTGAAAGAAACAAGAGGCACCAACACTTGATTGCGAATTGCTGATTTTATCTAAAAAATATAAGATAAAAAATAGGACAGATTTGGTAAAAGGCATAAGCGTTATGGTGCTTGTAACACAAATGATGAACATGTAAGCCAAGTTTTAAGGAAATAAGGAACTTTGCTTCAAAAGTGTAGCTTAAAGATAGTGGAATATATTAAATTATCTGGGACCAAAGCAGGGTGGACCTCATTTATAAAGAACTGAAACAAGAGGTCAATGACCTTGAAGCTCTACTGATAGATTTTGATAGCTAGATCAGTCATGTGAATCTATGAAGATTTATGAAAATAGACCAGCATTTTCAGAGAAGTATGACTATATAACTCTTTGTAAACAAAGATGGCCACTGGCGGCCACGTTTGACATCGAATCAAAAGAATTTTGTTTAGGACCAACCACATGCCATGCTAGTCATTTTAGTAAAGGTTCCACATCAATACCACTCATGGTGTTTGAGAAGTAGTTGCCTCAAAGTTGTATTTCTAAAATATATTTATAGCGGCCATCTTGAATTTCCGGCCGACCTGGCTTTTACTTAGGATCAACTAGACATCAAAATCAAAATTCATGTTAAGTTTCAAGAAAATCCACCATGGTCGCCACAAGTTTTTTCAATATTATTTTCAATAAATAAAGATGGCCTCTGACGGCCATGTTTGATATCGAATCAAAATGAATTTTATTAAGAACCAACTACATGTCACCCAAGTCATTTTAGTAAGGTTCCAAATCAATACCGCTTATGTTTTTTGAAAAATAGTCGCCAATTTTTTATTTTTAAAATCTATTTTTAGCTGTGGCAGCATACTGAATTTCCTGCCAACCTGAAGTTTTACTTAGGACCATACAAGACAGACAATAAGAGCAACATTCCTGTGAATTTTCATGGAAAATTATCAAGTAGTTTCAGAGGAGTAGGTTCCACAAGTTTTTCCTATATAACTCTATATAAACAAAGATGGCCACTGGCGGACATGTTTGAAATCGAATTAAAATGAATTTGGTTACGTCCAACTGCATATCGCGCCAGTAATTTTGTTAAAGGTTCCAAATAAATATCACTTATGGTTTTTGAGATCGAAGTAGTCGCCACAAAAATCTATTTTTAGCCGTGGTGTCCATCTTGTATTTCCGGCCGACCCGATTTATGCTAGGATCAACTAGATATCAAGAGCAACATTCCTGTGAAGTTTCATGAAAATCCGTCAAGTAGTTCCGAGAAGTAATCGCCACAAGTTTTCCTATATAACTCCATGTAAACAAAGATGGCCACTGGCGGCCACGTTTGATATCAAATGAATTTTGCTTGTGATCAACTACATGTCTTGCCAGTCATTTTGGTAACGCTTCCAAATCAATATCACTTATGGGTTTTGAGATCGAAGTAGTCGCCACAAAAATCTATTTTTAGCCGTGGTGTCAATCTTGTATTTCCGGCCGACCCGATTTATGCTAGGATCAACTAGATATCAAGAGCAACATTCCTGTGAAGTTTCATAAAAATCCGTCAAGTAGTTCAGAGAAGTAATCGCCACAAGTTTTACTATATAACTCCATGTAAACAAAGATGGCCACTGGCGGCCACGTTTGATATCAAATGAATTTTGCTTGTGATCAACTACATGTCTTGCCAGTCATTTTGGTAACGCTTCCAAATCAATATCACTTATGATTTTTGAGAAGTAGTCACCACAAAACTCTATTGTATGCCCTCAAAGTGTGGCATATTGTAATCGCACCGTCCGTCAGTCCGTCCGTCCGTCCGCCCGTTCGTCCGTACAATCGTGTCCGGTAAATTACTCGGACAATAATGGATGGATTTTCAAATAGCTTGGCACAAGTGCCAACTACAACAAAGAAGATGTGCCGGGTGCAAAGTTCAGGTCCGTGGTTCGAAGTTCAAGGTTACACCAAGAGATCAAAGGTCAAAAAGAAAGAAGTACTTTCCTGTCCTGCAAATAACTCTGACATTCATGGAGGGATTTTCAAATAACCTGGCACAAGTGTTCACCACAACAAGTTGATGTGTCCGGAAGCGTTGCATATAGTAATCGCACAGTCCGTCCGTCCGTCAGTCCGTCCGTACAGTATTTTCCGGTAAATAACTCGAACAATAATGGATAGATTTTCAAATAACTTGGCACAATGCTCACCACAACAAGTCGACATGTCGCGCGCAATGTTCAGGTCCGTGGCTCCAAGGTCAATGTCATACTTAGAGGCCAAAGGTAAAAAAGAAGTACTTTCGTGTCCGGCAGATAACTCAAACATTCATGTGAGATTTTTCAAATAACCTGGCACAAGTGTTCACCATAACAAGAGGATGTGTCACCTGCAAATTCCAGGTCAATAGCTTCCAGGTCAAGGTCACACTTGGAGGTTAAAGGTCAACAATAAGTTATTTTGTGTCCATATTTCATGTCCGGTAAATAATTCTGACATTCACGAGGGATTTTCAAATAACTTGGCAGAAGTGTTGAACTTGGCACAACAACAAGACCATATGTCTCGAACAAAATTCAAGTCAGTAGTTTCAAAGTCAAGGTCACACATAGACGTCATGAGATGTCATATGTCCCTGTATTTGATCGAAGTCATGTAAGTCGTGTCCGGTCTATAACTTTGTCATCCGCTGAGTGATTTTTATATAACCTGGTAGAAATGTTTACCAGAACAAGATGATGTGTCGTGCATAAAATCCAGGTCCTCAGCTTCACAATAAAGGTCACAGTTAGAGATCAGAAGATGCAATTTGACCTTATATTTGAATGTTTTGCTGGGTGTATAACTTTGTGAGCGGTCACCTTCCAGTTTTGTTGAACTTTTACCTGATCTTACCATTATGCCCATGAATATTTTATTGATGAACAAGAAGACAAACAAAATGTCAATAAAGACTGAAAAGGTGATCCCTTGGAAGCAACAAACACAAACAAGCGATAAAAGACAGACTCGGTTTTATTGAGTCTGTTTATGAGAGGTAATGTGAAATGCAACACCCCTCACGCCTCCTTTATAGCACCGGCTTAAACGATATTCTAGTTTAAAGCCACAAAGATTGTGCTTGATGATCCCAAAGGACCAGTAAGTAATAACACTACTGGTTTGTAGTCCGGCCGACTTTTTACGGCCGCCACACAGTACTAAAGAAAGGCTAGTGTAAATGTTAATAAATACTGAAAATTGGATCCCTTGGAAGAAAGAAACACAAACAAGAGATAAAAGTAGCAGACTCGGTTTTATTTAGTCTGTTCATGAGAGGTAATGTAAATTGCAACACCCCTTACGCCTCCTAGCACCCGCATTCGCCATTGTGTATGGGTACACCCTCCGCCGCCATGTTTAACCCATATCATGATGTTAACCCACATTCGGCATTGTGTATGGGTACACCCACCACCGCCATGTTTAACCCACATCATCATATTAACCCACAATTGCCATTGTGTATGGGTACACCAACCGCCGCCGCCGCCGCCGCCGCCGCCGCCATGTTTAACCCACATCATTATGTTGTAGCATGGTCGGTGACATTTTCTCTGATGAATACAGAGCATTAAATCGTTTAATTTAGGTTAACTAAAGGGGCGTGGCTTTACCGTACTACAACTACCGGATATTGGAATTTAGAGTACGCTCAATATGACGTCACAGTGTTACTAAGTACACCATGCTACAAAAAAGATAGAGTCTGTCTCAGCTCATTGGTTATTTAAACACCTCGATGGGCTACTCCCATCTCGGTGTTTAAATAAGCCAACTCGCTGAGACCAGACTCAGTCTATTACTTAACCGATTTCAATAAGCTACGGCTCATTTTCTTAGTTAAATTATTTCCAATCCAATGATATAACTTTTATAGAAACAATATGAAGAAAAGTAGTTTTTGAAAAGAAATTACCAACTGACGTTTTTCACCGTTAATGACAACAATTCTGAAATACTTGACCAGTTTTAAACACAATAGCTCATTTTCTTATTTACATTTACAGTCGAATGATATAATTAAAGAATTATATTCCAAACAATTCTAATACACCCGCCTAGTTTAAAATATCTCGTTATATTGAACGATAAATCACTGTAATTTTTGCAACGTTAGGAGAATAAGCATTGCGCATTGCGGATTGTGCATTGTAACGTATGCAACATTAGGAGAGTAAGCAAAGCAATGCGAAAGATTTCAGATGTGTGCGTTATTTTCACATTTTAGCGGTATTAGAATAGAAATAGAACATCGTCTACGGTGAATTATCTCTTAGATATCACGGTTTGTCGTTCAATTGTAAACAATAATTTCACTCGCCCGATGTTCTATTTCTTAAATAAAGCAATACTTGTTTTTGAAGCTGTTCCGTCAGTGAAAAAGTAAAACTCTATATTTCACACGTATGAAATACCACTTTTATTCCATTGCTAAAATCCACTATATGTCTGCTAAGCATGAAATAAAATACAGTTCAGGTGATAGTAAATGAGTTATTTGAACACTCTCCCATTCTACTCATCTAAATTGCAATCATTACAGTAATGTAGATCCGTTTATTCACCCCGTCATATGTTTGTGAGTGTCGGGTGGGAAAGCCCCCGACAAACCGTACATATACTCGGTAAAAATAGTTTTGGACCATGGCAGTGTTCGAACCCGTACAATGATCGCTGAACCATGACATTCGACCATAACCATTATTATCTCAGTTGATAATTCACAATAGATCAACAATCAACAATAATTATCGTTTACAATGAAAGTTTGCGAAAAAATAATAATCTTTTTATTGGTTACTCGAATGTGTCCGTAACTGTTACTTTTTATGGACTTTGCAACCTTTTTTACAGACCGTTTGTGTGTTCGCGATATTTTTTAAAAATCAAATCTTGTTTGGAATTTAATGTTTCTGGTATCAAATTAACCGGGTAGGGTAGACCTTGGTTACTAAAAAAAGATACTTAAATTTTGTCCACTAGTTTTATTTTTATATGACTTTATATACCCTGGTCCAAAACTGTTTTTACCGAGTATATATACACTGTAACATGCATCAATTATTTATTTGAATAGCGTGTAACAACAGTCAAAAGAAAACAACAAATGCATATATATAACTGAAAACATGGGGAGGGTAGGCAATGTTAACATAATGGTTGACGGGAGGCATTGCAATCCATATTTGTTTCAAACTAAATTGAGTTACAGTTTGTGTCCCTTTAAACCTTGTAAAGACGTTTACACAATCTTCAAATAATAAATTGTTGACTTGTTTAGTAATGTCGTTCTTAAATTGTAAAGATTTTTTTTTCTTCAAAAACCAAGTATGTAATTTACATATATATAGGCTACTTAACAAATAAAAAGTTTAGCACATAAATAACATGGTAAATACAACTTAATATTTCAGATCTGAGTATCAAAGAACGATCAAAACAAGTACATGTCAAATGAATACAGGGTTAAAGGGAATTGACCCGTGTGAAGAAAGCGTGGGATTTGCGATGGCGCTCCTTCGGATTCGATTGTTAACAACGTTGCAAACGTTACAGTGATATATCGTTGAATATAACGAGATATTTTAAACTATCCTATATTGTACGGGTGTATTATAATAAGATATAATCACCGAAGGAAATTGAATATTTGCATATCTTTGAAGAAGATTAAATCGGACATTTTCACTTGTGGGTAAACCCGGTATCAGCGCAAATGGATTCTCTACGACGGTGTATCGGTTGCACCACGAATAGTCAATGATTCTCAACGATGTCTGTTTACCGAAGTATATTTGCATGAAACTGGTAACTGGTTTGTATTTTAGCTAATTTTCATTCCGAAATGATAATATATTAGTTAAATAAGTATGTTTAAAAGAAGTGTTTTGCATAGTTTCTCTTTATGTACACATGTATATGGAGAATTTAAGAATAGACACAACTCCTTATATGCAATGGATGGGTCACTCTCTCACCGTATATAATTTTGTTTTAGCAATCTTTTTTGTTTAAATACTAAATGATTCCCATACATAAGTTACAGTACAGTAATGGATACATAAAGAAGACTGACTGATACGTCAACCGAAAGGAAATAAGGGTTTGCTAGAATACGCCCTTAATTCAATGTACATATCCATTAAAGTACACATCAGTTAAAGAGTGAATTCATAGATACTATATAATACACAATGGATAACACTCGAAAACACAAGCTGTAACTATAATACACAATGGATAACACCAATAAATACAAGCTGTAACTATAATACACAATGGATAACACCCATAAACACAAGCTGTAACTATAATACACAATGGATAACACCCATAAACACAAATTGTTACTATATTACAAAATGGATAACGTCCATAAATAAAAGTTGTAACTATAATACACAATGGATAACATCCATAAACACCAGCTGTCACTATAATACACAATGGATAACACGCATAAACACGACCTGAAACTATAATATACAATGGATAACACCAAAAACACAAGCTGTAACTATAATACACAATGGATAACACCCATAAACACAAGCTGTTACTATAATACACACTGGATAACACTCAAAACACAAGCTGTAACTATAATACACAATGAATAATACCCATAAACACAAACGGTAACTATAATACACAATGGATAACACCCATAAACACAAGCTGTAACTATAATACACAATGGATAACACCCAAAAACACAAGCTGTTACAATAATACACAATGGATAGCGCCATTACACAATGGATAATACCCATAAACACGAGCTGTAATTATAATACACAATGGATAACACAAAAACACAAGCTGTAACTATAATACACAATGTATAACACTTGTTGTAACTATAATAAGCAATTGATAACACTCATAAACACAATATGTAACTATGATACACAATGGATAACACCCATAAACATATGGGATATCTATAATACAAAATGGACAACATCCATAAACACAAGATGTAACAATAATACACAATCGATAACACCCATAAACACCAAATGTAAATATAATACACAATGGACAACACCAATAAACACAAAATGTAACTATAATACACAATGGATAACAGCCATAAACACACGATGTAACTATAATACACAATGGACAACACCCATAAACAGAAGATGTAACTATAATACACAATGGAAATCGCCCAATAAACACAAGATGTAACTATAATACACAATGGTTAACGCCCATAAACACAAGCTGTAACAAAAATACACAATGGATAACGCCCATAAATACAAGATATAACTATAATACACAATGGATAACACACATAAACACTAGATGTAACTATAATATACAATGGCTAACGCCCATAAACACAAGCTGTAACTATAACACACAATGGATAACACCCATAAACACAAGCTGTTACTATAATGCACAATGAATAACACCCATAAACACAAGATGTAACTGTAATACACAAAGAATAACACACATAAACACAAGCTGTTTATGTAATACACACTGGATAACACCCATAAACACAATATGTAACTACAATACACAGTGGATAACACCCATAAATACAAGCTGTAACTAAAACACACAACGAATAACACCCATAAATACAAGATGTAACTATAATACACAACGGATAACACCAATAAACACAAGATGTAACTATAATACAAAATGGATAACACCCATAAACACAATATGTAGCTATAATACGCAATGGATAACACCAATAAACACATGATGTAACTATAACACACAATGGATAACACCCATAAACACAAGATATATCTATAACAACCAATGGATAACACCCATAAACACAAGATGTAACTATAACACACAATGGATAACACCCATAAACACAAAATGTAAATATAACACATAATGGATAACACCCATAAACACAAGATATATCTATAACAACCAATGGATAACACCCATAAACACAAGATGTAACTATAACACACAATGGATAACACCCATAAACACAAAATGTAAATATAACACATAATGGATAACACCCATAAACACAAGATGTAACTATAACACACAATGGATAACACCCATAAACACAAGATGTAACTATAATACACAATGGATAGCACCCATAAACACAAGCTGTAACTATAATATACAATGAATAACACCCATAAACATAAGCTGTGACTATAACACACAATGAATAACACCCATAAACACAATATGTAACTATAAAAATATGTAACTATAATAAGCAATTGATAACACTCAAAAACACAATATGTAACTATAATACGCAATGGATAACACCCATAAACACAAGATGTAACTATAATACACAATGGATAACACCCATAAGCACAAGATGAAACTATAATACACAATGGATAACACCCATAAGCACAAGCTGTAACTATAATACACAACGAATAACACCCATAAATACAAGATGTAACTATAATACACAACGGATAACACCCATAAACACAAGATGTAACTATAATACAACATGGATAACACCCATAAACACAATATGTTACTATAATACGCAATGGATAACACCCGTAAACACTAGATGTAACTATAATACACAATGGCTAACGCCCATAAACACAAGCTGTAACTATAACACACAATGGATAACACCCATAAACACAAGCTGTTACTATAATGCACAATGAATAACACCCAACAACACAAGATGTAACTGTAATACACAAAGGATAACACACATAAACACAAGCTGTTAATGAAATAAACACTGGATAACACCCATAATACAATATGTAACTATAATACACAGTGGATAACATACATAAACACTAGCTGTTACTATGATAAACAATGGATAACATCCGTAAACACAAGCTGTAACTATAATACACAATGGATAACACCCATAAACACGTGATGCTACTATAATACACAATGGATAACACCCATAAACACAAGCTGTAACTATAATACACAATGGATAACACGCAAAAATAAAAGCTGTAACTAAAACACACAATTTATAACACCTATAAACACAAGATGTTACTATAACACGCAATGCATAACACCCATAAACACAAGCTGTTAATATAATACACAATGGATAACACCCATAACCACAAGTTGTAACTATAACACACAATGGGTAACACCCATAACCACAAGCTGTAACTATAATATACAATGAATAACACCCATAAACATAAGCTGTGACTATAACACACAATGAATAACACCCATAAACACAATATGTAACTATAAAAGTATGTAACTATAATAAGCAAATGATAACACTCATAAACACACTATGTAACTATAATACGCAATAGATAACACCCATAAACACAAGATGTAACTATAATACACAATGGATAACACCCATAAGCACAAGCTGTAACTATAATACACAACGAATAACACCCATAAATACAAGATGTAACTATAATACACAACGGATAACACCCATAAACACAATATGTAACTATAATACAAAATGGATAACACCCACAAACACAAGATTTAACTATAATACGCAATGGATAACACCCATAAACACAAGATGTAACTATAACACACAATGGATAACACCCATAAACACAAGATGTAACTACAACACACAATGGATAACACCCATAAACACAAGATGTAACTATAATATAAAATGGATAACACCCATAAACACAAGATGTTACTATAATACGCAATGGATAACACCCGTAAACACTAGATGTAACTATAATACACAATGGCCAACGCCCATAAACACAAGCTGTAACTATAACACACAATGGATAACACCCATAAACACAAGCTGTTACTATAATGCACAATGAATAACACCCATAAACACAAGATGTAACTGTAATACACAAATGATAACACACATAAACACAAGCTGTTAATGAAATACACACTGGATAACACCCATAAACACAATATGTAACTATAATACACAGTGGATAACATACATAAACACTAGCTGTTACTATGTTAAACAATGGATAACATCCGTAAACACAAGCTGTAACTATAATACACAATGGATAACACCCATAAACACGTGATGTTACTATAATACACAATGCATAACACCCGTAAACACAAGCTGTAACTATAATACACAATGGATAACACGCTAAAATACAAGCTGTAAGTAAAACACACAATTTATAACACCTATAAACACAAGATGTTACTATAACACGCAATGTATAACACCCATAAACACAAGCTGTTAATATAATACACAATGAATAACACCCATAACCACAAGTTGTAACTATAAAAATATGTAACTATAATACGCAATTGATAACACTCATAAACACAATATGTTACTATAATACTCAATGGATAACACCCATAAACACAAGATGTAACTATAATACACAATGGATAACACCCATAAGCACAAGCTGTAACTATAATACACAACGAATAACACCCATAAATACAAGATGTAACTATAATACACAACGGATAACACCCATAAACACAAGATGTAACTATAATACACAATGGATAACACCCATAAGCACAAGCTGTAACTATAATATACAACGAATAACACCCATAAACACATGATGTAACTATAATACAAAATGGATAACACCCATAAACACAAGATGTTACTATAATACGCAATGGATAACACCCGTAAACACTAGATGTAACTATAATACACAATGGCTAACGGCCATAAACACAAGCTGTAACTATAACACACAATGGATAACACCCATAAACACAAGCTGTTACTATAATGCACAATAAATGACACCCATAAACACAAGATGTAACTGTAATACACAAAGGATAACACACATAAACACAAGCTGTTAATGAAATTCACACTGGATAACACCCATAAACACAATATGTAACTATAATACACAGTGGATAACATCCGTAAACACAAGCTGTAACTATAATACACAATGGATAACACCCACAAACACGTGATGTTACTATAATACACAATGGATAACACCCATAAACACAAGCTGTAACTATAATACACAATGAATAACACCCATAACCACAAGCTGTAACTATAACACACAATGGGTAACACTCATAACCACAAGCTGTGACTATAATACACAATGGATAGCACCCATAAATACAAGCTGTAACTATAATACACAATGAATAATACCCATAAACACAAGCTGTGACTATAACACACAATGAATAACACCCATAAACACAATATGTAAAAATAAAAATATGTAACTATAATAAGCAATTGATAACACTCATAAACACAATATGAAACTGTAATACGCAATGGATAACACCCATAAACACAAGATGTAACTATAATACGCAATGGATAACACCCATAAACACAAGATGTAACTATAACACACAATTGATAACACCCATAAACACAAGATGTAACTATAACACACAATGGATAACACCCATAAACACAAGATGTAACTATAACACACAATGGATAACACCCATAAACACTAAATGTAACTATAACACACAATGGATAACACCCATAAACACAAGATGTAACTATAACACACAATGGATAACACCCATAAACACAAGATGTAACTATAACACACAATGGATAACACCCATAAACACAAGATGTAACTATAATACACAATGGATAACACCCATAAATACAAGCTGTAACTAAAACACACAATTGATAACACCTATAAACACAAGATGTTACTATAACACACAATGTACAACACCCATAAACACAAGCTGTTAATGTAATACACAATGGATAACACCCATAACAGCAAGCTGTAACTATAACACACAATGGGTAACACCCATAACCACAAGCTGCAACTATAATACACAATGGATAGCACTCATAAACACAAGCTGTAACTATAATACACACTGGTTAACACCCATAAACACAAGCTGTGACTATAACACACAATGAATAACACCCATAAACACAATATGTAACTATAAAAATATGTAACTATAATAAGCAATTGATAACACTCATGACACACTATGTAACTATAATACGCAATGGATAACACCCATAAACACAAGATTCAACTATAATACACAATGGATAACACCCATAAGCACAAGCTGTAACTATAATACACAACGAATAACACCCATAAATACAAGATGTAACTATAATACACAACGGATAACACCCATAAACACAAGATGTAACTATAATAAAAAATGGATAACACCCATAAACACAAGATGTAACTATAATACGCAATGGATAACACCCATAAACACAAGATGTAACTATAACACACAATGGATAACACCCATAAACACAAGATGTAACTATAACACACAATGGATAACACCCATAAACACAAAATGTAACTATAACACACAATGGATAACACCAATAAACACAAGATGTAACTATAACACACAATGGATAACACCCATAAACACAAGATGTAACTATAACACACAATGGATAACACCCATAAACACAAGATGTAACTATAATACATAATGAATAACACCCATAAACACAAGCTGTAACTAGAATACACAACGCTGAAGAAATCCGCCACTACTAATACCTTTTACTTATTGATGTAAATTGTCTAGAAATTGTTTCGATCATACTATGCACATATTAATGCATAGCCGTAGGAATGGGGTAGGGGTTGTGAAAGGGCATGCACACCTTTCAATAACTGACTGTGGTTGGGCTAGTATATGTTCTGCCCCGCTCCCCGTCCCCACCACATACTTTGTCTTTATGTTTTGACCCAACACAAGTGCTTGTGTCCGGCAGGGCGTTACACTAATCAGTTGACAAAGAAAAGTAGCTATTGTGTGAAAGGGGGATCAATAGTTATCAGTAATTGAAAATGTTCAGTTGGGCCCCATTTGCCTCGATAGTATATAAAACCTTCCTACGCCCCTGTAATGTACGGCAGCAATGATCATTCGTAAACAATAATAACTTTAAAACAATAATACCTTTAAAATAATGAGGATGCATAAGGAATAATTGCTATAATTATGAGCTGCTGATCCGGCGTGTTACGACTGATAATGTAATAAAATACCTAAATGTAACATCAACCGATATTGTAATAAAAAACAACTGAATTGTAACATCGACCGATACTGTAATCAAATTCGCCGATAATGTAATAATATTTTTATCGACCGATAATGTAAAACTTTTCGGCTGATAATGTATAATATCAAACAATTGCTGTTGTAACAGTAAGGCGTTTTGGTATTATAGTCTAGCTCATCTGCGACGCTTGCTTGTTTTCAAGACAAACGTCTAGACAGGACTTCCTGAACAAAGTTTGATTTTTGCCGTTACACTGGTAAGGTTTCTGATTGGCTGAGACAGGAACACCTGCTATCCAAGATATACAGAAAGGCAGAAAGACAATAAATGTATATATAAACAAAGAGGAAAACTACAGTACCGACTCGATAATTTGGCGTTGTTTTGGTTCAATCCAATTAAATACAAACATGAACACTGACACGTAAAACAGTTGTTAGTCAAAACAAATTGCACTTTGATTGATACAATAGCATATTTTGAATGTTGTCTGCAGTTGGAATCATTATAAAGTAACCCGCAATGGTTCGAATCTCACACGTGGCTATTGTTTCGTTCTTCTTTTATATGTGTTGGGGGGAAATGACAGCTTGAACATGGATTTGTTTTTTATCTCCTTTCTCGTACGTATCATGTGTGACAGTGCTTTTTGACAGCGAATCTTTTTTTGTCTACAGCGCTTTTTGTCCACAAGTGACGCATACATGCACGACTATTTTCATTTTAAGTGGAACGTGGTTTTAAATGAATGAGAAATAGTTATTATAATTATACGTCATATGGTTGATATGTGCATTGTTCTGAAATGATTGAACCAAGAATATACTTATATATTTCGCTATATAAATAAAGATGAATATTAAACAAAAATTGAAACAGAAAATATAAGTATGAAAACAAGTGAAACATACATTTTCAAAAAAAAGAAGAAAAAAAAAAGAAGTTTGTCCATCATTCGAACCTGCACTAAAAGTTCTATGATCGATTATTGGCTGCTGGCTTGAAGGTCTCACTATGCACTTAGCCCCCTTGCATGTGACTGTAGGATGATCTTTACACCATAAAAAGTAGGGGTGTGTTCTTCGGTTTGAGATATTTTAATAATTGCCCATGGATATTTTCTTTTCTTGTTGCAGGTGAGAAAACAATAGTGTGAGATTGGATGAACAGCGATTAGACGACACTGACAGCAAAATGTGACACATTTGTGGGTGCTCAAAATGCGTATGAATTTAGGTGCAAACTGTTTAGTGAAAGCCGAAAAGAGTACCTTGACTGCCACCACTCACATTAAAAAAAAAAAATGGGCTATGTACCAGATTTTGTGGATTTTTATGAGCAGCAGTAACTGTATTTTCCCAAAAAAATACTTTTAGACTGTAAATGCTTGATTCAGAATGGAAAATTGGACTTTACTGCCTATGGCCAAAACAGTAAAATCGAAGTGTGTTGTGAGACCTTAATCACGACACCACATGTTCGTAGATGCGTTTGTATTGCAATCGTGTTATTTAAAAATATAAACAACCTAAGTCAAGATAATATTCCGATAATTTACATGACCACCCTAAGAGTCCACTTTCGAATTTACCGTAAACGCCAAATTATCGAGTCATTATATCGAAGAACTAAATGCGGATGGTAAAAAATACTTTAAAGGGACACATGGCAATCTTGATTTTTTTAAAAACTCACGGCGTCCCGTTAGTTTTCCTCTTAACTTGCATTTGTTCAATAATTAATATTAATTGTTAGAACAGTTGAAAGCCAATTTTTTTTTTACATATTACTAACTTTTTATAATATTGCACAAATAATATATTTAAAAAAGTGTTAACATAATGAAGACAATTGAAATCTCAATTTTTTATTTAATTATATGCAAGCAGTTTTAAAGTCAAAATGACGCAGGATAAGTAAATCGACAAGCAAATTATTTTTTTTAAATAAAACTCAAGATTGCCATGTGTCCCTTTAATGAAACAATACTAATTACGGTCACGTGATTCCAGTTGGTTCCAGTTTCAAATTTATTTCTGCACAACTTGTCAAGACGTTTGTATGTACAATCAAGCGTCTAAGATTGCATTAATGCTATCGACGTCATAGTTGCTACAGGCATGAGAAAAGGTTAAACAAGGCGGAGCCTATTTCAAAATCTGCGATAGTTACTTTTCACATTTTCTATCGTGGAAAACTCCAGAGCACTTCCGGAACCACAGCGCATTTGGCGCGCAAACAACTCACAAAATCAACGTATTACCTTTTTACGTCGACTCTCTTTTTAGAGAGGTTTTTGCTAAGGTTTTTGACACATTGCGATAGTGTATTTAATGGTCCTTTGAGAAAATCGCTAAAATTGCGATAGGTGCGTTATTCTTTAATTTAATACCTCGACTGTATCTAGGTTTCCATATTGGTTACGTCATACTAGCATGGCTCTCCTTAGATTCCCGCCAACATATATTGGCAACATCAAAGTTATCATCAAAGTTTTGCAATGCCATTTAGCCGATTGCTCCAGCTATAGTTTATTTAAATAAAAGCAGTGATAAAATCTTCATATGAATCATAAATAACAAACATGCAACACAAATCATTCACCAGCAAGTGTTGGCAACGGCCATATTGTTTATATATCAACAGTTAATTATTTCTGTCCCGTTGCCTTCCGACTAGCAAAATGTCAAGATTTTGAACGTACCGATCCGTCGAAATACACACGAGGCATGATCCCGAATAATGAAGTTGATTTAACGATTTTCACGATTGAATTAAAGACGACGAGATTGAATGAAAACACTAACAAATTAAGAGAGGAAGAGGATTCACCTTTTGTTTTTTCTGATAAGTTCACCGCCTACAACAGCCATCCTGTGGAGTGCCTTGGAAAGGGATGAATATGTGATAGGGATTTATAGCTGGGGTATGGATACCAGGCGCGTAGCTATGTGTAGGCCCTTTAGAACCCGGGCCTGCATATAAATGAATGATTTAACATTTTGAAGCGATTGAGAATGTAATAAAATATGAGAGGATGTTGGGGGTGGGGAGGGCATACCGTATACCGTAATTTATTGCAACATTTTCGTATCCCCTCGGGGATCCAATGCTTTTTGAAAGGTATTTTGTAGATGTATGCATTTTCTCACCCTTTGTATACATATATATACAAATATATGTATTTATCATAGATGCGTAAATGTGCCTTCAATGTTCAAGGTGTTAAACCGGTTTGGCCACCTGGTGGTATGAGTTACATATGGGTAACTCACGGGTATATATAAGAAAATCCTATGATTTTTCTTCATCGAGGCGTGTCAGACCAGGCAAGATTATAATAATCTTTCATGGGTATCCGGTGAAGATAGGGAATTCCAACCTGAGGTATACGTGTTTTTATCGGAACCGAGGCTCTGCCGAGGTTCTGATTAAAACACTTATACCGAGGGTTGGAATTCCCTATATTAACCGAATACCCATGATAGATCCTTTTTCTTGCATATCAGAGAAATGTTGTGCGTTGACGCCGCCAGCTATTGACGTTTTGCATGTTTTCCTGCATACCGGATGTTGGCTCGCGTGAATTTTATCTCAACCCTAGGGTGAGATAGAAATAGCTAGCCCCGGTAAAATTACGGATATTCTTGTCCGGTATGCAAGAAAGATCGATACGATATCGTTTTCCCTTCCACCCACCCTTTAAGAAGCATATGCATTATATACAAATTTAAGCTGTTTGTTATATGTTATAAATATAGTTCTTTGTTTTTCAGAAGTTGGATGTTTTGTGTATCAGTGCGAATGAGTATATATATGGTTCTAGTTTAATGGGGTTACTAAACCTCGGAAGGTTTTAATGTCAGGACTGAATCCTTACAGCGGATTTATATTCACAGAACCATGGAAATGAGTGAGCAACAAAAGTTTTTTGTTATATTTTATTGCCGTTAAGTGCTTGGACGCAACGTTCACTTCTATATAAAGTTAATCAGTTTTTTTTTATGGATTGTCGATGAATGTGTGTGATTTATATGTTTTATTTTCATAACAATAAACGGATCTACCATTTGCTGGTCTACGCATTGTCACATCTAACATGTGTTTGTTATTTTTTATAGACACTATATTACTTATTGTTTATTGTTTTGTTCAAAACAATTCATGGTAATATGATAAATTGTTTATGTTTGGCTGAATGTAATGAAAGAAAACATAAATGTATATTAATTTTATTTTGTTTATATCCAGACTAATAAATGTTTGTTTGGCATTTTACATATCCAGACCATAAACAATTCGAAAAGCATGTGTTCTTTTTAAAGACCTGTGTCCCTTTAGAAAAATATCGATCGTAGGCCTAACTCCAACTCAAGAGTATATGTAAGAGTTGATGCAAGATCGGTAACACCATAATACATTGTAGTATGCTGCGTCTGAATGGAGATGGACAGACATAAACACATACAGACGTTCTGATGAGTGAATGTTCGGATGTATGGATGGACAGACATTTATGCATGCTTCATATTTAACATTTAATTAGTTTGAATTATTTACAACATTTATATGAACAACCTGTTGCAACGGGTTTACAATATCAACATCATTCAGTCATAGTGAATTTTAAAACATGGCTGTAACATAGTCTATAGACAGGGCAAACACCTCTTGATATGTTCATTGAAGTGATAAATATTAGAGAGTAAAATATATCAGTTGTTTAAGGTCTTAAAAAAAATAAGATTGAAAATAAATAAGCCTTATATCATACAAATGTCTAATCCTGAATGTATGCGGCAAAAATCTCCATTATATATAACACAGTTATTATAATGTGATATTATAGTTTATTAAAACAGCGTTTTATTTCGACAACTAATTCATACTGCAAACTCCACAGAGGGAGAGAAATACCTACTATTCAAACTGCGTAGATGAAATAATATTGTAAAATATCAGTTTAACGACTATCTTTTGAATATGTAAAACTATTCAATTCGTAACCAGACATATAATTTGATATGTCTGGTTTTAAATTAATAGAGCGACGTTAATAATGCGACAAAGACCTGAGTGCAAGAGATTGCATTACCCTCAGAGTAATGACATCGGTTAAATATCCACAAAAGCCAACGAGATTATAACATATCATAAATTATCATAAATTATTTTCAGTTCCCAAAGGAAAAGAATGAACGTGACTACGTGACTAAAATATTTGGCAAGTAGCTTATGTGATATTAAATAGTTTTAAAACTTGGAGACCAGAATAAGAGTTAATACTAGAGGTTTTCTCATTTAAAAATGATATATGAATTTGTGTTTATAATTTGAAATTATATTCAACGTTACTGTCTGCTGATTTGAATTTTAATTTGACAGGTGATATATGCATTTGTGTTCCTAATTTGAATTTATATTCAACGATACTGCCTGCTGATTTGAATTTTAAAATTTGACAGCTTCTGGTCTGTTTTATGCTATTCAGTTGTAATCAACTTTGGAAAATAAAACATCAATAGATGAGCATCTTTAATAATTTGAAACACGTATTTACGTTATATAAAGATGTGTGCAGTTTATATTTATCAATTTTCACACACGTAGTATGCACTCGTCCGTAATTATCTGACTTACTGTTGTATGTGTCGGTTAGTTTTAATCAGGTCTACCGTTCATATAGATTTTGTCCGCGAGGAGTTATTTGAAAATACATATACTGAGAGAAAAAAGTTTAGCAAGTTATTGTTGCATCCTGGAAATAATACATTTTTGGTTGTAAAATCAAGAAACTACTGCCTTAGGCACACTATTTTATTAAACACACATCAAAAACAGTCGAATATCTTAATGACATAACGAATAAATGAACGTAGGGGTCAAGCCCGTAAAGTCCTAAAATGGCAGTATATCTTGTATACAGTATTATTTCATCTAAAAAACTTGCTAAACTTTTTTCCCTCAGTATAAATATGCACATAGTAATATATTAACTGTGCTGCTTTCAGAATATACATAGTTTCCACAAGTATGTATTATGTCACACTATTAATACTGCGCATTAGGCTACTTGTTTGCATCTAATCTTGACATTTTGAAGTAAACAGGATTTCAGAAAGAAAAGTGTCCAGAAGGGAAGAAATCATCAGCTCGTCAAATGTATACATTTTCAGTATTTTTTTTTACCTATACTGTATAGAGAGGATCTTACCTGAGTATTCATTCATTATTGAATTTATTAAAAGAGTTGGCAAAATGATATAATGCGAGGCTCTTTTATTGCATTCTGCCTGTCGCTTTAACACGCGAAACCGACATAACCGTGGGACATTATCGATTTTTTGACACCACATAGTAGTCTTATTTGCATACTTAACTAGTGATATCTCGAAAATATGGTGTTATTCCATTCCCACACCGTAGGTTATGTGATGATAACAATTATTACTATTCACTGGCACTTGAGCCGCAAATATTATAAAAAAAAAGAAAATAATCAAAAAATGCGATAAACCTACTGTCCATATAAACACATGGTAAAAGTATGTATCTTTGTCAAATTAGCGAATTGATTCAAATCCTTTTAACCATTCATTAGGTCTGATTACCATTTATCACAGTATAATCACACTTCGTACAAAAATGCACTCTGTGTGGAGAAATTAAGTAAAATCGACGATTGCTACCATTACAATATTTCCAACGTAAATTTCTCCCCACATACTGCTTTTTTATACGAACTGTAAATTCTGATCTGTGTCTATGAGGTCACAATTCAATCCCACAAACTAGACAATGTGTATTATCTGTCAGAAAACATACGGAAAAAGAGTACAAAGACATGAATCATGACGTTCGATTCAAAATCCGAATGTTTTCAAGATGCGGCACAATTCAAGAGTGTTCTGTCTTAGCCCTGTTGTCAACGCTTTTGTGTTTGTGATGTCGTTTGCATTTATTATTGCTTTAGCCTTCTTGTTTGTCTGTTTGCGTGTTTGTTTCTGTGTTTTGTGGTTGACTGTCCTCCTTGAATGCTACTTTCCCTGTCCGATCTTTTTATATTTCTTTTTCGTAGAATGTTCGGTGTAGATCGAATATATATTTTGTCGGTATTCGGACAAATGCTAAGGCAAACACTTCTAACGAACCAGACTCAATTCGTGCACACGCATTTACGCGTCTCATATCAGAAATATAATACCTATTTTATAATCATTGGGCATGTACATTACAAAGCCTACTTGCGCTATTCAAGTCATGTTTACCTGTATCTGTCGACAAATGGCGCAAGATTTACACCATTGACTCAGTTCTTATTATGGGGACATAATATACAATATTACATATTTGTCTGTGATTTGTATAGGAAATACTGGGAATAGAAAAGCTATATCTACTCGTTTGCTCTACTGGGAAATATTGGTCGGCCTTTTCCCGCCAGTCCAATTATTTTACGGACGTTGTCGTCAGATTTCGCCACTAGGGAATAACGATTACGGAAATTAACGAAGAGTTCCGAGTTTGTATGACATAACGTCGTCTTGGCATTCTCGTGCAAACTGGTGTTAAAAGTCGTGAATCATTAGAAATATTATTCTAAGGACTATCGGTCAGCCATCTTTGATCCAAAAAATCCAAAATCGATGAAATATGGTCAAGTGAATTTTTCAACTATGTACGCATTTTAGGCACGAGCAATGTCAACCATATAGTACATGACAGTAATTCAACACTATTGATGTGAACATAATATTATAAAGAATACTTATATGGCAGAAACTGTGCGTTTTATATTGGAAAAGTTTGGTACAGTTTTACTTAAAGTTGTTTTGTTTTTTATGTGAAAAAAACTGGTCCATAAAATAGTCCATTTATCCAGCGAGTGCAGACGAGACCTCATTTCTGAATAAAATAAGCCATGTTATCACATCATAAAATGCGTACATCGTTGAAAAATTCACTTGACCATATCTCATCGATTTTGGATTATTTGGATCAAAGATGGCTGACCGATAGTCCCTAACACGTCCTCCGCAGTCTTTCTTATACACAAAGAAGAGAGAGAGCTGTATGTTATTCTACGATAAAATACAGCTATTCCATTAATTTCCCGCGTATATTTCATCCGTTGGAAGCGCCACGTTACATGACGTCACTTGGGAAATATACGTCACGAAGATGTATATGTATTTTGGGTGTTCTGGCCCAAAGCTCTCGCTCTGCTCGAGTTTGGGCCAGAAACACCCAAAATACATATATATATAATAAATCACCATGAAATGGTGATTTTACTTGATTTATTAAAACTTTTTTAAAATAGGGGTAGTGAAGATTGCAAGTTTAATTTTTTTTTTATAAGTTATCAAAATTATAAAATGTTTATTTAATACAAAACAAATTTGTTGATTTGTTATTAAAATTACATTCAAATTAACAATATTTTGATTTTGAATACAAAGGTGGTGGATCGTACTCATACACATTACTAAAACATTACACACTTTTTAGACTTTTTGTAAGGTTGACATTGCTTCCTTTCTTCCCTGCTCCACTAGTTCTTTTTTTTGAACTTCACTTATTTCAGCCTTTTTTTGTTTGGTGTCCTGTTTTAAACTATAATATTTATCCAACTCATCTAAAATCATCTTAAACTCTTGATCAGATATTTGTGCATCACTCAACGCTTTTGATATTAACTGCTTTATGCTATTCAACTTAGCCTCTGCCAAAGTTTTTATTTCATGATGTTTTTGAGCTTTTGCTTTAAGCTTGCGTCTGATAAAATTAATACAGACACCTGTAGATCCACATACTATTGCTGTTATTTCCAAAGGTAACAAAACTGGAACAACAAATCCAATCCCAGCCATAATAACACCTGCAGATATTAAGGTAGTGTCAATTCCATCTGTAATATTAATACCACGTTTATATTTTTTATAAAGTGACTGACGTATATCTCGTTCTGTAATTAACTTTTTTTCAATTTCTAAAATTTTTTGTTATCTATAATTTTGTCCGTCTTCCACTGGCAACTCAGGATATATACTTGGTGCTGTTGGTTGCTTCATTTTTTATTAATAAATAAAAAATTAAATTAATTCAATTAATAATGATGCCACTGTATTTACAGCGGTAGCATTGGCAACCTTGCATACAAAGTTAACAACAGAACCAGCACCAATCTCTAAAGGTTTATCAAAGTTATCATGTTTGCGTGGAATGATGTGAAGCGTTATACCATAATTTGGTTGTTCAACACCATTGACAGAAACTATTACAGTTACGTCACCATTTAATCGTTCACATGCTAAACCTATTCCCATAATCCGTCCACGGCGTGTCATTACATGCCCCACATTTGATTCTGCCCCACCATTACCAAATGAGAGTATTCTATTCAACACAAGTGGGCCCTTAGCCTCTGCAAATATTGTTATAATCCCATATTTAAGATTATCAACTCTATCTCTCAAATGATTAATCTGGTTAACAAAAGGCACAATTCGCCTATATAAATTGTGAACATCATTTATCAAAGCCTCTAAGTCTTCTGTTTTTTTAGGTCTTGTTGGTCCATATATACTCATTTTTTTTTTTTTTTATAAAAATATATTTTTTAAATAATTTCTAAAACACAACTCATAGGCAAATCGTGATTATTTATTTTGTTGCCATACTCATCTCTGACTTCTATTTTCAATTCAGTAATTGCACCATTCATAAGACAGTGATATTCAGGATAAAAACTTGTATATACTATATCTCCAAACTGCTTATTTACTACAGGTACAACACCTATAATAGTGCTTGGTGCACCATTGAAATAATTACTACTCGTATTAACTTGTTCCAGATGAACATATAGCTGTTTATAAGGAGCTAAATTAATTGGGTAATCTCCCATATTAGTACATGTTAACCATTTTCTGTCCTTGAATCCCAACATTTTTGAAAGACCGCTTGACATTCGTGTCTCTATTGGCGTATGTATAAAGGCTGCGCCAATTTGGACAATATTGTCCAGGATAATATTTTCATTTAGCTTTTTAAAATTTTCTACCAAGTCTTGAAAGTTATAAAGTCCACCTAGTACATGTTCTATTTTAGCTGGGTTTCTTGTCTTTATGATTTCATCATTAATATTATACCAACCGATAGTGTATGTAAAACTTTTTAATCCGACGTGCTTAGTTCCATCTCTATTATCGATATACTGTTGTAAGTTAATAGAGTTGTCTATGTTTGAAATTGTATGAAACATTTTTTTTTAATATATATATATAAAAACACAAATAAAAATGATTTCTAAAGAATTCAAATATAACCCAGATGCTCACTATTCAAATACTTTTAGCAAGAAAGTGATAGATATAATAAATCAAAACATAGTCATTACATCAGACGGTAAAGGCTTTAAAGCATCATTTCCCAATGTATTTGACAAATACAAACTCAAATACGTTAAATCAGATGATATAGTCCAACGCTGGGAAACAGATTGGATGTCATTTTGGCAGAATCAGTTAAATTTTGCTATTTGGTGTGCGACAACTGGATGTGGCATTGATTTCAACAACCATCTAAAAGCTGATGCCCTGGTTGGTTCGTTATTTCGATTTCATGTCTATTACCAAGTCAGAAGAATATTATTTGAAATGAGTGTAGCATTGCCGCAAGACTCAAATTGGAATGCTTTTAATAACACATATAACCGAAACGCATACGAGAGAATATGCAAAGAGTTTAACGTTGACTTAAATTCGGACTGGAGACAGAAACAAAGCTATAATAATGGTCTAGGAACAATTTATAATTACTGGACAAATATTGGTAACCATCCTTTGGTAAATACTGTATACGACAACAAAACGATGAGTTTTACAGTCTATGAGAGTGATACAACATATCACATTGATTACATTGCACAAGGATCTGAGGCTGACAATAGTTGGTCTACTTTTATACTAGATTGTTCATTTGGATTTACAAGAGCTGGAGTAGAAAGAATCAATGACAGCATAAGAACATACTGCTGGGCAATCCTTGGCTCACAATCACAAACAAGAACAGATATACTTGGAACTGGAACAGCATTTGATGCACAGAAACAATTTTTAGCAAATGTAGAGGACGCAATAAATAGCCCCATCGACTTGCCCAGTCAAATTTCAAGATATGAAAACACCTTAAAATATGCAAGAAGTAAAGTAAATTTTGTCTATGGAAGTGGATTGTATATGTCTCCGAGTGACATGGAATTAAGAATTGGAATAATACAACACTACAATAATGAAATTGTAATAGCAACCGATGCACAAGCATTAGAATTGAATAATGATGTAAATGTAAAACCAGTGCCACCAAAAATTATTCAACCTTTTCAAGGCACCACAACAAAGAATTTTTTACCAGAACATTCTGACTTTGATAAATCATCAATACATAAAACTGTGGAACATAACCCACCAGAAATACAAAAAAATAGCTATTGAACACGAAGATAACAAAACAACTATAAGTGTTGGTACTATAGTAATAGGTCTTGCTGCATTGCTTATTTACGAGATTTACTAAACCACTCTTTGGCTGCCACATACAACAACCCGGAAACAAACACAAGCAAAGCCCATAGATTGTTACCAAGCCAATTAATAACATTACCTGTTGCAGATAAAAGCCATGATACTATTGCACCAATAACTCCTGGAAGTGCTGCAACAGCTTTACCAGCTAGGTTGGCAAGAAGTTTACCAAGATTAAGTAGTTTTTTTTTTATCCAGTCTTTTACACTTGATGGATCAGGTTTTGGCGTTGGAGTTGGAGCAGCACTTGATGTAGGAATAATGGCCTCAACTAATACCCCAATAATCATACCAAAGGCAGTCAAAATACTAACAATAGTAATACCTTGCTCTCTGAATAATGTTTTTATTCTCTCACCCAGTGTTGTGTCTTTTTTTAACACCCTATTTATAGTTTCTTTTATCCTGCTTATTTGACTGCGTAATGCTTTTGTGTTTTCACTCGCCGCTTCAAGTCGCGCACTTATTTCATCTTCAATGTCTTTGATGCGATCGCTACTTCTTTTTATCTAAAATTCATCACCATCAGCCTTAGCTTGTTCTAATTTTTGTTTTTCTTTCGTTAGGTCTTTTTTAAGCTCAGTGATCCTTGAGAGATTATTAATTAGTTCTCCACGGAAGCTTTGCAATCTCTTATCTAAACCTCGTAATTCTCGCAGTGTAAGACCTTCTGTTTGTGTTTGAACATCAGTTTTATCTATTGTATTACTCAAATTACTCTCAATTATATTTACAGCATCTGTTGTATTTTGTACATCTTCAGTTGTTGAAAAAGTTTTCATTGGTATATTTTCTCCTGCTTTTGTGAGGGTATCTCCTATTTTTGCCAAGGATGCTAATTCTGCCCTACCCTGAGCCATCCTTTCACGTGGAACTAAATAAGCATAACTGTTTAAATTATTTTTTACGAAGTCAATGCCATATTTTTTAACTAAAGTGTCCAGCTTATAAAACTTGATTGGCTCGTTTGGATTATTTCCCTTATAATAGGTAAGTGGAACATCATCCGTCCCCAACCGAACTGCATATAACATTGTTCTACCGTTTTCGTCCTCAGCCACTCTAAAATCATTTTTATAATCAATTCCGCTGATTTCAGCATTAACTTCAGTAAAAATTGATCTACTAACCACTTTTTTTGTGTAAGCTGTTCTTCTGTTTTATCTTCCCCTTGAAGCTGATCAATATAGTTATTTTCATTTACAATTTGTCTCTGGAATTCTGGGTCAGGTTTTATAATTTCGTCTTCAAGTAATTTATCCAAGTCTTCTTCAGTCATATCAATATCTGGATCGAACGTAGGATTTTCAAATCCTCTTTCAGCCATTGTTTATTTTATTTAATTTTAAAAAATATATTTAAAAAATAAAAACAATGTCGACTTACGGAAACAAACTCAGCCCTCATAGAAAACTAAGAGAACCTCATGGTGCCAAAGGCATCCGCACAAGTGTAGTAATAACTAATAATCCCTCAACAATAGACCATAACCAGCAACTGCTTGTGAGATTTCCAAATCTAAGTACTAATGATGTGATAGTTCCAAGTACTGCTCGTCTTGCCTTTGAAATAGAACTTAAAAGCAGAACAGACGCCAATCGTACTTTATATCAGAATCTGGGTAGAACAATTGTAAAAAAAGGACAATAAGAATAAGTGGCAACGAAGTCAGGTCAATAGATGACAGTGATATATATCCTTGTTATGTAGATTTATGGACAAGCCCTACCGAACGATTAAACACAGCTTACCAAGGTATTGGTAAAGCAAACATGTTAAAACATAGAGTTGGTGAGGGAGATGCTTCCTCAGACACCGGAGATGAAGCTATAGCAGCAGCTTATGGAAATAGATTTTGTATTCCACAGGACTTTGAAATGTTAGAAAGTCATATGCCATTTTATCAAGCGGGGCTTGGTGATAGGTTAGAATACGAATTAACGTTTAACGATTATAACAAAGTTATCAAAAGCAGTGATGCTGATGCATCTTATGTAATAAAAAATATCTGCTTGGAATTTGATACAGTTAGTGATGTTGAATTAGCCAGACAAATAATACAGCAAATCAATGGTAAGATGTCATTTATGTATGATCGTATCTTGCGACATAGAAAAATAATAGCAATCAAATCTGAAACCCTTTGGAACATCAACATTAATGTACCAGCACGGAGCCTGAAAGGTATTTTAATGCTGTTTGAAGACCCAGAAAGAACAAGCGCAGAAACCTATTACAACCCAAAGATTGAAAAGGTTGAAATGACAATAGAGGGAGTACCAAATCAGTTGTATAGTCAGGGCATGAGGGCATATCAACATTGGGATGAAATCAACAAATATTTTGCCTTGACATCAAAAAGAAACAAAGAGACAGAAATAGCAGCGAGGGACTTAAACTTTACCAGTGTTTCTCTTGAGACTTATTTGACAAAATCATATGCTTTGTGGCTTGACCTTCGAACATGTGATGACAATTTATTACACGGCAGTGGAAGAAGAATAGAAAACGGCAGTGAAGGCATAACGATATTAATAAATAAAAAAGCAGATGCAGATCAAACTTTAAATATTTATATATATATAATACAAGATGCGCAAATCAATTTCGAAGATGGAAGATTCAAAGAAGCAGGATACTAGTTTGCAACAAAAATATCCTAAATATTCACACAGTGCCATTATTTGTGGTCAGACAGGCTGTGGTAAAACAGAGTTTGTTCTTGACATACTTGAACAAGAGTATGTTGGAGTTTTTAAACATATAATTATATTGTGTCCAGCCATAGAGTGGAACGAGGCTTATAAAAATAGATCCTGGATAGGAGATGTGAAAAAGCCAAAAGATAAAAAAATAATAATTGTCAATCCCGTGAGCAACGGTAAAGAAATGTTACAAGAACTGTTGCGTTTCTTTTTTAAACAATATGCTGGCCAGCCCACATTATACATTATTGACGATTGCTCAGCCACAAAAGAATTAACAAAGAAAAAAGATATGTTGTCAGAGTTGGCATTCTCTGGTCGTCACGCTAAACAATCAGTGTGGGTCATTTCACAGAGATATAATTCTGTATTGAAAGATTTGAGAGAGCAAGCAAAATGGTTGTGTATATTTTACACCAAGGACAGAGATAGTTATGAAAATTGTTTGAGAGAAAATGATGTTATTCCTACACTGGAAGAGAGAACCAGAATAAGAAAAGCTTTAGCTAAGACTAAATATTCCAAGTTGATATTGAGGACTGACCAGCCAACTGGTTATTGGGTTGAATAATTTTTTTCAAAAATAAAAACTAGAGTGCCCATATAATCAATATACTCAATGCACCAACCAATATCGGTGCAACAACACTACTCATGTTTTTCGGGGCTTGTAAAACATACCCTCTTGGCTCACATATAAAATATTCTACGCCATCCATTGTCACAGAAATTACAGGCGTTTCCTGTGCACCTTTTGCATACGTTTGTAAAAACTTACTTTCTGAAACACATATACAACATTTTACGTCATCGTCATCTCTTGTCATAATTTCCAGTGCTGTTTTATTTTTGCCATAATCACTATTCTCACCGTCTGTTATTTTCAAATCCATTTTTTCTTATATAATATTTTTTTTATTATTACAAAATATATTTATTTCATAATATCCGCAGGTATAATACCTTTTTTTTTACAACTGTTGCTAATAGTAATACTAACAGCAAAGTAGCAATGTTAATAGCAATACTTACCATGAATATAGTATTGCTAATAGCATTGCTCATAGCAAATTAGAAATGTTAATAGCAATGCTTGCAGCAAATTAATAATGTTTATAGAAAAAATAGCAATGTTAATAACAATGCTATTAACAATACTAACAATAACTAGTTGCATGAATATCGCAGCTAGTTGTTTTGTATTTTATATTTATTTCAAGATAAAAAATAAGATTAATAATATAAAAATGAATACGGAAGAACTATTACAAAATATATCGGAACAGACGGAACCAGATGAATCAAAGCAACAAGAAACAAAAAAAGAAAGATTATCAGCCATAGTGGCTGGCGGTGGTAGTCGTCAATATTTGGGTAAGGACATACAACTCACAAACATAGATGGCATGTCACCAGATGAAATTAACAAACTTTACTGCAGATATGAATCAAGGCTTGGGGCAAGCATGACTAAAACTTTAGGCAATTCTTTTATTAACTTGTATGTGATGGGAGTATCAAAATATTTTAATATTCCAATCCACCAAAGCTGATAGAAGATTTGGAGGAAGACCCATTTATTAATCATGCTTTGACAAGCGCTTGTTGTGAGTTGTATTACAGGTATGGAATGTGCTTAGCACCATTTACAGCAATACTGACAACTGTTAGACATATCGATTTTAATAAAAATAAAAATATAGATAATATAAATGGAGAACCAAGAGAGTGAAGTTATACCTGTTGTTACACAACCTGTTGAACAACAAAAAGTAAAAAATCCAAAAAGAATAGAAGCTGGCAAAAAAGGAGCAGCGGCAAGAAAGTCAAAGCGTTTGCTTCAAAATGTTACAAATCAAAATGCTGCAAATCAAATAACAAAAATAACAATAGGTGAAGAAGAACCAGAAAAAATCAAAATAAACGTATACAAAAATTATATTCCACCGTGTCTGGTTTTATTAGGCATTGCTGGGTTGGGTTTGTATATTTATAACAAAAAATCTGCTACGCAACCTGTAGCTGTGCAACCTGTTCATGTTGCACCAAAAGACCCGTTTGATTTTTAATAATTTATTTTAAAAAAATAATCATATAAAAAAAATGGCAGCAAGTATTGACGGAAAACAAATTGTAAATATGATGTATCATGCTGGAGTGGAAACACTTCTAACTGTTGGATATTCTGAGATTGGCAGAAAACTACTAAAAAGACCAGCACCTAAAGTGGATTTTAATATGGTAGATTTTGGTATGCTGTCTGTGGATATAATGTTAGCAATGGCATATGCTGATTAAGCAAGGTATTATTCCTGCCGATATTATGAAATAATTTAAAAAATATATATATAAAAAAAATGGCAAGTGCAGTAGCAATGATGATAGGTGGCGCATTAACAAATGCATTGGCGTTTAGCGGTTCAAATTATTTTTTTTTTCAAAAATGGGAAGTCATTCAGATGAGGAAAGACAAAGGCATGACAAAGCCGTAGAACAATTAAACGCAGCACAAGCGGAGTGGAATAAAAAAAGAACAGAGAGGTTAGATTTTATTAATAAGCAACTGCAAAAAGAGCATCATGCAGAGCAGACTTTTGATGATGTAGACCAAGCTATGAAGCAGTATTATTACACAACTGGTAAACATTTACTTTTGGAACCAGAGCCCAAGTTGAGTGATTTTTATACACCATCTCCTGATCAACAAAATAGAGAAATTACGTTTATTGTGGTGGGCATGGCTGCAACTGGAATTGTGGCGTATAAATTGAGTTCATAAAAAAAAAATAGTTTAAAACTGTAATTACTTTAGATTTGGAATGACTAAGTATGTTTACTTTGAAAAGACTAAGTCATATGCATGATACCTATTTTTGTTGTTGTTTTTACATGGTTTCAATCCAAGTGGTCGAATATAATATGGTGGTTTAGCACTCTTCTCTAATTTATTTTTGAGATGATCAGGCGCCCATACTTCACCGTTGTCTAATAATGTCAATACCATGGATGGACCATATTCAGTATCTACTATTTTCGTATCTGTAACAGTGTATATTTTATTTAGTTCCAAGTCTGTCCATTTCTTTGTGCTATTTTGATATTGCTCTTCGAGCAGTTCATCGAATCGTGCAGTTGTGATATCCATTTTTTCTTTATAGTTATGTAAAGTTTAATCTTTAGTAAAAAAAAAAAGGAAAATATTTATTACAGCCCAAAAGGATTTTGGAGAGGTTACACAGCAGTTAAACAATTAGCAAAAGAGGCTGGTGTCAGTAAAAAAAAGGTATTAGAATTTTTAAAGAAACAAGCTGTGTGGCAGATTTATTTACCTGCGCCGAAGAAAATAATTAGACCCAGGTTTGATGTTTCTACTAAGAATGGAGTGCATCAAGCTGATTTGTTATTTTTACCGCATGACACTTTTGGTCGTGGCCGCAAGACTTATAAATATGCATTGACTGTTGTTGATATTGCAAGTAGATACAAAGAAGCAGAGCCACTGACTTCCAAGGATAGTAAAGAAGTTGCTAAAGCATTTGAAAATATATACAGTCGGCATTTGAAATATCCAAAATTATTACAAGTGGATCCAGGCAGAGAATTTATGGGTGCAGTATCGCAGTTGATGGCCAAACACAAAGTAAATATCAGACGGGGCAGAACAGAAATACACAGAGACCAAGCTTTAGTGGAAAGATTTAACAGAACATTAGCCGAAAGATTGTTCGGCTATCAGTATGCTAAGGAAATAGATTCACAAAAACGCAATAGGGAGTGGGTAAAGAGATTACCAGAAGTTGTTAAAGCCATAAATGCGGAGACAAAAAAGCCTCCTCCTGTTGAAACAAAAATATTAAAAGATGATCCTATCTGTATGAATGCAAGTGTAAGATATTTATATCAACCCGGGGAACAAGAAGGTGGAAGACGCAGAGCAACTGATCCAATGTGGAGTGTAGATATTCACAAGATTAAAAGTTATATGGTGACGCAAGGTATAAGAGTTTATTATTTGAAAGCACCAGCGCCACAGAGAGGATTTGTCAAAGAAGAATTACTTATTGTTCCTGCTGATACCCAAATTCATAAGTTTTTATAGAAACCATGTGCATCAGTTGTAATTCCATCTTCTCGAATGTATCTTTTTGAGTAAAATGGTGATAGTGTTACTTTGTTTACTGTTATGCCGTATATTTGATGTTTTATTGATCGCATCATATTCATTTCATGGTTATATATTTTCTTGTTAAATAGTGCATCCTTGTAGTTTTCAAAATTTATATGTTTTTTGACTACATAAGTTTTTACACCCTTTGCTTTTTTAATGAGTTGTTCATCCGCTCTCAAAATAGAATATAGCTTGGGTCTTAATCCAACATACTCGGCTATAGCAACACCAGCACATTCGTCTTTCATTTTACCCAATACTTTTTTGTTTGTATCATCATGCATTGGGTGATCTTGAGGATAATCACTCAAGTCATACTCATCTTTCATTTCAGCCATGTCTTTGTATGCATCATCTGTTCTGATGTCTACAAGCAAGCTGTCAGTATCTGTGTATAATAAAGTACAGTTATCTCCATACCTTTTTTTCAAAGTATTATAATACCAATCATACATCATATACTTTGATAAATCCAATACTGACATCCCAACATAGATTGGTTTGTTTAATGTTAATTTTGTTTTGTTCACATGTATTGCTGACAATTCATCTGAAAATTTTATACGCCTGTTAAAGTTGGGTTTAGCTATTATTTTTCTTATTTTTTCATTTTCAGAGCCGTCAGTTCTGACTAGTTTTATATCAGTCCGCTTGCGTAGATTTTCCACTGTTTTGCCAAACACAGAGTTGTTCATAAGTTTGTAAAAATCTTTATCAAATTGTGATTTAGCTTTTTTCCTAAGTTCTGTATTTAAACAAATATATGATTCCATCCATGGTTTTTCATTAAATTCTAATACTCTGTGTACTTTCTTTAGTTTCATGCCTAAAGATAAATACAGTTGCAGGTTTTTGTAATGTATCACATATTTTTCTTTGTCCCTAAGATTGGGGACTAGTTGTTTTGTATTTATCATGCTAATATTTTCTAACAGATCTGTTTGGTATTTAGACAACCATTCTTTTTTTACTGCTAATCTTTCCGGTGCAAGCGGATAGTCATTATGAGATTCATGAAGTTCTTTAGGATATTCCAAATCAACTTCAAGCATTTGTCCTTTGCCGGGTTTTGGTTGAGAAAATTTTCCACTCTTGTTTTTGGATTTCCAAACAAAGCCAGAATATGGAAGTGGCTGACTCATTGCCCATCCATAAAGATTATTTGCATCAAAATACATTAAGAAGTTGTTTTCCTCGTTAGGGTTATAATCAGCTACATGTGGATTGTTTGCTTTGGCATATCGTTTTGATACCATACTTATGCCACCTCGCATTCCTTTTTCTATAAATAAGTGCTTGTCAATGTCTGTCAAAAGTTCTAATTCTATTTTTGAATGTTTGAGTAAAGCATCCCAAGATAATCCAGGTGCTGTGTAGTAATGTAAAGCATCAAGTTTGTATGCACTCATACATGTTTTTCTGAAAGTTTAAAATACATCTGCTAACAAAGTTACATCAGTTTTTAGATATAAATCATGATAGTCTCCAAGAGTTTTGCAATTTAACTCTTTCCATACTTTTTAAGAATGCTCGTAATCTTCGGGACTTATACTTTCATCTAAAAGACTACTGTAAAACTTTTCTATAGGCGGTAATTGCGTTTCCTTAAATCTTTCCATACTGTCCATATATTCGTATGGATAAACACCTTTTCGTAAAAGTAAATCTGTTTGTTCCCCAAACTGATTTTTGGTAATTTTGAAATCAGATTTGTCTGTTGCTTTAACCAATTTTTCCAAAGACGAAGCCATAAACTGAAAGCTATCCAAGAATCTAAGTTGTCCGGCACTTAATGAAATATACTTTTCAGCGTTGTTCGGAATGCATGTAATATTACCTGTCATTTTATGTATTTTTTGCATTATAAGATGACTATCATATCCTTTGAGGTTGTGAAATACAACAGGGATGATTGTTTTATTTGGTTTTATTTTTAGTTTTAGGTTGCAGTTTTTATGTGCTGCACCTCTATATTCACCTGTAAAATGACAGTGGTCTCTTACTTTACAGTTTTTGCCACATTTCCTACCTGTTTCATTTTCGTATATCCAACAGTGTGTTGCTTTTTCATAATCTTTCTCATTTTGTTGTGTCATAATTAAAGGTTTTGGGTGAGCAAATATTTTATTAATGTTGCTCTTCTCACATTCTAAGTGATTTAAAAACTTTTCAACAACATCATCACCTCTGTAAATAACAGGTTCTTCAGCTTTGCCATCATATCTGACAACCTGGAATCCAAAACCACAAGCTTCGTGTACATTTGTGATTTCAGATTTCTTTCAAAATTTGATTGATTGCGGTTTGATTATACTCTCAAAATCAGCATATATTGCATAAGGCACAGGCATCTGATTTTGATGATTTTTAAATTTTACAGTATTTTTACCTTCTTTTGGCATTTCTATTCCGCAAGAATTTTTGTTAATACCATCACAGTCTTCTTTGTGTTTGGCAAGTAGTACTTTTCCAGAATAGCCGTAAAGGCAACGATCGCAGAAGTAAGTTTTACCATGATGTTTGTTTTGATCGTAAAGTAATCTATTTAATTTTTTAATCCAGCAATAGTGATATTTTGTTGTTATTGTTTTTGGTTCGTTGGGATAATCATCAGGGTTATAGTTGTCATCTATAATTCCTTCTTCATTATTTGGATCGTCTTCGTTCTCTGATTCAACCTCAGTGTCTTCAGATATTAAGATCAACTTAATTCGTTCAATATCTTTTGGTTGTTCTGATATTTTATATGGAAAAACAGATACCTTTTTATTTTTTCCTGTTACGATATATCCATAAACATTAATAGCAAGATTATTTTGTTTTTCTACTTAAGGAATATATGAAGAACCTTTTAACGGCTCGTACTTTGCAATATTTAAGTAAAACGTAACACAGTGATCAATCTCCAATCCAGATGCTGTGTTTGTAAATCTTTCAAGGCTCTCTTGTATATTTGCAGATGATTCATCGTAAAACTCATTTATTTTTTCAGAGGTTAAAATTGCATTTTGTTCACTGTGTAATACTGCTGTGGTGTATTTTTTGGTATCACCATCATCTTTGAATAAATCTACAGTAAGACCTAATTAAAACTTTAATCCATTCATCTTTGTCAGCTCTTTGCTTATTTGTTTTGTGATAATGGATTTCTTATCACGAAATAGTTTTTGAGGGTCTTTGTATTTCTCGGCAGATATTTCGTATGCTTTAAAATAGCCACACATTGGTTTGTCAACCAGTTTTAATTCTTCTTTAGATTTTCTATCATTAAGCTCTTTCAATTCATTTATAACATTGTCTCGTGATTTAGCATATTTCTGATTTTGCTCATCTTGCAATTTATCATATTTCTGCTTTTCTCGTTTACGTTGTTTCTTAGCACGTCGTCTCTTGAGTAAGTTTTCTAATGTTTGAGATTTAACCTCTTTTGAAGTTTCCTTTGGAACTTCTTTCAATGCATTTATACCGTTAGATAGTGTTTGCTTATCTATTACACCTGTATCAAACAGGCGTATTAAATTTTCTATAATCTCTTCAGTCTTCATTATTGCTTTTTGATATACTTATATATTTTTTTTTTATTTAATATAAAAAAATATATCAAAAAGAAACAATGGAAATTAATGTTTGCAAATTTCTTAAAATTGGATTACACTATCCGTGTAAAAATAAAACTACAAAAGATTCTAATTATTGCAGTTTGCATAAGTATAGATTAAAAACAAGTCATGTATTGCCGTGCTCAATATGTAAAAAAGGCACAAGAGCAAAAAATAAAATTTGTGCTGATTGTGGTGGAGTTTCAGTCAGAATAATGACACGTTATTGGAAATTTAAAGATTATAATGCTGAGTGCTTAACATTTAGACGTATTGATGTTTAACCATATAAAAAAATTTTTTTATAATTTTAATAACTTATAAAAAAAAATTAAACTTGCAATCTTCACTACCCTTATTTTAAAAAAGTTTTAAAAAATCAAGTAAAATCACCATGAAATGGTGATTTATTATATATATATGTATTTTGGGTGTTTCTGGCCCAAACCCAAAATACATATATATCGAAGACAAACGCAACAGTAATTTTAATGAAATTTTAATTACAACAAACTTGCCATGCTCTCGAATCGCGCACACCCCCGATATAAACCCATCAGATGCATCAGTACATATAACATTAATAAGCATCTTGAACAAGGTGAGAACGTTTGACGTCATACAGCGCAAGCTATATGACGTAAGCAATGACTTAATTGTGTGTCACGTGACTACTAGTGTATTGAAAAGCAGAACTTTACATACGGGGGCGCCCAATGGAACAGCCTGTAAACATAGCAGCCTGGTTACCTTGACCTCCGAGATAATATATAATGCTCCAACAATAGCGTAAACGATGGCGTTATTGTTGTGTTAGAATCGAAATAATAAATACGTACTTGTATTTTATCGGTGAATAAAATACAGTTAGTCGTTCATACAGTTAGTCGTTCGGATGCGAGTAATTAAATCACTCGTGCTAACGCACTCGAGATTTAATTACTACGCATCCGAACTCCTAACTGTATTTTATTCACCGATAAAACACAGGTACATAATTATTATTTCTTCAATAAAATATCATTTTAAATTATGTAATATATAGTTTAATAACCAGTGTCTTGGAGATACTGAAACACTGGTTATTAAACTCTATTTCACAACACCCATTCTCAAAAATAGTTTGTAGTAGTTATATTATGGTGACGCAGGCTGTTATGTTTGGTCTTTACTTAAATCAAGGTTAGACATTTTCTTAGACCTTGAAAAGAAACATGATACTTATCCTCATACATAGGCCCTTTTCAAAGTAATAACATCCCCTACTGCAAGCGACAGCCATTCTGCGGGCAACTATGAAGTAAGTTAAACCAGATGACAAAAGTACCTAGATCTAAAAAGCAATAACCAATGTTCGTCAAGTACCTTACTTCTACATCTAGCCGTTGTTAAACTTCTTGTAGATTAACCGACATTGACATGCGGTGATATAAGCAAAGACATCAGTAAATGGAATCTAAGGCGAGCAGTGGCTATTTTTGGAATGCATTTTGATTTGTAAATAAACGAAGGTTGCTTATGAGAAAAAAAATAAAATAAAAAAATAAATCAAAATAAAAAAACAATAATTAACAAATTGAACCTATGAACCAACGCATAGTATGGCCTTGCATGTGCTAAAATGAAGTAAAACACCAAACAAAATAAAAATCTCTTACATCAAGATCATGCTTTTTTCTTTTTCTGAAGGTAATATATGTGTCGCGTTTGGTAGAGTAACGAGTTGAGAGTAACGCAACGTGAGTTGCAAGTAACAAAACGCGAGTTGCGAGTTACAAGCCAGATGTTACTTAGAATATTCGAGTTGCGAGTTACAAAAAGAGAGTTGCGAAAAATAATATAATACAATTAACTAAAATCATCCATTATATCAACTAGACATCAAGAGCAACATTCCTGTGAAGTTTCATGAAAATCCGTCAATCAGTATCGGAGTAGTAGTTTCCATAAAAAAAGTTGATGGACGGACGGACGGACGGACGACGCACCACGACATAATCTCTGCTGATATTTGATCAGTCGAGCTAAAAAGACTAGTTTATACAACCATATCTGAAACACAATCCTTCTACCCCCCCACTCCCCACCCCCCACCCAACCCCACCCCATCATGGACACCATATAGCCAGTATACCGATACTGGCCCTCTTGGACCTCTTGTTGTGATCTTTAATATTAATTATTAGGACAGCTCAGAGCAAATTTAATTTGCCCATTACTAGCTTTTGATAATATTGCACCAATAATATGTTTAAACATTTGGTAAAATAATGAAGAAATTTCAAAAATTCTATTTTATTTAATTATATGCATTCCCAAGCAGTTTTAAAGTCAAAATAATACTGGATTTATAACTCGAGAGACCAACTTTAATGTTCGATAACATCAACAAGATTGCCGTGTGTCCCTTTATATTTGTTCAGAACCATGACCGTCTATGCTATATTATTTGTTCAGAACCATGACCGTCTGTGCTATATTGTGAACACCAATATACAAAATGTTTTTCTTTTAAATTGTCAGATGTTGAAGTATGACGATATGAGTCACTTATAACATACCTTCTCTCTCTCTCACTCATGTTGTATACCACTGCTTAATAGTAGCCTATATATTACTAAATTTGTTATTGACAAGTAGAACCAATGTTATGAATAGTGGCTTTACCCATATGTGTATTTAGGGTACATGTATTGTAAAAAGTGTGTTTGTTAATGCATGTCTGTGTTTGTTTAATAAACATTTCCAATCGTAAACGCTCGGTCAATCACGTCATTCTTCGGGATCCCGCCTCGAGTGTATCTTGCCATTTTGTTAGCCGGAAGGCAACGGCACAGAAAATAGTGCGCTGCTGCTAAGCTGTTGCTATATAAACAATATGGACGCCGGTCACACGTGTCGATGTATGATTTGCGTTGCATGTTTGTTATTTACAGTACAGATGAATGTTTATCACTGCTTTCATGTAAATAAATAATATATGGAGCATTCGGCTGAATGATATTGCAATAATTCTTAACACCCTCCCAGTTCTCCCTCCCACTGGACTCCTGCACAGGATGACATATTTTAAGATGGAATTACACTGACAGTTAATTTATTGTTATATCTCTTTTGTCCTTTACATCAGTGAAGGCATTGGTGGGAGACCACTGTGGACACACAATAAGTAAGTATACTCAGCAAAATTAGAAACGTCCCTTTTAAGCTGTGATTTGCATAGGGTTGACTTTGTTACACTTTGTACACCAATCTAGATACAATTTCATCATTTTATACTTATCACTCAATCATTCTGATCAATATTAATAATCATCAAAAACCAAATTATGTCTGTTGCTGCTAAAACATGTTTTATTCGAATTGCGAAATCACTATATTTTTATTATAAAGGGAGGTAATCTGAAAATATTCGTTCTTGAAAGCTGTATGGCGCAAAACAGTGTGAAAATGTCAGCGTCTTTTCTCTGTTTTTGTGGTGATGAGGTCATTCTCTGTTTATTTCAATATAACAAAACTGTGTTAACTCAAAGTTTTAACCACAAGACACGGAAATGTTGTTTAAACCAAATCAAGGGGAATAAGTTTGCCCACAAGTTTGAGTCAAAGTAAATTGTTTTCATGACAGTGCTGGCCTTTAACAAAGGTATTGGCATATAAGATTAAATAAAATATAATTTCATTGTGTCTAAATATAAAGTAAAGTTTGGGACGTTTCTATTTGTGCTCAGTATACTTACTCCCTGATGTTACGCAGTTGTGAATATCAGCTCTTTACAAAGAAGACACCCTGCTATCAATTGAATTGACGATATATTTCAGTTTAAATTACTTTCAAGCCGTGGATGATATTATCAATAATGAAAGAGGTGCGGGCGAATAAAATATAAGTTATTCATATCACTGGAATGTCATTAAAGTAAAGGCGTTACTTCTAAAGTCATTCACCTGTTTCAAATTGGATGGTAATCCAAATTACTTTATTTCCATCATTGAACTTAATACTGCGCTGTAACTATACTGAAAAAAAAGTCTTAGAACATGAATAACATGGTAAATCCCATTGGACAGATTCATGTGCTTCAGCCACCATTAACAACATAATTAACATAATTAACAAGTATATGCAGGACATTATTTATAATTGATATCTGCGGAAAAAAAAGCAACATGTTTTAATTTACATGCTTTACAGAATTATAATTTCGTTCTTATTTCAATATAAAGGGAGATAGTTTTAAAATTTAAAACTTTGGTTCGTAATTTTTTTATAATGAAATGGTTAATGTCAATTGTTTTTGCGTTTTTTATCACTCGAAAGTCATTTAATAATGTTTAACCGTGTTCTTGATAATATTCTTATTTTTAATGTGAAATATGTTGTTTTATATAAATGGGAGATAACTCTGATACTTACTTTGAATCACACATAATCACACATAATAAGAAAAACAAGAACACCTTCTGTCAGCAAAGTTATCAAATACTTCACATTATAAAATAAACATTCAGTTTCTTAAAGCTAGATATGCAAAAGACCGTGCTAATTTTTCTTCTTCAGTATATGAATAAATCACTTTATCTCACGTTATCCCACTTGTGATTCAGTTTGACGAGGCAGTCCCATGTACTTTAGGTATGTTAAGGACTGAAACTTCTAAAATTATGTTCATGCACAAATAGGACTGCCCAGATTCCACAGTATCTGGTCTAAATGACATAAAATAAGTAGATAGGTATCCCTTAGATGGGTATCCCGTAGATGGGTATCCTTCATTCTTGTAAACCATCCACATGTATACCTACTTTTACCGAGAAACAATCAATAAGTTATTAGTACATATAATTATAGTTAAGATTCAAGTGACCTATGGCTCAATAAATCGTCTTGCAAGATACCTATGAGCCAAAGGTTAACCCTGCAATCCTTACCTTAAGTTCATATACTTAACCATGCAAGCATGTCAAAAATGCCAATAATTAATCATAAAAGTGGACTAAGTGTCAATAGTAAACCATGCATGAGGACAAAGTGTCAATAGTAAACCATGCATGATGACTAAGCGCCACTAGTAAACCATGCACGAGGACTAAGTGTCAATAGTAAACCATGCACGAGGAATAAGTGTCAATAGTTAACTATGCAAGATAAGTAGGTGTCAATAGTAAACCATGCATGAGGACTAAGTGTCAATAGTAAACCATACAAGAGGAATAAGTGTCAATAGTAAACCATGCATGATGACTAAGCGCCACTAGTAAACCATGCACGAGGATTAAGTGTCAATAGTAAACCATGCACGAGGAATAAGTGTCAATAGTAAACCATGCTTGAGGACTAAGTGTCAATAGTTAACTATGCAAGAGGATTAGGTGTCCATAGTAAACAATGCATGAGGACGAAGTGTCAATAGCAAACCATGCTTGAGGACTAAGTGTCAATAGTAAACCATGCATGAGGACTAAGTGTCAATAGTAAACCATGCATGATGACTAAGTGCCACTAGTAAACCATGCATGAGGACTAAGTGTCAATAGTAAACCATGCATGAGGACTAAGTGTATATAGTAAACCATGCATGAAGACTAAGTGTCTATAGTAAACCAAGCATGAGGACTACGTGTCAATAGTAAACCATGCTTGAGGACTAAGTGTCAATAGTAAACCTTGCATGAGGACTAAGTGTCAATAGTAAACCATACAAGAGGAGTAAGTGTCAATAGTAAACCATGCATGATGACTAAGCGCCACTAGTAAACCATGCATGAGGACTAAGTGTCAATAGTAAACCATGCATGAAGACTAAGTGTCTATAGTAAACCATGCATGCAGACTAAGTGTCTATAGTAAACCATGAATGAGGACTAAGTGTCAATAGTAAACCATGCTTGAGGACTAAGTGTCAATAGTAAACCATGCATGAGGACTAAGTGTCTATAGTAAACCATGCATGAAGACTAAGTGTATATAGTAAACCATGCATGAGGACTAAGTGTCAATAGTAAACCATGCTTGAGGACTAAGTGTCAATAGTAAACCATGCATGAGGACTAAGTGTCAATAGTAAAACATGCATGATGACTAAGTGCCACTAGTAAACCATGCAAGAGGACTAAGTGTCAATAGTAAACCATGTATGAGGACTAAGTGTCACTAGTAAACCATGCACGACGACTAAGTGCCACTAGTAAACCATGCATGAGGACTAAGTGCCACTAGTAAACCATGCATGAGTAATAAGTGCCACTAGTAAACCATGCATGAGGACTAAGTGCCACTAGTAAACCATGCATGAGGACTAAGTGCCACTAGTAAACCATGCATGAGGACTAAGTGTCAATAGTAAACCATGCATGAGGACTAAGTGTCAATAGTAAACCATGCAAGAGGACTAAGTGTCTATAGTAAACCATGCATGAGGATTGAGTGTCAGTTATGAACCATGCAAGAAGCCTAAGTGCCAATAGTTAACCATGCAAGAGGACTAAGTGTCAATAGTAAACCATGCATAAGGACTAACTGTCAATAGTAAAAAATGCAAGAAGCCTAAGTGTCAATAGTTAACCATGCAAGACGACTAAGTGTCAATAATAAACCATGCATAAGGACTAAGTGTCAATAGTAAACCATGCAAGAGGACTAAGTGTCAATAGTAAACCATGCATAAGGACTAAGTGTCAATAGTAAACCATGCAAGAAGCCTAAGTGTCAATAGTTAACCATGCAAGAGGATTAAGTGTCAATAGTAAACCATGCATAAGGACTAAGTGTCAATAGTAAACCATGCAAGAAGCCTAAGTGTCAATAGTTAACCATGCAAGAGGACTAAGTGTCAATAGTAAACCATGCATAAAGACTAAGTGTCAATAGTAAACCATGCATAAGGACTAAGTGTCAATAGTAAACCATGCATAAGGACTAAGTGTCAATAGAAAACCATGCAATAAGCCTAAGTGTCAATAGTTAACCATGCAAGAGGACTAAGTGTCAATAGTAAACCATGCATAAGGACTAAGTGTCAATAGTAAACCATGCAAGAAGCCTAAGTGTCAATAGTTAACCATGCAAGAGGACTAAGTGTCAATAGTAAACCATGCAAAAGGACTAAGGGTCAATAGTAAACCATGCATAAGGACTAAGTGTCAATAGTAAACCATGCAAGAAGCCTAAGTGTCAATAGTTAACCATGCATGAGGACTAAGTGTCAATAGTAAACCATGCAAGAGGACTAAGTGTCAATAGTAAACCATGCAAGAAGACTAAGTGTCAATAGTAAACGATGCAAGAGGACTAATTGTCAATAGTAAACCATGCAAGAGGACTAAGTGTCTATAGTAAACCATGCATGAAGACTAAGTGGCAATAGTAAACCATGCAAGAGGACTAAGTGTCCATAGTAAACCATGCATGAAGACTAAGTGTCTATAGTAAACCATACAAGAGGACTAATTGTCAATAGTAAACCATACAAGAGAACTAAGTGTCAATAGTAAACCATGCATGGAGACTAAGTGTCAATAGTAAATCATGCATGAATACTAAGAGTCAATAGTAAACCATGCATAAAGACTAAGTGTCAATAGTAAACCATGCAAGAGGACTAAGTGTCTATAGTAAACCATGCATGAGGACTGAGTGTCAGTAATGAACCATGCAAGAGGACTAAGTGTCAATAGTAAACCATGCAAGAAGACTGAGTGTCAGTAATGAACCATGCAAGAGGACTAAGTGTCAATAGTAAACCATGCAAGAAGACTGAGTGTCAATAGTAAACCATGCAAGAAGACTAAGTGTCTATAGTAAACCATGCATGAAGACTAAGTGTCAATAGTAAACCATGCAAGGGGACTAAGTGTCAATAGTAAACCTTGCATGAAGACTAAGTGTCAATAGTAAACCATGCAAGAGGACTCAGTGTCAATAGTAAACCTTGCAAGAGGACTAAGTGTCAATAGTAAACCATGCAAGAGGACTAAGTGTCAATAGTAAGCCATGCATGAGGACTAAGTGTCCATAGTAAACCATGCTTGAGGACTAAGTGTCAATAGTAAACCATACAAGAGGACTAAGTGTCAATAGTAAACCATGCAAGAGGACTAAATGTCTATAGTAAACCATGCATGAGGACTAAGTGTCAATAGTAAACCATGCAAGAGGACTAAGTGTCAATAGTAAACCATGCAAGAAGCCTAAGTGTCAATAGTTAACCATGCATAAGGACTAAGTGTCAATAGTAAATCTAGCAAGAAGCCTAAGTGCCAATAGTTAACCATGCTTGAGGACTAAGTGTCAATAGTAAACCATACAATAGGACTAAGTGTCAATAGTAAACCATGCAAGAGGACTAAATGTCTATAGTAAACCATGCATGAGGACTAAGTGTCAATAGTAAACCATGCAAGAGGACTAAGTGTCAATAGTAAACCATGCAAGAAGCCTAAGTGTCAATAGTTAACCATGCATAAGGACTAAGTGTCAATAGTAAATCTAGCAAGAAGCCTAAGTGCCAATAGTTAACCATGCAAGAGGACTAAGTGTCAATAGTAAACCATGCATAAGGACTAACTGTCAATAGTAAACCATGCAAGAAGCCTAAGTGTCAATAGTTAACCATGCAAGACGACTAAGTGTCAATAATAAACCATGCATAAGGACTAAGTGTCAATAGTATACCATGCAAGAGGACTAAGTGTCAATAGTAAACCATGCATAAGGACTAAGTTTCAATAGTAAACCATGCAAGAAGCCTAAGTGTCAATAGTTAACCATGCAAGAGGATTAAGTGTCAATAGTAAACCATACATAAGGACTAAGTGTCAATAGTAAACCATGCAAGAAGCCTAAGTGTCAATAGTTAACCATGCAAGAGGACTAAGTGTCAATAGTAAACCATGCATAAGGACTAAGTATCAATGGTAAACCATGCATAAGGACTAAGTGTCTATAGTAAACCATGCATGAGGACTGAGTGTCAGTAATGAACCATGCAAGAGGACTAAGTGTCAATAGTAAACCATGCAAGAGGACTAAGTGTCAATAGTAAACCTTGCATGAAGACTAAGTGTCAATAGTAAACCATGCAAGAGGACTCAGTGTCAATAGTAAACCTTGCAAGAGGACTAAGTGTCAATAGTAAACCATGCAAAATGACTAAGTGTCAATAGTAAACCATGCATAAGGACTAAGTGTCAATAGTAAACCATGCAAGAAGCCTAAGTGTCAATAGTTAGCCATGCATGAGGACTAAGTGTCAATAGTAAACCATGCAAGAGGACTAAGTGTCAATAGTAAACCATGCAAGAAGACTAAGTGTCAATTGTAAACCATGCAAGAGGACTAAGTGTCCATAGTAAACCATGCAAGAGGACTAAGTGTCTATAGTAAACCATGTATGAGGACTAAGTGTCAATAGTAAACCATGCAAAATGACTAAGTGTCAATAGTAAACCATACATAAGGACTAAGTGTCAATAGTAAACCATGCAAGAGGACTAAGTGTCAATAGTAAACCATGCAAGAGGACTAAGTGTCTATAGTAAACCATGCATGAAGACTAAGTGTCAATAGTAAACCATGCAAGAGGACTAAGTGTCCATAGTAAACCATGCATGAAGACTAAGTGTCTATAGTAAACCATACAAGAGGACTAAATGTCAATAGTAAACCATGCAAGAGGACTAAGTGTCCATAGTAAACCATGCATGAAGACTAAGTGTCTATAGTAAACCATACAAGAGGACTAATTGTCAATAGTAAACCATACAAGAGGACTAAGTGTCAATAGTAAACCATGCATGAAGACTAAGTGTCAATAGTAAACCATGCATGAATACTAAGAGTCAATAGTAAACCATGCATAAAGACTAAGTGTCAATAGTAAACCATGCAAGAGTACTAAGTGTTTATAGTAAACCATGCATGAGGACTGAGTGTCAGTAATGAACCATGCAAGAGGACTAAGTGTCAATAGTAAACCATGCAAGAGGACTAAGTGTCTATAGTAAACCATGCATGAAGACTAAGTGTCAATAGTAAACCATGCAAGAGGACTAAGTGTCAATAGTAAACCTTGCATGAAGACTAAGTGTCAATAGTAAACCATGCAAGAGGACTAAATGTCTATAGTAAACCATGCATGAGGACTAAGTGTCAATATTAAACCATGCAAGAGGACTAAGTGTCAATAGTAAACCATGCAAGAGGACTAAGTATCTATAGTAAACCATGCATAAGGACTAAGTGTCAATAGTAAACCATACAAGAGGACTAAGTGGCAATAGTAAACCATGCAAGAGGACTAAGTGTCAATAGTAAACCATACAAAAGGACTAAGTGTCAATAGTAAGGCATGCATGAGGACTAAGTGTCCATAGTAAACCATGCAAGAGGACTAAGTGTCAATAGTAAACCATGCCAGAGGACTAAGTATCTATAGTAAACCATGCATAAGGAATAAGTGTCAATAGTAAACCATACAAGAGGACTAAGTGTCAATAGTAAACCATGCAAGAGGACTAAGTGTCAATAGTAAACCATGCAAGAAGACTAAGTGTCAATAGTAAACCATGCAAGAGGACTAAGTGTCAATAGTAAACCATGCAAGAGGGCTAAGTGTCAATAGTAAACCATGCAAGAGGACTAAGTGTCTATAGTAAACCATGCAAGAGGACTAAGTGTCAATAGTAAACCACGACAGTGGCCTAAGTGTCAATAGTAAACCATGCATGAGGACTAAGTGTCAATAGTAAACCATGCAAGAGGACTAATTGCCAATAGTAAACCACGGCAGTGGCCTAAGTGTCGATAGTAAACCATGCATGAGGACTTAGTGTCAATAGTAAACCATGCATGAGGACTAGGTGTCAATAGTAAACCATGCATGAGGACTAAGTGTCAATAGTAAAACTTGCAAATGCCCTAAGTGCCAATAGTAATCCATGGAAATGTCCTAAGTTCCAATAGCAAACCATGCAAGAGGACTAAGTGTCAATAGCAAACCATGCAAGTGGCCTAAGGGCCAATATGTTACTATGCAAGAGGACTAAGTGCCAATAGTTCACCATGCAAGAAAACTAATAGTAAAGCAGGCAAGATGACTAAGTGTCAATAGTAAAGCATGCAATATGACTAAGTGTCAATAGTAAAGCATGCAAGTGACCTAAGTGCCAATAGTTAACTATGCAAATGACCTAAGTGCCAATAGTTAACTATGGAAGAGGACTAAATGCCAATAGTTCACCCTGCAAGAGGACTAAGTGCCGATAAAATTAAACATGCAAGTTGAGTAAGTGTCAAATGTAAACTATGCAAGTGGCCTAAGTGTCAATAGTTAACAATGCATGTGACCTACGTGCAAATAGGTAACCATGCATGTGGCTTAAGTGCCAATATTTAACCATGCATGTGGCCTAAGAGCCAATAATTAACCATACATGTGGCATAAGTGCCAAAAGTTCACCATACAAGGGGACTAAGTGCCAATAAAGTTAAGCATGCACGTTGTGTTAGTGCCAATAGTAAACCATGCAAGTGACCTAAGTGCCATGCATGTGGCCTAGGTGCTAAAAGTTAACCATGCATGTAGCCTAAGTGCCAATATGTAACCATGCGTGTGGGCTAAGTGCCAATATTAACCATGCATGTGGCCTAAGTGCCAATATTTAACCATACATGTAGCCTAAGTGCCAATAGTTAACCATGCGTGTGGGTTAAGTTCCAATATTAACCATGCATGTGGCCTAAGTGCCAATATTTAACCATACATGTAGCCTAAGTGCCAATAGTTAACCATGCGTGTGGGCTAAGTGCCAATATTAACCATGCATGTGGCCTAAGTGCCAATATTTAACCATACATGTAGCCTAAGTGCCAATAGTTAACCATGCGTGTGGGCTAAGGGCCACTATTAACCATGCATGTGGCCTAAGTGCCAATAGTTAACCATATATGTAGCCTAAGTGCCAATATTTACCCATGCATGCGGCATAAGTGCCAATAGTTAACCATGCATGTGGCATAAATGCCAAATGTTAACCATGCATGTGGCATAAGTGCCAATAGTTAAAGAAGCTATCTTGCCAAATAATAGCACAATACACTGCAAAGCTCTGTCCAGGTCATATAATAGTGTACATGTGCCGAATAAAGGTATATTTAAACTCACGAGTTATTAAAAAAAACGTGATTTTCATGCGTAAAATTAATTCGACGCTCCATTTTTGGGGTTTGGTTAAAGCTGTAGAATTTGGATTCTCATGATATGCAAGTAACATATATACATCGTCGTTAGTAGTACATGTTGTAAAATTTGAATGTTGTTGGCGGGATAGCTTCTATAACCATGCAAGTGGGCTTAGTGCCAATACAAAACCATACATATGACATAAGTGCCAATAGTTAACCATGGTTACAGTTACTTGTTTCAGTAGACTAAATATCTATCATCATATGTCAATGACCAACGTGTCCATATAAAGTCAACTTTTTTCAATTACCTATTTATTTTCAACGGCCTAAATAACGTCAGTGACCCAAGCGTGATGTGAATTATAGTCAAATTGTTTTCCAGGATCGTATCTAGAGCGTTTTTTAAGTAGACGCTAGAGAAAATTTACGCTATACTGACATTTTCTTTCCGTATTTTCAAGAAAAACCAAGGTCTTGTACATAAGTCCTTGGGAAAACTGAATAAGAAAACAAGTTTCCTTAAACATGTTATATACTATAGACAGCTATACCCAGTACCCTTCATTTTTATTGCATTTCAACTGACTTTTAAGCTTCTGCAATTTGCAGATAATGTGTACGCAGCTGCGTACAGCAGATAGCAACACCCCGGTTTCTTCTAACTTCAATTATATTACATTTGTTTAAACTTTATTTCATGAGCCGCCATCTGATAAACGAAAAATATTATAAACATACACTTCTCAAAACTGCTAACTACACCGCTCACGTTTTGGGTTATATATATCGATGGGTTGAATGTTTTTCAATAAAATAAAAAGGAAATACCAATTCAATCATTTTTACATCATTTCATTTTATTTTTTTCATGGGCAATGCTAGAACTAAACCACAATAAGCAATTACAAACGACCCATGTAAACACTAAAGTCACACTTTTATGAACAAGAAATGAAAAGTGTGACTTTAGTGTTTACATGGGTCGTTTGTAATTGCTTATTGTGGTTTAGTTCTAGCATTGCCCATGAAAAAAATAAAATGAAATGATGTAAAAATGATTGAATTGGTATTTCCTTTTTATTTTATTGAAAAACATTCAACCCATCGATATATATAACCCAAAACGTAGCGGTGTAGTTAGCAGTTTTGAGAAGTGTACACGTGTAGTTCTGACAAGCCTGCACTAAACAGAAACCGGAAAGTCAATTAATTTACGAATTGCCGCGCAATTGCAAAGAGAGCTGAAATCACGGCTGTCCAACTCAATAAAGAGCTTCGGGTTGGTAAAAAAACAATATAATCCGAAATATGCAAGTGTGAAGAATAGTAACCATGTTTGCAAGAAGTTTTTTCATCCAAAGTTTCTTAATCCTGTTTTATTTAAACACGTAATTCAAAAAAAAAATGTGTCCGAATTGAAAACATCCTAATCACTAAACAGTTATAGTTTATACTCGATGACATCGAATTAGTCACATTCATAGCCTTGATCATCTGGCCTGCTTTTCATTTCTTTGCTTCGCCAATTCAGAACCAAAATGGCTGGGCATAAATCGCTCCCCACGTTGTGGGGGGTGGGGAGGGGGGTTGAGGGGGTGGGGGGGAGAGGTAGAGTGAGAGAGGTAGGGTGATTTCGCGAGACTAAAGAGAGATTGTATGAGACGTTCAACACGATCCGTGGCGATATTATATTAAGTAATACAGGTAAGAGGCGAATATTTATTTGCAAACCGTGTCGATTTTTTTACAAACAGTTCGTGTGAATACAAATGTTTATAGTTATCAAAATGTCATCCAGGTGTATGTGTGTCAGTTCGTTCGCCCGCTTGTTCGTCCGTGCGTCCGATTTTCATTTCTTAATATCTTCTTCGTTATACGCAGGATTTTCACCAAATTCCACCAGAATGTTCTGGTATATGGATCCAACATCACGTGCACAATTTTGGGTTGCTATGACCTACTTTCGACGAAATATAGGTCACATCCGGTCTCCGCTACGACATGCGTATCTTGTTTCGTTCTCGTAGGATTTTCACCAAACTTCACCAGAATTTTTCTTATATGCATCTAACATCATACGACCAAATTCAGGTCATGTCGTCGCCGCTACTGCATGCTTATCCTGTTTCTTTCTCGCATGATCTTCAGCAAACTTCACCAGAACGTTTCTGATATGCATCTAACATCATGTGCCAAATGTTAGGTCGTTGTGACCTACTTTCGACGAACTATATGTCATGTCTTGTCTCTGCTACGACATGCGTTATCTTGCTTCTTTTTTGTAGGATTTTCACCAAACTTCACCGGAATGTTCCGTATATGCATCATGTGCACACTTTTGGGTCGCTGTGACATATTTTCGATAAAATCAGGTCATGTCCGCTACAACAGGTGTATCTTCCTTCTTTCATGCAGGACATTTCACCAAATTTCACCAGAATGTTTCTTATATGCATATAACATCATGCGCAGAATTTCAGCTCGCTGTGACCTACTTTGATGACATAGAGGTCACGTTCGGTCTCTGATCTAACATAGGTATCTTGCTTTTTTCTCGCAGGGTTGTCACCAAACTTCACCAAAATGTTCTTTATATGCATCTAACATCATGTGCGAAATTTAGGGTGGCTGCGACGTCCGGTCTCCGCTAATACATGCATCCTCCAATCCACTCCACCCCACCGCTCCCCCAACCTGTTAATGACAGTAATATATTTTGGGATTGACATTGGTGTTGGTCAATTAAAAACAATAAAATAGGGCTCAACATGTAGTCCGTGGCCTTCTAGTTTAAAAGAAGTATTGATGGAAATTGTATGACGACAACCCTAGATATAAGAGCCATTTTAGCCAGTAGAGCGTCCACATGCCCTCTTGGGCATCTTGTTTAATTTAACATATTGTTTGTATTTCTTCATTATTGATTGTGCTTTTTAAATGTGTGTAATAGTATCGGAAACATATAGTCGAGTGTTTTTGTTTGTGTATCATTAAGCATCATTATGTTAACAAATTCACTCATACATTTAAAAACAAAGTCTTACCGAATTTATGTTATGCTTGTGCTTTTTCTTTTGCTTTTTATACCATAATACCATACAAAAATAAGTTTGGCTACCTCCAATAGTTGAAAACTGAAAATATTTTTATTTTAAGATGTGTTTTTCCTGTTGTTGAAGCGTGAATCATATCAGCAGAAAATGTTGAGATTTTTTGTGCAAAATGGTATACTTTTAATTTGTTAACGTTATTAACATAATTTCAATTTAAAGTTGTCTGCTATAACATGTTCATTTTTTTTTCTATTTTTCAACACATTGACAAGATTAGTACAATTTCACTTATTTATAAAATAATGTGGGAAAAAATACAGATAACACTAATGAGAAAACAAAGAGCTTATCAGTTATTTATCATGGTACGTCTTAAAGGGAATGCTTCTGAAATATATTTGCTAAACTCAATAACTTCTTTTTGTTTGATGACTGAAGGAGAGCAATACATTTAAACATGCTTGGCCTTTGTATGTAATATCGTTTGATATATTGACTTCTAATTGTATTATAAGCAGGGTATATTAAGGTAAAATGGAACTCGTCCTCAATATCATTAGTGTTACATATTTGACAAATCCTTCAAGCCTTTCTAGTCCTTCGCGAGAATACCTCCCTGTTTCGATCCCTAAATTATGAGCGGATAAACGCTATCTGATTAAACATTGCGATCGGGCCTTGTATGCAATAAATTTAAATAGTTATCGTATTCAAAACGATTCTTTACAGATGTGTACAGCGTCAATATTTTCCAGGTCGGATGACCAGTTTTGAATATAAATACCTATCAACTCAATTCAAATATGTTTATTCCAAGATTACATATGTAAACAGCAATGGATATATAGAAATACATCATATTTAACAATCATTATGGCGAGTAAGCGACAGAAAAGATTAAGAGATAATTCATGATAGTGTGTGATAATATAAAGTTATACAAGTACTTTCATATTTATGACAAAAAAAAGTAAATATATAAATAATATTACTACCAAGTTAACACTCTGTTGTATATTATCTAAATTTGAGCACCGTTATATAGTGCCTATGTCGCAGGATGGGACTAACTCAGGAAAGAATCAATGACGGTGAATGCATTTACATAAGTTTAATGCAACTTTTAAAATATGTTAAATATCAAAAAAACAAAACAAGCGAATACACAGATGAAATATGAAAAGACTGTTCTCATGAACGTTGAAGACGTTCTCAGTATTATCATAAATACTGAATGTGTCGACTGAATATATACGACACTAAAGTGTTGTTAAAGTTATAACAATGTTGATGTTGACACGAATTATGATCTAGCGCGATAACTGTGATGCGCAAGAGCTCATGAATATGATGATGCGCAAATCCAATGGGTGATTGTCATCAAATGCATTCTATAAGGGTTGATGACGCGATATAATGATGGTTAACCTCCACTGAGGTTGTGGATGCTGTTCCTCCAGTGAGGACTGATAACGGGCCCACCTTGTGTCCCGGGGGTTGTTGATTCTATAACCTGGCCATGTTGCACAGGTACGGGGATCGTCTCCACCGCTCGTGACGTTATAGGTTGATTCTAGTGTCGAATCACCTAAAGGGCTTACACACCCTAAAGGCTTAGCTCCACGTCGGGAGGCTTTTATCCAAAAATGGAAGGCTTAGACTGTAATTATACATACGTTTTAGATGTCGGTTGATAAACATAACAATCTTGCATAATTATCATTACCCAAACAAATCATTATTTAATAAATATATGTAAGCTGTACTAATGCTGAGTAGCAATGTATACATATTCTACAACGCCATGTATACGACATGTACGTCGCTGTTAACCAATGCCCCTAATGCATGTAATATACAACGTTATCAAATCACTCGTATATTACACTCACTGAGTTATGCAACTAATGCCCATATTATACAACGCTATGCATACGCGTCGAACATTTATATTAGTCACTCATCTCATTGCTAACTAATGCACCTAATATACAATGTTATTAATTCAATCGTGTATTACAATCACTGAGTTATACGCCAACGTTAACTAATGTACCTATTATACAACGTTATCAAATTAATATTGTTTTACAATTAATGGTCAATTACAATAATCACATCTAATAAAGAAACTTCAAATCATATGCTAGTCTCAAGTTAATGTTTGAGAAACATCAAAGCTAACCGGATGTCGTAACCGCCAACCAAGATGGCGCCGCCCACTAAATACAAATGTACGATAAAAGTTCATAAACAAATACTGACCACATATTGCCTGTGAATTTCGCCGTCCACTTCTGCTCCAAACAAAGCAACTATCGAGCAATCCCGGCCAAAACTAGAAGACAATGGATTTTAAAGCAAACGTTACGCCCAAACCATTATTTCCCAGTTCATTCCGTGACATACGTGGCTAAATTCGCAGTATTAAATTCTACACGAAAGGACCTTTACACAATTTTGCACAAAACTAAACTTATTAATCGGCCCTTCCGGACGCCCTCTGGCGGCCATTTAAAATGTGCACGCTTTTCCGAGTTACCTGAATATATCATGGACATTGTGAATTGGTTTCAACTTTACGATGATTAGGATGTAACTAAGAGGTGTTTACAAGAGCTATGTACGACTAATACGCTCTACCCGTGACATTTTGTGGCCGCCTATAAAGTGGGAGAACAACTTTCAGATTAAGTATATCGCTTGAAATGGGTACATTTATCGTGCGTTATTTTGACATTATGATTTATAGATTTTGTTGTAAATAGACGTCGAACAACAGGGATATGATATTTTTTATGGCATCGTTAACAATATATGTACTGACCATGCGAACACATACAAATAACTCCTACATATTTACAGTATTCAATTGAATTACATCAAATCATAAACTATAAATAAATCATACATCTTTACAGACCTTTACAATCAGTCGTTGCTTGAATAGCTTTATAAAGCGTATGGGATTTAATAAGGTGGAGTCAAGCCATGCGTACATAAAACCACAAGGATTCAGTAATTACTTGACTTATTTGATCCCCGTTCACAGTCGGATTTTGCGCTTTCATATGCATTCTTTATAGATACATTATCAGCTGTGACCGCTCTTAGCCAGTATTTAATGACATTAAGATGTTTATTTATATATAATGGATAACGGCCTAATTCTCCATATACACCCGCATTACTTGACGATAAGTTTACACCAAGTACTTGTTTACAATACTCATGGATACTTTAAGGTATCCTTTTAATTTCCTTGGATTTAGTAAAACCCCACACTTGACTGCCGTAATTAAGAATAAACCCTACAAAAGCATCAAATAATTGTAAAGCTGTTTTCGGATTTAACTCGTATTTCTTAATATTTATGAATAAAAGGTTCATAGCTTTAAACGCTTTACCGCATAATGCTTGTTGGTTAAGGTTAAACGACCCTGTATAGTTAAACACGACTCATAAGTAGTATAATTATCGACCACTTCGAGCATGGTACCGTTATAAGACCAGTTTACGGTAACTCGGATTATTCCTCTTTTTCGAAAAACCACTACGTTAGACTTATCAGTATTTACCTATAGACTTCATGTTTCACAATAGTTATATAAGTTATTTAAACTACTTTAAAGTGCTTATATACTCATACCTAAAAGAAACAGAACACGTCTAATTTATTACAGATAGACATATCATGGGTGAAAAAAAATAAGATTGGCAAAGTGAGACTTAATTTTAGTGTAAAAGTAAGAAAGTTGGCCAAGTGAGAATAAACCAGAGATCTGTTATTTCGACGAGCAAGTCTACTGGACGACTGTCCCAGAGGTAAACTAATATCTAGGCGAGGATCTCGCCGAAACCCTGCTCACGATAGGCTAGCTATGGATTGTTATGTTCTGCATATGTTTTTTCAAAGGAGAAGCACACGAAATAGAATCGATATTTAGCAAAGGGAAACATATAAACAGTTCACAAATAGAGGCAGACAGTGTAAACGATGGACGTTTCCCGTTGAAACAGCAATCTGCAAACTGTACTGTAGAACTGAGTAAGGTACTCAGTACAGTAATAGAAATAAATAACAGGTACGCTGAGTTGCAACAAAACAGACAGAAAGATGTTGAAACGATACACGAAATGACAGCAGAAATTGCTTCAGTGAAAGCTGAAAACATTTATCTCAAAGAAAGGTGCAAGAATCTTAAACTAACATGACAATGGAAATTAAAGAAAGCGAGTCGATAGTAAACAGCGTGTTGCAATCTTACCTCGCTGAAATACAATGTATCTCATCTGCAATGGAGTCTGCCAGTAAAGACAAAACTACAATCAATGCTGCTTTAACGAAAACCCAAACGGGAATACAGCAGCAACCTGCCACGAGAGTCACTTCAGAAAACCAGAGAGAGAAACACCCCATGAATGACTTGATTCACTCCCCCAACAGAGCCTCAATACGTGGCAGCTCTCCAATTACAGTTACACCAGCTATTGTGCAAGCAGAGCAGCAAAACATGACCTACGCCGAAGTAGTAAATAGTCAAAATAAGAAGCCCTCAGATGAAAAGGCTCAAGAGATAAATACGCAGACACGCACAAAATTTATTCTTCTGCAGGGACACAATGAAATGGAAACGTAATGAGCCTACTGTCAAAGACATACCACATGAATACACTCAAAATACCGAGAATATTCAAAACGACAGTGCAAACAAATTCGCATGTTCTGCTGATCCAGAATCGGAAAACATACCGCGAAATAATAAATCTTGCATTGAAACTTACAAGATAACTTCTCACATAACTCAAAACAGAGAGAACCAGAACCCCAAACATAGGGACATTTATCCCAATGACTCATTCAATGGTTGTTATAGAGGGCGAGTCAAAAGCTACTATGTAAGTGAGATAGATCCTAGCATACAGCAATGATTTGAGTCGTTTCTTGTTGAAAGAGGGATTACCAGTACGGAACTATCTATGTTCGATAGTAAAACAGGAGACATTGTTGCAAGACTATCTGTACCCCACTATCAGGGGAACATTCTAGAATGACTCCTTCTGGCCACAATTCATGCGCTGCAGACGATGGTATAATAAAACACAGTGGATTCAAATCCAAAATTCAATGAAAAACAGAAGAGAACGCAGATATGAATATAATAATGATTACGATGAACGCGAAAATCGGATTTCAGATATTGATTACTAGAAACTTTCTAACACAAATTCAAAATGTATCAAAACAAAACAAAACAAACATAAAACATATTAACGTGGAATGTACGAGGCATCATGTCCTCTGTTGGTAGTTTAAGTAAAACTTTAGAAGCATACGACATCGATATAGCCCTTATAACGGCACATAAACTTCTTCCATACTTAATTAGCTTTATGGATAGCGTTCACTCGAATTATTGCAATCATACACAGTGTGACACCTCGATGGACATATACGGATCACTAAAATGTGGTAAAGGTGGTGTTTCTATATTATATAAAAAGAGCTAAAGTTTTAGTGAGAACTATGGACGAACTATCCTAAGAAAGAATTGCTGGTATAGAAATAACTCTAAACGACAACTAAAAAATATTTGCAATCTGTGCATACTTGCCATCTGCTAATTATCAGTATACTGACTATGAGAATGAAATAAACACATTGCATTCTATTTTAGATTCTTACTCAGCTTACGGAACAGTAATAATCGCGGGTGATTTAAACGCATATTTAAATAACGAATTATGCAACGCGACAAAGTCACCTAGAGACAAATGTTTATCTAGACTGGTAAATCATCATGCCTTATTAGCTCTTGCCCACCTGACACTACGCACAGGTCCAAGTTTCACATTTTCTACTACAGAAAATATGGTAGACCATATATTAATACACTGTTATGATAGTGATCTTATATCTAAAGTTAAAGCCCTGGATGATAATCTATTTAATGTGTCCGATCCAAGAAATTATAGGCCTATAACGTTATTACCAGCAATTAATAAATTATTTGAAACATTTTTACATTTAAAACTAAACAGATTGGTTAAAACCGATAATATTATATTCCCGAATGAGCAACACAACGCTTACCAACAACATTTAGGTTCCATGACCGCCTCATTTAATATTCAGGAATCCGTGCTGTACAACATAGAATTAGGTAGTGTATTATATATGTGTTCCCTAGACACAAGACAAGCTTTTTACACACTATGGTTAGATGGTCTATTTTATAAATTACACCAGCTCGGTATCGATGAAAAATGTGGAATATCTTGGTTAATGCACATAGCGACATGAAAAGCAGTATAAATGTCTGTGGAACCAGATCAACCTGGTTTCCTGTTAAACAGGGGATCCGTCAGGGAGGAACCATATCGACTTGGGTGTATAACCTATTTATAGATGGATTATTGCAAGAACTATCAGACAGTAATCTGGGAATTTGTGTACTAGATACACAAGCTGGTTACTCTACACTAGCAGATGACTTGACGCTCTCTTGCACTTCCCCCGAAAACTTGCAAAATATGCTCAATATTGTTCATGCATACACTTGTAGATGGCGATACATAATAAACCCCACAAAAAGCAATATCGTAATATTTGGAAACCTCCAGAAAAAAAGTTCAACCTAGCTTTATTTTCTGACCTTGATATAGTACATAATACTCCTAAGGAATGTGAATGCAACACATCTAAATGTTGCTATGCTCCAGCAGGTCATGTCATCACCGGTAATTTTGATATTGTTGATAA
>JAWPHD010003606.1:0-211625 GCA_037043455.1 Cyrtodaria siliqua | reverse complement strand
CTTTCACAATGTATGATAAAACCACTTGTACGAACATACACGCAAATGAAAATTCCACCTTGTTTTATATTGTATTATAACACAACTGCATTTTATCCAAAATGTACATAAAATGATAACGCTATAAGTGTGACCCTGGGTCCACTCCATGTGCACAATTTAAAACGATTTACCAAAGAGAGACATTGCGGGATAATGACCTTATATATGTATTTACAGAATCGGCAACCTAACTGAAATTCTAACAAGCGGCACGAGGGCCTCAACGTGCAGTCCTGTACAAGGAACAACTTCTCTAGATACCTCTAAAACCTGACCAAAGAACACGCTTTGTAGAGGAGGATAATCGTATAGTATATGCAAAATATAACCTCTAATAAGATATTGCAGTTTCAGAGAAGATATGACTATTAAATAAAGAATACTATATTGAACTGAACTGCGTTTTAAGGCGCACCAACACATGAAAGGTTATATGGCGCCTAAACGGCATGAACATGCCAGGCTCATCCTCCATGTACATCGAGATATAATATGGAAAATGGGCCTAGAACCTTCTCACCCTGAACTGCAGAGTTGCTGCAAATAATACATCATAAATGTTTGTCAGAGAACTCAACTGAATTGGATTTTATAGTCGCACCAACAGCTAAGGTCAGTTTGTCAGAAAAGTAATCCGAACCGTCTCTGACGTTTTCAACGCCGATTTTGATATTTATATAGCTTTGTTACACTGCCACCTATCAAATAAACAAAATAATGAATTGAATTGAATTGAATTTTAAGGCGCACCAATACATGGAAGGTTATACGGTGCCTAACAGGAATGAAGATGCCATGCTCATCCTCCATGTACATCGAGATAAAATATGGAGAACAGGCCTAGAACCTTCTCACCCTGAACTGCAGAGTTGCTGCAAATTATATTGTAGACACTCCATTTACCCATTTACGCTGGAGCCACGTTATAGTTTTTCTGCCACTGCTTTAGTGATATGAGCGAGATGGCACCTGAAACAATGCAGGGGTCATGATGAAGACCTTTAATGAGCATGAACAAAAAATGTTCAAATGAATGAATTTGGGGTGGGTGGGTGGGGGGGGGGGGGGGGGGGGGGGGCGGGGGATGGGTTGTTCTACCCCTCTGCCTTATGCGCAACAAGGCTTGAACATCCTTGTCAAGTTTCATTGAAATATGGCCAGGGGATTAGGAGAACTAGACGGGACGAAGTTTAGAACCTTCAAACGGCCACGACTCTGCCAAAAATCATTAAACCGGAATACGGCGACGACATGCGCAATAAGTTGTTGGTACTGATAATCATTGCCAAGTTTCGTTGAAACCTGGACAGGGGTTCAGGAGAACTAGTCCTGACAGGGTTGTGTATTAAAACCTTTAAAGTGCCATAACTCCGCCAAAAAGCATTCAACTGGGACACGCCGAAAGTATGCACAACCAGGCTTGGTATTGATCATCTCTGCAAAGTTTCGTTGACATCCGGCAAGGGGTTCAGGAGAACTAGTCCGGACAAAATTTATGACATAGAGACAGACAGACAACAGACAGAAAAATATGTCATAACTAGGAACTGACTTTCAGAAAATTAGCATGCATTCTTCTTGCTTTGTGACACATTTAATTCGAGTCAAATTGTGTATTACGGCGCACGAACACAAGGCACTTAAAACCTGAGAGAGAAAATATGTAACAGATATTGACAACACATAGCTAATGAAGTATATGACAAAGTGTAGATAAAAAAGTGTACATCTTGGTCTTTAAAGCAAACAAGAAGATGGATTTTTAAAATGGATGTTTACCAAATTGTTTGGGCTACACAGTAATCCATGTCAAAGATGAAAAAAGCATAAATTGGAAATATAAAACATGGTGTTTGTCACAATAATTAAACTGAGGAAAAAACACGGGTCTTTACCATACTTTTAATTAGTCAGAGACGAGTTTAATTGGGGTTTCCTCTTATAAGAGCACCCCAACACCTTCTTTTTTTAAAAATAAAAATAAAAATAAAAATTCAATACATTTTAGATCTATCCCTAATATTTTTTTATTTAATGTTTTAAGATCAGTTCAAAGTTCCGAAAATGGTCATATCTTCTCTATCATCCGATTTTTATAATTCTCCCACGCTATTCCAAGCTTATAATAACCCAGTAATACAGCTATCTGGAATAATATCAACATTTCCTTTTAACATATTAGGTTATACACAGGAAAACTATCTGTGTGAAATTCAAATGTTATGTTTTCCACATATGTATTTCATATGAAAGTAACACACGTGTGATACATATAAAATACATTTTACTATACAACATTGAAACTTAAACAGGACGTACAACCATTTTCTAATAAAATGTATATAAATGCTTTATGTCTTTTATTATTATTATTATATACCAAACTTATATAGCGCCCTTTTCATACACAAGATACGTTCAAAGGCGCTGTACAATAAACATAAAATATCACAGGAATAAAGGCAGAAAATCTCTACTAGTATGAAAATTAACACTAAAAAAAACACCCTCAAAAGCTTTAAGAATATTAAAACACATAATTTAAGGTCACAAAAATCAAATGAGTTATTACGATTAAGACTACATTGTTTAAATACTAAAAACTTAAAACAGAATATTGTTAAAAATCGACTCATTAAGGCTAACAATATACATTGAATATATTCTTTTAAGAATCGGATCAATAAAAATAGTAATAACAGCAACATACAAATTAAAAATGTTAAATCTTTAAAAAATGCTATAAGAAAACTATTTAATTTTAATTGCAAAACTACTAGCAAGGAACTCGCACTTTCAATGTCACAGTAATTGATATTAAGGTCTGCTGCCTGAACAGATTGACTGCCGAGCGAGCTCGGTGCGCCATGCGCTGCAAACTGTTCAGATAAGGCGGCCGTAGACTTGCAAAAAGTAAAAGGTCTTTAACTGTCTCTTGAAACTTTGAAGTGTTTCACAGTCTCTAATATTTGATGGTAATGAGTTCCACAATGTCGGCGCAGCTGATGTAAATATATAGTAAGTTTCATATGAAATACATAGGTACACATTTCATATGCGCACATGTGTATTATTTTAACATAACAACTATATGTGGTACATATGTTCAACATATAATTATGTGGAACATATGAAAGTAACATGCATATAATTAGAAAGTAACACTTATGTGGTAAACGTCACAACATATTTCCTGTGTAGAGAAATGATTTCAAAAAGGATAGCAGAACAAAATGTGATAGAATGCAAAGATATATATATTGCAGGATATAATTTATTTATATACTTTCAAAAAACAAAACAATTATAACAGTTTATTAAATTTGTGCATGATTTAGCAAAAACTACTCATGCATATATAAGTCCATAAAAACAAACAAAATCCTATAATTATGGAAGTAGTAGTATACAAAGGTGGACGTTATTACATATGTTTAAAACAACCGCACAGATACACCACATTTGAAATATCAGTATATTCCTAATTTATAATTACTCACTGAAGATTATAAAAAAAGCATGCACTGAATACAAATATACAAGGCAATAATTAATTACAAAGTAACCGAGATAAACTCGTGTAATTAAACCTGACCAAATTCTTACATTTTTATTAACGTTTAACAAGAGGCCCAATGGTGTCCTACGATGCTCTTCTGGCTAACAACAGAGAGGAAGTGACAAATAACAAGAGCACCAAGTGTTCTACGATGCTCTACTGGCTAACAGAGAGGAAGTGACAAATATAAAGAGGCCCAAGTGTCCTACGATGCTCTACTGGCTAACAACAGAGAGGCAAATAACAAGAGGTCCTACAGGGTGCTCTACTGAGAGGGTGCTCTACTGGCAAATAATAGAGAGGACGGGACAAATGTATTATGTTAATGGGACAATAAATAAATAATCAGGTATCCTTAAGTAATTTTACGGTAAAGCAGCATCTGAAAAGAATGTTTTTTGTCATACTCTTTTCTTGTGGTAAATCCAAAATAATAAACGTCTGGCTCTTGTAGTTATATAAAACATGATCTTTTTTATGTTTTGATGATTAAGCCTTTTCCTTGATATTTAAGGCAGAAACTTAAATCGGATCAGTTGACAAACATTCATAATCCTTAATTTAAACAATATTGTATTCAAGTACTGAATGGGATTGGACAACAGGCAATGCCTATGTAAGACCTCTCCCGTATCAAGGTACATATAAACAATACATTCATATCAAACATAACATAAAATGTGGAATTGTAGTACAGTTTGCATATATTGGTTTGACAATTAACTTAGAATCTTTGAAACATGTGTACCGTGATTGTTTATTATTAACACGTTGTATTGTCAGAAAGAATTTAAGTGAGAAAAAAAAAGAATAAATAGAAAGAAAATCATCCTGGAAACCAATACGAAATATATATAAAAATGTACCGATTATTACAAAATATAATGGTTTTAGTAAGAGTTTCTGTAACCAATAGTTAATTTTGGAATTTAAGATAATCCTTAATAAATTAGGTAAACTCGCCAAGTAACTGCAAAACTCTATCCAGGTATTCGGGACATATACTAATGTATATCTGCCAATTAAAAGTATGGGTTTATTCATGGGTTTTTAAAAATAACTGTGATTGAATGTGCGTAAAATAAATTATGATTTGTTAACTCTTAATTTAACGCTCCAGTTTTGAAGTTTGGCCTGGCCAGTTAAATCCGTTTATATTGTGTCTACAGAGTTGGTATTCTCAAAATATGCGTTACATATATATATATATATATATATATATAATTAGTCATCAGTAGGTTTAGAAACGGTGTACATATATGGTGTAAAACTTGCTGGTTTATGGCCAGATAGAGACCTTAAATATTACCTAAAAAGGTTTTCAATAGCAAAGTATATTCTTTTTTTATTTCCATTTGATAAAAACAAATGTTGTTCTTGAAAGTCTTTTAAGAATTGCTAGAACTATACTTAAACAGTTTCATTTTTACTTTAAATATTGTCCTTAAAAAATAATTAAATCAATTTCAAAAGAAGTTTCTTTTTTGTTCAGTATATGCAAGAAGGTCAAGTTTAATTACAGGACTCTCTACTCCAGCCAACTCTCACGTATGTATACCGATGGTCAATGAAAACGCACCATTAACTCCATATGTGTATGCTGTTGGATTATTCGCAAACCAGTTGGAATAAAACTGCTGAACCAATCATTTTTTTTATTATTATTTTTATTTAAGTATTTAATCTTGATACCTTATTGTCATTAAAAGTTTATTGGTAGTTTTTTACGACAAATTGATACCCAGTTATTTACTTTGTCATTTAACATTCTTTACCATGGATATAGACTAGAATGATGATCCACGGAACACTTGGGTCACCTGCCGTGTGTTTATATTTCGATTGGTTAGGTTGCAGGTTAAAGTTTATTAAAAGGGGCATAACTCTTGTCAAAATGAAATTCATAGTTATTGGACATGTAAACAACATTTCTTGAGGTAAGTTGAAGATGTGTGTGAAGTTTCGTGAACATACGTCAAACAATTTTCAAGTTATGGCCAGTTATGAGCTTGGTTAGGTTGCAGGTTAAAGTTTTATGAAAAGGGTCATAACTCTGCCAAAATGAAAGTCAGAGTTACTGGACATGAAGATGTGTGTGAACTTTTATAAACATAGATCAAATACTTTTCACGTTGTACCCAAGGTTATGCTGCAGGTTAAAGTGTGACGGATGATGGACGACTGACAAAACTATCACTAAGTGTCTACCATGCCATGCAGCCAGGTGACACAAAAACTGTTCCACTAAATTTCAACCTGCATTAATCTGTCTCTTAATAAATTCCGATTGATTGTATTGGCCTTTTTATAAGGCAATGAATGTTTCCGAGAAAATTATTTTTTTGTGCAGTGTAAATGAAGAAACTCGGCAATGCACATACATTACATTTCATAACACTGTGGAATGCAGTAAATCCAGATATGCATGTAAAAATTGTTAAATGTCGACTCATTTTACGGATTATATCATATTTTGTCTAAAATTCTAACTTTTAAAAGATTTTCTGTGGAGAGTTTTCATTGACCATGAGTATGTATTATGTAACGTGCGTTTATTATAACCAGATAGGAGCAGGCCCTTATCTATACCTTGACTGGGACATAGTCCGTATATTGAAGAACAGAGGATCTGGCGTGCGCCCCCTAAAATTAGGGAGTGAGGGAGGAAATGTTGGCGGTGTTGTGGGTTGGGGGCACCCCCAGGATCCACCCTTGTAAACCATTTATAAGCCACAATATAGGAATGTTTGTGAACGTTAGTGTTTAAATCCACGATACTATATGGGGATTCCTCTACCTCTAAACCCGTTTTAAAGGGACACACGGCAATCATGAAGTATTTATCAAGGCTTAAAACTGCAACTCATTTTTTTTTATCCAGTATCATTTTTACTTTAACCCTGAACGCAAATAATAAAACTCGGATGCTTTTTCTTCACTATCATACTGTAAGTTAAACATACCACTGGTTCCAAGCAAAGTCAAGTCATAAATGACTGTCAGTTTTTTGTTGTAGAGGCAGACCTCCCTGTTTTCCCTGGGTAAAACCAGTAATTTCTTGCATACCGGACAAGGATATCCGCCATTTTACCGGGGCTAGATATTTTCATCTCACCCTAGGGTCGAGATAAAATTCACGCGCGCCAACATCCGGTATGCAGGAAAACATGCAACACGTTAGTAGCTGGTGGCGTCGACGCACAAAATGTCTCTGATATGCAAGAAAAATAATCTATCATGGGTATTCGGTTCAGATATGGAATTCCAATCCTCGGTAAAGTGTTTTAATCAGGAACCTTGGCAGAGCCTCGAGTTCCGAATAAGGAGAACGACTTATACCTGGTGTTGAATTCCCTATCTTCACCGATACCCATGAAAGATTCTTTTTCTGATTTTTGAAAGCATCATTTTATAAGAGGCGATGGAACATAGAAACAAGCAGGGAGATGGCACCTGAAACAATGCAGCTCCCAGTTGGATTCGAACCCGTAGCACTGAGAGACAAGAAGGTTTTAGACAGCTACTATCCTGGTCACGGAAGCATTTTACATATTATTGGAGCAATATAACCATTATTATTCTCTATATTTAATATTCTAATTTATACTTTTCAAAAATGTGTTTGCTTGGTGTTAAACATTCTTCAGCACATTTTAGGCAATGTGTGACAGTCGAATTTGGTGGTGTAGGAAGATCATCCACTTATCCCTGGGTTAGAACCAGAACTGTATACTTCCCGCCATCCGTGAAAATCAAACTTTCTCACAAGTCGAGCTCCCAGTAGGATTCGAACCTGTGGTAAGAGGTGAGGAGGTTTCAAACTCAGTGTCTTTACCCGCTCGGCTACAGAGGCATTAATTAATTAAAATTATTACTAAAAAGCATATGCAACTATGCAACTATGCTATTTATGAAGAAAAACTTATTGGATATCTTAAGTATTTTTTTTCACAAGAAATCCGCGGATTCACATGTCTCGCCTAACGGGGGCGGGACTTAAAAATAAAAAGGTCAATGATAATTAAATGAAAGTTTGTAAACATTTTAGTAACTTAAAACAATGGAGTTTGCTGAGATGACATTTAAGTGCATTTGTTTAAAAACAAAATGCAATTCTATTAAAAACAAGAGGCCTAAGGGGGCCTGTGGACGCTTTACTTTCTAAAACGGCTCTTATATCAAGGGTTGTCGACATAAAATTACCACCAGTACTTCTTTTAAAACATTGCAAAAACAACAGGGATAGGATGGCCTTAGATCGCTCAACTGGTAATCAAGGGCAATAAGTCTGCTGTGTCTAGTCTGGCATGGGTATTTTTGAATTTGTCCCACTTTCTTCTATGAATAAAATTTCATAAAAATGTGTGTGGGGGTTTATATTAACATTCTAAACAAATACGGTAAAGATCAGATAAAAAATGAAGTAACTACAGATTTAACAAAGGAAAATACAATATAGCATTTTTCAACAAATCAAGGGCCATAACTCTGTCGTTACAAACAAGATCTCAAATTTGTCCAAGATTTCATTGATTTACCGCGCTCTGCACAACTAGACATCCTACTGAAGCTTCCTGCAACATTTTGTAGAAATCCAACAAGCCGTTTAGGAGGAGTAGCCCCGACAAAAAAATTAAAGTACAAAATGGCAAAGGGCCATATATCCGTAATAAATCAGCAAACTGGAACAAAAGCGCGATATGCACAACTAGACATCTTACCGATGCTTCCTGCCAAGTTTCGTCGAAGTCCAACAAGGTGTTTAGGAGAAGTAGGTAAGAAATTTAAAAGTAAAAATGTCATGATTGTTTAATCAAAAATCAACGAACTGGAAAAAAATGTAACAGGCACAACTAGAAATCATAGCAATGCTTCCTGCTAACATGACGTTAACACAAAAAAATATCAAAAAAGTAATTAAATAAAAATGAAATAAAAAAATTTAAACAAAAAAAACATACTAATATTAATAAAAAGGCAAAACATCTGGTAAAGTTTGGTAAAGATCAGATGAAAAATGAAAGGCCTATAGTATTAACGAGGCAACATATAGCATGTTTAACTAAATCAAGGGCAATAAAACTGCTGTTACTGGTCCGATCCAGCTGGTTTTCGAACTTGTCGGAGCTTTCATTGATATTAACAATCTGTTAAAGTTTGGTAAATATCAGATGAAAAAATGAAGGCCCTTGTCCAGTAGAGATAAAAATCATCAGCTCCAAAAAGTAGGTCAAGGTCATAGACAAAATCCATGCGTCCAAAAAAAATGCACTACCCAAGACACAACTATGTCAAAATAGAATATTTTTTCTTCCAAAGATTAAGCTGAAGGTTTAAAACATCTAGTGCATAATTATAGTTCATGAGAAAGAGATGTAAATGTAACAATTAAAGTTATCTGCCCTTTGCTTGGATGGTGAAGGTCTCATCCACAATTGCTTTGTCACTTGCAATGTACCACTCAAGATACAACGATAAGCAAAGTTTGAAAGGTCTTAGTGCATACAGTTCGTGAAAAAGTGACCTAAACGCCAAAGTTGAAGGTAAATATTATAAGGGTATCTGCCCTTTGCTTGGAAAGTCAAGGTCACATCCACATCTGCTTTGTCACGTTGCGATGTACCACCCTAGATACAACTTTAAACAAAGTTTGAAAGGTGTAGTGCATACAGTTTGCGCGAAATTGACTTCAACGCAAAAGTTGAAGGTAAAATTATTAAGTTATCTGCCCTTTGCTTGGAGGGTCAAGGTCATTTCCACATTTGCTTTGTCACGTTGCGATGTACCACTCAGGATACAACTATAAGCAACGTTTTAAAGGTATAGTGCATACAGTTTGTGAAAAGTGACCTAAACGCAAAAGTTGAACCAAAAAATTATTATCTGCCCTTTGCTTGGAGGGTCAAGGTCACTTCCACATTTGCTTTGACACGTTGCGATGTACCACCCAAGAAACAACTATAAGCAAATTTTGAAAGGTCTAGTGTATTTAGTTTGTGAGAAAAGACCTAAACGCAAAACTTGAATGTTGACGCCGCCGCCGAAAAAGCAACACCTATGTCTATTTTTTTCTTCGAAAAGGCGAGACAAAAATTGTTGTGTGGCCCTTTAAATATACCCTTGCTGTCAGATCAATCACTCTGGTGATACGCTTATTGACAGGGACAATGCTGTAACTGTGGTCAGGTAGGTGGTTAATAAGTATAAAGGCCAACGCTACTTCCTCGTGCTGACCTACATTCTGACAGGTTGAAGGATGGGATGTTTAACTTCGTGTATATCTGGTCATAACAAACCCACTTTTCCTTTACACATAAACCACTGTTGGAGTGGTCATACAAATGAATATTAAACAAATCTATACTAAAATGAAAAACAACGGATTAGAAAATTGATGATGGTGATGAGTAAACTATATATTTTACAGTGTACAGTCCCAAAAAGGCAGTTAATAATAAGGTATACTCCTGAACGCATGTCTGATATTTGATGGTATGACGATCCAGTATTCAATGCATTTTGATCTTGAAAAAGAAGTCATGCTCTACTATAAACCCTGCAAAAACAAAAACAATTTGCAGGGCCTCAAGGATGATTGACCTATGAATAATTCACCTATCCTTCAAAAGTGAAGGCTAAGTATAATAATCGTCAATAAAATTTTACTCTGGTCACAAAATAGATTCATTAAAGGTACAAGTGGCCCCCAGCAACCACGCGGGGATAATTATTACTGGTTTTATAACATCAATAATATATTTAAAGAGACAATGTCCATAAGTAGGCAGATATTGAGAATGATTTATATTCAGTGAAATGTATGCCTGAAAACAGGAGCAAAGACCCAGATAAGTCTGTAGTAATACATTCGTGAGTTTGAAAAAAATGTTTTTATTTATTATTTGTAAACAATGTGGGACCCACATTATTTACATTTTCTGTTGATCACATTACATCCATTAATAAGCACATTAGGTCTTCTAAATCGTATGTCTTACTTCATATATCTGGCCCGGTTAGCTCACATTACGTGTCACCGCCTTAATTCCATTAAGCGATGGAAAAGCTTAGCACGACTTTATAACGAATATTTTGACAATAAAACGCGTTAAAAAATATTTTTTACTGGAAAAATGCGATAACCTGTTTAAAATTAAAGGTTCTAGTTTTACAATATGCAAAACTTTTATTCCGAAATTAAGGTTTTATTTCATATCCCAGCCAACCCCGTTTTCCCTTCTTAGAGAAGGGGTTGGATTGGGTATGAAAGTAAATACTCGTACCACATAATGGTTGGTATCGAGCTCGGCTAATGTAAAGTTCGATTATTATTACCCGCGACTTTTGTATTATTTTTTGTACCACTATTGAATTACGTCGAACAACCTTGGTTTTATTTGGTAAATATGCAATAATGGTTGGTGTGTTATGTTTGCAACGTAATTATTTTGTGTTACGTTACGGACATTGCCCCTTTTAACCTAAACGTTACGGACATTGTCCCTTTAACCCTACAGCAGAATAATGAAGAATATTATAAACTCAAAATTGTACTTCCTTTTAATTAATTATATACAAGCTTGTTTAAAGTCAATTGAATTGGGGTTTTACGGCGCATCAACACAAGGTTATATGGCGCCTAACAGGAATGAACATGCCAGGCTCATCCTCCATTTACATCTAGATAAAATATGGAGAATGGGCCTAGAACCTTCTAACCTGCAGAACTGCAGAGTTGCTGTAAATTCTATAGTAGACACTCCGTTTACGATGGAGCCACGTTTCCATGTTTGCATACGTGGCATCATGATGACCTTAAATGAGCATGATAAAAAATGATAAAAAGAAGTGGGGGTGGTCCTACCCATCTGCATCTAGTGAGATTTGCAGTGTATTCTACCCCGACAACACGGGGAAAACTGAGGTGTAAATGTATAATTCAAGATTGCCGTGCGTCTCTTTAGTAAGGCAAACTACAAACTGCAGTAAAAAACTGACTGTGTGTTACTGGTAAAAGTTTTCTTTTTATTCTCACAAATTCTAAAAAGCTATACAAATATAAAGGTTTTATTTATTTGAAATTAAAAGAATGAAAAACAAATGAAACACTTCTAAGAAATGAAATCTTTACTTGATGATGTAATACGCTTTAATATGGAGCAATGTGACAATGGAAATTATGGGCTTGCTTTAATTCAATGTCTTTAATCAACAATCCAAACAGTTTAACCTGAATGGTACTGACTGGAGGTTGATCACATCTCATATTTCAAACATTTGGTCATAGCGAGATGTCGTTCATTTCGATATCGCTCATCACAGAAAATCGAAATTATATCTTTCTTTTTTTTTTTTACAAAACTTTGAATTTCTGTAATTTCTGTAATCTTCTGCGAGGCTCTCCCTCACCCCAGACAGGTCATGAAGAGGTATGCGGCAATCTCGTCTCTCACAGACAGGTCTTAAAGGGACATACGGCAATCTTGTCTCTCACACACCCCAGACAGGTCTTAAAGGGGCATACGGCAATATTGTCTCTCAGTCACCCAAGACAGGTCTTCAAGGGGAATACGGCAATCTTGTCTCTCACACACCCCAGACAGTTCTTAAAGGGTCACACGGCAATCTGGTCTCTCACACACCCCAGACAGGTCTTAAAGACGCACATGGCAATCTTGTCTCTCACACACCCCAGACAGGTCTTAAAGGGGCCCAGGGCAATCTCGTCTCTCACACACCCCAGGCAGGTCTTAAAGGGGCACACAGCAATCTTGTCTCTCACACACCCCAGACAGGTCTTAAAGGGGCACACGGCAATATTGTCTCTCACACACCCCAGACAGGTCTTAAAGGGGCACACGGCAATCTTGTCTCTCACTCACCTCAGACAGCTCTTAAAGGCGCACATGGCAATCTTGTCTCTCACTAACCTCAGACAGGTCTTAAAGGCGCACACGGCAATCTTGTCTCTCACTCACCCCAGACAGGTCTTAAAGGCGCACGTGGCAATCTTGTCTCTCCCTCACCCCAGACAGGTATTAAAGGCGCACGTGGCAATCTTGTCCCTCACTCATCCCAGACTGGTCTTAAAGGGGCACACGGCAATATTGTCTCTCATTCACCCAAGACAGGTATTAAAGGGGCATACGGCAATCTTGTCTCTCAATCACCCAAGACAGGTCTTAAAGGGTCACACTGCCATCTTGTCTCTCACTCACCCCAGACAGGTCTTAAAGGGGCACACGGCAATCGTGTCTCTCACACACCCCATACAGGTCTTAAAGGGGCACATGGCAATATTGTCTCTCACACACCCAGACAGGTCTTAAAGGGGCAAACGGCAATCGTGTCTCTCACACACCCCAGACAGGTCTTAAAGGGACCCACGGCAATCTCGTCTCTCACTCACCCTAGACAGGTCTTAAAGGGACACACGGCAATATTGTCTCTCACTCACCCTAGTCTTTAAGGGGCACACGGCAATATTGTCTCTCACTCACCCCAGACAGGTCTTAAAGGGACACACGACAATCTTGTCTCTCACTCACCCCAGTCTTAAAGGGGCACACGGCAATCTTGTCTCTCACACACCACAGACAGGTCTTAAAGGGGCACACGGCAATATTGTCTCTCACACACCCCAGACTGGTCTTAAAGGGGCACACGGCAATCTTGTCTCTCACACACCCCAGACAGGTCTTAAAGGGGCACACGGCAATCTGGTCTCTCACACACCCCAGACAGGTCAAAGGGGCACAAGGAAATCTGGTCTCTCACACACCCTAGACAGGTCTTAAAGGGGCACACGGCTATCTTGTCTTTCACTCACCCCAGACTGGTCTTAAAGGGGCACACGGCAATCTTGTCTCTCACTCACCCCAGACAGGTCTTAAAGGGGCACACGGCAATCTTGTCTCTCACACAACCCCAGACTGGTCTTAAAGGGGCACACGGCAATCTTGTCTCTCACACCCCAGACAGGTCTTAAAGGCGCACACGGCAATCTTGTCTCTCACACATCACAGACAGGTCTTAAAGGGGCACACGGCAATCTTGTCTCTCACACACCCCAGACTGGTCTTAAAGGGGCACACGGCAATCTTGTCACTCACTCACCCCAGACTGGTCTTAAAGGGGCACACGACAATCTTGTCTCTCACTCACCCCAGACTGGTATTAAAGGGGCACACGGCAATCTTGTCTCTCACTAACCCCAGACTGGTCTTAAAGGGGCACACGGCAATCTTATCTCTCACACACCACAGAAGGTCTTAAAACGGCACACGGCAATCTTGTCTCTCACACACCCCAGACAGGTCTTAACACGGCACACGGCAATCCTGAATTAGTTAGCAAGCATGAAAGCCATCACCTCAAATTAAAAATTCAATATTAAATTCAAACCTGCGAGCATAATGTAATAACATTTAAAGATTTGATTTTTTCATCATTATTTTACCATAATATGTTTATATATATTATTGGTGCTATATAATCCACGATTATTATATGCAAGCACATTTTACTTGAAACTATTAACAATAATTTGTAAATATGCAAGTTATGCAGAAAAAAAAGGAAACGCCATGTGTTAAAGATAAGGAAACGCCAGGTGTGTCCCTTTAAGCTTCATTTTGTACGCCATAAAACCAAGGCCTGACTATCACGTCACTTCTTTATCATTTAAAAGACACACGGCAATTTTTTTTTTTTTAAACTTGTGGTATCCCCTTAGTTTTTCTACATAATTTGCGTTTGTTCGATCACTAATATTAATTCATAATATACAGAAAAATGTTTTTGCGTAATACCGACTGTTAGTTATATTGCACCAATAATATATTTAAACTAAACATTTTACTTAATGATATGCAAGGAGGTTTCAAGTAAAAATGATACTGAACTAATATATCGAGATGCTAATTTTTGTGTTTGATGTTTGACCCTTAACCCGCTAAGCATGACTATAATAGTCTTTGCGTTCATTGTAAACCCAGATCAGCCTGCGAGTAACTCACAGGCTGATCAGAGAATCAGGGTTTACAATGTCGATGATTGACACTTAAGAAAAAGAATACTCATAGGTATCGAATGAAGATAGGGAAATTTGATATAACTGTTTTAATCGGAACCTGGGTTTGGATGTTTACAGTTACACCACGTGTCGTATTTAGCAATCTTTCCCCGATAACCATGAAATATTCATATATAGTGTCTAGCCAGGCTTTCTTCGGATCATCTACAAAGACTTACTGTAATAAGACAGGACTGATTGTATTTTTATTTTTGATAAAGATGACGGTTTGTAAAAATAAAATGGAGATGTGCAGCCAGATTGTTGATGGACGTTTCTGCATAAATCAATATATGGGACCATTTCCCTATTCAATATTCTGAACACGATGGCAAACAATGATTTTCTTCTGGTAAAATATTAGACAATTTGAACAAATGTACACATAAGGGTTTACAATGTCTGGCTGCTGATCAGTCATTTCCCCCAAAAATCCCTTTGTCACATAAATGAAAAGATCTCAATTCGAAGAAAGAACAGTCGATTACATATATGTAGCGGGTTAAGGGTTAAGAAAGGAATAATACTATAATAAACAATCTTCATATATGTGACTTTATTTTAATACAAGACATTGAATAAAATGAGCATAACTCAAATGTCAAAATGACTATATGTAGTATATGGTTATATTATATATCTGATTCTTGCTATACCTAGTCCAACATGTATACTTTCAATAAGGTTGTACCTTCATATTGAAAATGAAAACAGATATTCACCGTTTAAAAATGTCCCTGGTAATAAAACTAAAATAGCTCAACCTTCAATGCTTAATTCATAAATTCATGAATTTTTACTTAACCATTAACCGGCTAAGCACGATCAGGGTGTCCAGCTCTGATCATTCATTTTCCCCGAACACCCCTTTGTCACATAAATGGAATGGTCTTAATTAAAAGAAAGAACAGTCCATTATATATATATGTAGCGGGTTAAGGGTTAAAAGGTCCTAATCTGCCAAATTATGAATATCTTACATTTTTTTACACATGGAGTTATCCAATAATTATAAATGAAATATGTTTTTGATTATAAACTGTGAACAAACTATAACAAGCCAGTCTGGCAATGTGTCTGTGTTTTGTTGTCGTCTTTGTTGCCGAAATTTTTAATAGAATTATGAGTTACTTGAACTCAAAAATTACTTAACATATTTTATCTACAGTTATTATATTTGTGTGTAAGTAACAGGCACCGCACCATGATACCAGCTATCCAAATTCATGTGCATTATTTTACAAGCACAACACATGGGTTGACTGCTGTATGGGCTTTGTTGATGAATTGAATTGGGGTTTTAAGGGGCACCAACACATGAAAGGTTATATGGCGCCTAACAGGAATGAACATGCCAGGCTCATCCTCCATTTACATCGAGATAAAATATGGAGAATGGGCCTAGAACCTTCTCACCTGCAGAACTGCGGAGTTGCTGCAAATTTTATTGTAGACACGCCATTTGCTTTGTTGATGAATTTGGCAGGTTAGTTACTTTAAATGAAGTACGGTATTACATCTATTCCAACTTGTAATGTACAAGCCATTGTCCAGATACAAAAGTATAGCAACACATGTATACAGAATAAAATGTAAAACAAAAGAAGTAGTTATCAATTTCCTTCCACCACAGCATTATGTTTTATTTGATGTAAGAAGAAGTTTATACACAAACAAGTAATAGAGTACGGTCTCATCGAATTGGTTGATTTAAACATTGACATAGGATTATTTTGTTTTTTAGCATGTCCACTCTAGCTTCCGATAACTCACAGTTAGAGTACACCAGTCATTCTGAAAGTTGTTATTTTAGCTTAATGATTTATAACTGTGCAAATACAAAGGAAATGTTAGCGACCATACTAACAATTTAAAGAACAAAAAAACACCTCTTGGTTGATAGGATGATATACCAGACCAATAATACAAAGATGTATCTTGTTCAATATTAAGTTATGCTCTAGAAACAAAACCGTTAAAAATTATCTAAATTCTAAGGAAAATATATCTATAAAATAATGTTCCGTAAAGTAAAAGGCACCATTAGGCCATTACGTTGATATATTTAACTTAAGTTTCATGAAGATGCTTTAAGAATGACTTGTTTCCATGGAAATGCACCAAATGTTGACATTTTTAAGTTCTATATATCAAAAATGGCCCCCAAAAACGCAGGCTGATATGTGTAGCAAATTTCATAAAGATGCCGTTAACATGTTTGGAGTTGTACTCTTGTTTGTTTGTTTGAATGGTGTTTGATGTCATTTGTAGCACATGTTAGGACATATATGATGGTCAATTATTTTGGTGGTAGAGACAGACCACTCCATTTTTACTGGGTGGAACCAGAGCTGTATCCCTCCAGCCATCCGTAAGAATCGACACTTTCTCCCTTAACAAATCAAACTCCCAGTAGGATGCGGACCCGTAGCGGTGAGGGATACCAAGTGTAACGGACAGACCGACTAATGGGCGTGATTTGTTACCCTCGGAAAAGTTTATTTTGCGGGGATAATTAAGTACTGTATGTATCCGAGATCAGGATTGAACGGTTCAACCAATCCACAGTTAACAAGTAAAGCATCAACAGAGGTGCGAATGCCGGATTGCAAATTCAACATTTTAACTGAAAAATCTAAGTAAAAAGGGAATATAATTGAGGTAAAATACATAACAGAGTTATGGTTCTTGTCATATAACATCGTGTGATGATAATGAATATGTGTGCCAGGTTTCAAAGCTTTACGACAATACGTTTTTGAAAAATGAGGAAAAAACAAAAACTTGAAACAAAACGTCAGAATGCTAGACCGACGACAGAAGGACAGACAGAAATCGCCAAACTATAAACCTGGATTTGCTATGCAATCGGGGTAAAAAAAAACAACGTATCCTCAAGCTTGAAATCAGTCGTACAATTTTCAATGTCAAAACAATATTCTGAAGACCATAAGTTTACAACTAAATCACCTTACCAGCATTACGTTTATTAATCATTACATTTATTGATAAAATCTGATGTCATTTGTATTTGATAAAACATAAAAATGCGTTTGAAGTAATAGATGTAGTAGTCTTTCAACTAAAAGAGTAAATGTAAATATATTAAAGTATTCTGACTAACAACTTATAAACAAGCATTAATAAAAGGTATGGTATCACATCAGGAATAATTTCAACATCCTCATACCTTTAAAGGGACAGATGGCAATCTTAAAGGGAGTACATCAGGATTTTTCTAGAAATATCTTAAATTATAAAAATGTTCCAATTCATGATAAAACACTTATATCCATCAAAATATGATGTTCGAACCATATTGCTAAGGTTTAAACTTTGAATACACCATATAGCTAGGACGGAATCGGGCATAAAATGCTGAAATTAACTCTGGTGCGTAACCTAGGATAGCACGTATTACTGTACAGAATGAATTTCCTTGTAACTAAGGGGTCATTTTTAGGATCATTCATTATGTTTAGGCACTTTAAAATAGAAAATATCATTATTTGTCAATTTTAAGTAAGACCCCTAGACCCCTTTGAAAAGCCTCATGTACTCCCTTTAAAGTATTTATCAAGCATTAAAATTAGCCGAGTAACAACCCCAAGGTATAGCATCACCTGGATGCACGAGAGATTTTTAAAAGATCAAGATTGTGACGTGTCCCTTTAAAGTTAATAACAATCAAAGAATAAACCTAAAACTTAGGAATAAAATATCTGCATTTGTTAACACCTATAACAATCATGTTTCCAACTTAACTTGCATACTTCACCATGAGATTAATGTATTGTGCAGCCTATGCAAGCAATATTTAACTGGGATACCTGGGCATAAGCAACAGGGAGAAGTTTCTAAAACTTCTCTCTCAAGCTACCGACTTCTCCCTGGCAGGCTACTGACGTCTCCCTGGCAATGACTGGAAAGAGCTTTCCTATATAACACTAAGAAGGAAAACGTGAACACGGCTGAGAACCTGTTTATATGGGCGAAACTTCTCCCCGGAATTTGGACATGGCTTGGTACATGCATTCATATGTATTGGATTGAATTGGGGTTTTAAGGCGCACCAACACATGAAAACTTTATATGGCGCCTAAAATGCATGAACATGCCAGGCTCATCTTCCATGTACATCGAGATAAAATATGGAAAATGGGCCTAGAACCTTCTCACCCTGAACTGCAGAGTTGCTGCAAATTCTATCGTAGAAACTCCATTTACGCTGGAGCCACGTTATTGTTTTTCTGCCACTGCTCTTTTGATGCGAGCGAGATAGCACCTGAAACAATGCAGGGATCATGATGAAGACCTTTAATGAACATGAACAAAAAATGATAAAATAAACATGAATTTGGGGGGATTCTAACCCTCTGCCTATCCCTCCAAAGGGATCTGCAGTGGCACTATTCTTTGCCCCGTGACCAAACGGGGCCCCGAGAACCACACGGGGCCTTCATAAACAAGATAGTTATCATAGTTATCCTGTTGCATTACAAGGAATGAGTTTTGTGCCAAGGTTGGTTGATTTGAAGGTATAGCAGCCCCTGGAACTCAGTAATAAAATTAAGGTAAAGAAGAGCCTGGGTTTAAAATTACTAAAAAAACAAGGTGAAGCAGTTCCTGTGTGTCAAAGGTGAAACAAGGACAATCTGTGCAGTTCCTGTGTGTATAAGGAGTTACAACCTCAAGGTGTAGCTGCCCTTAGGTGTAAAAGGATTAAAAAAGGCATGGTGTAGCAGCCACTGGGTGTAAAAGAAGTCACAAGCCCCCACACCTCTGATTTAAAAGCAGTAACAATCCAAAGGTGTAGCAGCCCCTGGGTTTACAAGTAATAGCCCAAATACATACACAACTGAATGTGAATTTAATAAGGCTGTGAGGTAATGCTTAAATGAAGACGTGGGCTAACAATGCATTTAACCCCCCTACAACCAAATAATGGTGTCCCCATTTATAAGCAACTTGCATATAGGCTACCTCGATGCCGGAGAGACGAGTAGACCCAACAGACTGGATCTCATGGTGAGGTCTACAACAACAACAACACAAATACCTGATTACACAAATATCCAATATTCTACACAAATACCCAATAAACTAAACAAATATTCAATAAAATATATATCAAATACACGTAGAAAATGCAAAGCAAATGAAACAGCAGTTAGTAAAAGTACATGGGGAAAATGGAGGACAGTGATCATACCCAACACATTTGTGAAAAGATAACTCTTGTACATACGTCATGTGATGCCAGATAACTCTTACTGAACCAACAATAATGTTTCCCTATTTGAGATTGCGACAGAGCTTCTGTGTTGACTATACATCACATACATAATAGAAGGTGATCTTGGTTTTAATAATCAAAATACAATCCCACATGGAAAAAGAGAAGAATCAAACATGAAAATGGATGACGTATGTATGAATATTTTTAATGTACAGTAATTCTTCTCGATAAGGATATTCGCGTTTTACAGATGTGTTGGAAATCTTATCTTATCCACTGGTGTAGATAAAAAGCATCTGCTGTCTGCAATGGGTTCGATAACATCATCAATTGCCCGACATAAATTTGTAATAAACATCAGAAATGTTGAATACTGGCGATGTCAATGCGTAAAATGTCGATGATTGACACTTAAGAAAAAGAATACTCCTAGGTATCGAATGAAGATAGGGAAATTTGATATAACTGTTTTAATCGGAACCTGGGTTTGGATGTTTACAGTTACACCACGTGTCGTATTTAGCAATCTTTCCCCGATAACCATGAAATATTCATATATAGTGTCTAGCCAGGCTTTCTTCGGATCATCTACAAAGACGTACTGTAATAAGACAGGACTGATTGTATTTTTATTTTTGATAAAGATGACGGTTTGTAAAAATAAAATGGAGATGTGCAGCCAGATTGTTGATGGACGTTTCTGCATAAATCAATATATGGGACCATTTCCCTATTCAATATTCTGAACACGATGGCAAACAATGATTTTCTTCTGGTAAAATATTAGACAATTTGAACAAATGTACACATAAGGCTAAATAAAAAATACTTTTGTTTCAGCTAACATGGCCAAAAAATTAGGGTAGGTCGGTAGTACTAGTAACAAATGTTTCCCACAAAACATTTTTTTATACAAGCTATATAGAGAGACAATCGTCACTTTTACAGTGCTTGTTAACTTTTGCCATAATTTTTTTTAGGGTAGCTGCTAAAAATTAGGATCGGCCAAGTCAGCGGTAACACGGGTATTTTTTTCTTTGGCCTTATTTAAAATCAACCATTTTCTTAACACAACCACCAGATGGTCTGCCATTAAAACGAGAATAGGTGTACACGCATTTACTTGGTGTATAGACATTCACTTTGAATCACATGACTCTTAATGGACCTACAGTTACAACAATCAGTCAGAAAAATTACTTAAAAAACATCTAACCATCGTGCCATGTTTCTATTTATATATGACTACCCATTTAACACTACACACACACATCATGTGACTTCTACATGTGGCTGATGAGTAACCATGTAAACATCATGTGACTGCCATACGGGACTGTACGGAGCTTATCGTCACGCGTGTCCGTTCTGTTTGTGACCTATATAATCGTTATAACTGTAGGTAATTTTTTCACTACGGTATTTGGTCAGTCGTATACTGCGTCTGACCTCATTATTTATAGGTCCCTTAAAACCACCTTTCCTGAGTAGGGAGTCTATTGTTTGTATACGGTCCCAGCCTGCAATATAAAAACAATTGTGCACTTGTAAATTCATGCAAACAAGTAAAATCCTGCAAAAAAAAACGTAACTAAGCAAATATAGCGGAAATTAATGAGTTATTCAGAGCTATTTTAAGTATAAATCACGCATCAATTATGAAAAAACATTGATATTTTCATATTCTCCGTCTTTCAGAGAAGTGTTCGACTGTCAAATCCCCTCCCACTCTCGAAAGTCTCTGCTGAAATTTCAGAATTATTAAACAAGGTACTACATGCTAATAAGATAATCATGTTGCGTTAAGCGCAGTATCGAAAGACTTAAATTGAATGTTGTTTAACAGCTCATCAACACACAGGTTATTTAGAGCCGTCCAACAGAGAGGGGAAGCAAACATGTACTAGAATCTGGGAACCTGCCCTACTCTCACTAACCAAAAGGAAGATTTGAAAATACATAGGACTGTCCGGTTTACGTACCGGTGAGGCTTGAACCCGGGTCCTTCGGTGTTAAGTCCACCGCACAATCCACTAGGTCACGCCAGTAAAGAGAAAAAGCTACAAAGTTCATTCCGAGCATTACTGGAGGTGATGACAACATCATTGTGGTATTGCTGTTTGAGAAACTGGAAAACCTGGGGGAAAACCCACTCGTTTGAGATACGATACCCTCTCACATACAACACCCTGTCAGTATGAAACTGTTTTTCATTATTGAGACATGAGGGAACTACACGAACACCAAGTACATGTATGTAAACATATAAATAAAACTGGCTTACGAAAATAAGTCCTACTAACTTAAATGCTTCAACCGTTGAAGACAACACCTCTCCAAAATATTACATGTCGATGGTACCTGTGCTACTTTATGTTGAAGTCAACACCAGAGCCCACAATTCTTTATGTTGAAGCCAAAACAAACACAGCTTGGAAGCTTCAGTTCTTTAAATCAATATACAAAGCACAAGACAAACAACTATCAGATAGATAAAGAGACACTTATAAAATATATCAGATGGATATATTTATACAATATGGCCGATAGATAAATTAGAACTTATCAAACATGATAAATAGTATACATGTGTACTTACACAACATGGCGGATAGGTAAGTTAATACTTAAAAAACATGGCTGATAATTGGTAAGTGTATAAAATCAGGACTGCCATAATAAAATTATGACAAAGCCTGAGATTTTTGTGGGATTTGAAAGTATGTGAACAGCAAAGTGTATGCCTTATTCAACAAGAAATCCGTGGATTCACGTCTCGCCTAATGGGCGCTGGACTTAAAAATAAAAAGGTCAGTGATGCTTCAATGAAAATTTATAAAAATTTTAGTAACTAAAAACAATCGAGTTTGCCGTTTGCTGAGATGACATTTAAGTGCATTTGTTTAAAAACAAAATGCCATTCTATTAAAAACAAGAGGCCCAAGAGGGCCTGTGGATGCTCTACTGGCTAAAACGGCTCTTATATCAAGGGTTGTCGACATAAAATTCACATCAGTAGTTTTTTAAAACATTTCAAAAACAACAGGGATAGGATGGCCTTAGATCGCTCACCTGGTAATCATGGGCAATAAGTCTGCTGTGTCTAGTCTGGCATGTCATTTTTTAATTTGTCCCCTTTCTTCTATGAATGAAATTCCTAAAAATGGGTGTGGGGTGGGGTGGGGGTTATATTAACATTCTAAACAAATATGGTAAAGATCAGATACAAAATGAAGTAACTACAGATTAACAAAGGAAAATACAATATAGCATTTTTTAACAAATCAAGGGCCATATCCTGTCGTTACTAACTAGATCTAGCTGGTTTTCGAACTTGTCCAAAATTTCTTTGATATACCATGCGTTGCACAACTAGACATCATACTGAGGCTTCCTGCCAAACTTTGTAGAAATCCAACAAGCCGTTTAGGAGGAGTAGCGCCGACAAGAAATTTAAAGTAAAAATGTCAAAGTGCCATAACTCCGTCATAAATCAGCAAACTGGAACAAAAGCGCGATATGCACAACTAGACATCTTACCGATGCTTCCTGCCAAGTTTCGTCAAAATCCAACAAGGCGTTTAGAAGAAGTAGCGCCGACAAGAAATTAAAAAAAAAATGTCAAGGGGCCTCAACTCCATCAAAAATCAATGAACCGGAAAAAAAATGCAATAGGCACAGCAATGCTTCCTGCACACGGCATTAACACCAAAAAAAAAAACGAAAAAATAATAATAATGAAATAAGAAAATGAAAAAAACAACAAAAAAAAACAAACAATAATAATAATAAAAAAAAAAAAATAATAAAAAAAAAGGAAGGCAAAACATCTAGTAAAGTTTGGTAAAGATCAGATGAAAAATGAAAGCCCTATCGTATTAACGAGGCAAAATATAGCATTTTAACTAAATCAAGGGCCTTCGGCCAGTAGTGCTTCAAAATCATCAGCTCCAAAACGTAGGTCAAGGTCATAGATGAAATCCAGGCATCCAAAAAAAAAAGATGCTCTACTGAAGACACAACTATGTTAAAATTGAATATGTCTTCTTCCAAAGATTAAGCTATAAATTAGGTTTAAAACATCTAGTGCATAATTCTAGTTCATGAGAAAGTGATGTAAATGTAACAATTAAAGTTATCTGCCCTTTACTTGGATGGTGAAGGTCTCATCCACATTTGCTTTGTCACGTTACAATGTACCACTCAAGATACAACTACAAGCAAAGTTTGAAAGGTCTAAGTGCATACAGTTTGTGAAAAAGTGACCTAAATGCCAAAGTTGAACGTACAAATTATAAGGTTATCTGCCCTTGCTTGGAGGGTCAAGGTCACTTCCACATTTGCTTTGTCACGTTGCGATGTACCTCTCAAGATACAAATATAAGCAAAGTTTTAAAGGTCTAGTGCATACAGTTTGTGAAAAAGTGACCTAAACGCAAAAGTTGAACCTAAATATTATTAAGTTATCTGCCCTTTGCTTGGAGGGTCAAGGTCACTTCCACATTTGCTTTGTCACGTTGACATGTTCCACCCAAGATACAACTACATGTATAAACAGAGTTTGAAAGGTCTAGCGCATACAGTTTGTGAAAAAGTGACCTAAACGCAAAAGTTGAACCTAAAAATTAATAAGTTATCTGCCCTTTGCTTGGAGGGTCAAGGTCTCTTCCACATTTGCTTTGTCACGTTGCATGTACCACCCATGATACAACTTTAAGCAAAGTTTGAAAGGTCTAGTGTATACAGTTTGTGAGAAAATGACCTAAACGCAAAACTTGAATGTTGACGCCGCCGCCGGAAAAGCAAACCTATGTTTCATTTTTTCTTCGAAAAGGCGAGACAAAAATAGGAAAAAGACAGATTAAGATTGTTACCTACTGTATTGTCATATCGTGTACTGTAAGGAATTTTATAGTTTTATTTCAAATTTGATGAAGAATTTAGCATTTTCTAATCTGCTCTGGTGATAATGGATATTGTCACGTGGACTGTGGTCATGTGCTACTATAGCTAATTGGTACCACCAGACCTGGAGCACTCAGGACATGTATTGATAACATCCAATTAACACTCAATATCCTGGTGACTTTTAATATGACAGTGTGGAAGTCAAAACAAGAGGCCCAAGAGGGCCTGTGGACGCTCTACTGGCTAATATGGCTCTTATAACATCAATGAAGCGAGTGACTATCGTCTTAAAGAGGCAAAATATAGCATTTTTAACTAAATCAAGAGCCATAATTCCACCATTACTGGTCCGATCTGGCTGTTTTTCGAACTTGGCCAGTAGAAATAATAACAAGAGGCCCAAGAGGGCCTGTGGACGCTCTACTGGCTAACATGGCTCTTATGACATCAATGAAGCGAGTGACTATCGTCTTGAAGAGGCAAAATATAGCATTTTTTTCAAGAGCCATAACTCTGTCATTACTGGTCCGATCTGGCTGGTTTTCCAAGTTGGCCAGTAGAGATAATAAAAATAAAAAACAAAAATTTCAAATGGTGACACCATTTGAACAAACTTGGTAAAGGACCATAAGCTTATAATTAATGTAAAATATCAAACCTCTGGCTCTTGTAGTTTCCAGGAAGATTTTTAAAAAAATAATCCTATATAAGTTTATGTAAAAACTGTGACCCTCGGGGCGGGGACAAATTTGTCACCATTTGAACAAACTTAGTAGAGGACCATAAGCTGATGCTACATGTAATACATGAGAGCTCTGTGCAATGTGGTTCCAGAGAAGAAGAACTTTTTTCAGATTTTCCCTATACAAGCCTATGTAAAACTGCCCCCCGGGGTGGGGCCAAATGTGACCCCTGGGTCAACATTTGAACAAACTAGGTAGAGGACCACAAGCTTATAGCAAAAGCAAAATATTAAACCTCTGGCTCTTGCAGTTTCAGAGAAGAAGATTTTTTAAGTTTTTCCCTGTACATGTCTATATAAAACATGTGACCCTTGGGGCGGGGCCAAATGTGACCCTAGGGTAACCATTTGAACAAATTTGGTAAAGGACCATAAGCTTATAGTAAATGCAAAATATCAAACCTCTGGCTGTTGTAGTTTCAGAGAAGAAGATTTTTAAAAAAAAAATCCTATATAAGTCTATGTAAAACTGTGACCCCCGGGGCGGGGACAAATTTTACCCCAGGGTCACCATTTGAACAAACTTAGTAGAGGACCATAAGCTGATGCTACATGTAATACATGAGCGCTCTGTGCCTTGTGGTTTCAGAGAAGAAGATTTTTTAAAGTTTTTTCCTATATGTCTATATGAAAAACATGCAAAACCTCAATATACAAACTTTGGACCCCCGGAGCACGGCCATTTTTTACCCCGGGGACTTTATTTGAACAAACTTGATAGTCTAGGCATTAGCGATCATTTTAAAAGAAAAGCTGTTGAAATCTGTCCAGCGGTTCTGGAGAAGAAGATTTTTTAAGGTTTCGACCATATATGGTAATGGCAGCCATCTTGGATGTAGCGCTGACCTAATTTTAACAAATCTAAAAAGCATTCATCTAAGGATCATCCATGTGAAGTTTGGTCAAAATTAGCCAAGGGGTTTCTGATGAGAAGTCGTTTGAAGAAAAGTTAACAGACGACGGACGGACGACGGAAGACGGACAACACACCATCCCATATGCTCTGCTGGCCCTTGGCCAGTAGAGCTTAAAATTATAAAAAAAATAAAAAAAAAAAAAAAAAAAAAAAAAAAAAAAAAAAAAATAAAGAAATATAAAAATAATAAAAGAAAAAAAAGTTAAAAAATCTGGTAAAGTTTGGTAAAGACCAGATGAAAAATGAAGGACCTATCGCCTTAACAAGGCAAAATATAGCATATTTAACGAAATCAAGGGCCATAACTCTGCCATTACTGGTCCGATCTGGCTGGTTTTCTAACTTGTCCAAGCTTTCATTGACATTAACAATCTGTTAAAGTTTGGGAAAGATCAGATGCAAAAATAGTTTGGGAAAGATCAGATGCAAAAATGAAGGCCCTATCGTCTTAACGAGGCAAAATATAGCATTTTTAATTAAATCAAGGGCCATAACTCCGCTGTTACTGGTCCGATCTGGTTGGTTTTCGAACTTATCCGAGCTTTTATTGACCAGTAGAGCTAAAAACAGAACCAGGTCAATATATTTATTTTTTTAAATAAGTGATTTTGCTCAAAATTTATCATTCTGCCGGTAATTCAACTGTAACGCCGGTAATACAGGAGAAAAGCCAGCATCTCCAGCACAAAGCCTAAGAAATGGCAGGCCTGTAAAATATAGCAGACAGATAAATTAAAACTTATAAAACATGGTGGATAGACAAATAATATGCTTACACAACATTGCAAACAGATAAAGAAATATTTTAGAAAATATGGTGGACATATCAATTAAATTAATCTTTATAAGACCTGGAGGATAGATAAATTGATTCTATATAACATGGCAGATAGGTAAATTGATCTTTTTAAAACATGGCTGACAGATAAATACTTATAAAACATGGTGGACAGCTAAATTCCTACAGATAAGACATTGCTGATAGGTGAATTGATACTTATAAAACATGGCTGAAATGGCTGATTGATAAATTCATGCAACTGATAAGACATGGCATATGGGTAAATTGATACTTATAAGACATGGTTGATAGATTAATTGATACATATAAAACATGGCTGATAGGTAAATTAATACTTATAAAACATGGCTGATACATGTAGGTAAATTCATACTGATAAGACATGGCTGACAGATAAATTGATACTGATAAGATGTGGCTGACAGATAATCTGATACTTATAAGATGTGGCTGACAGATAATTTGATACTTATAAAACATGGCTGATAGATAAATTGATACTGAAAAGACATGGCTGATAGATAATGTGATACTAATTAAGACATGGCTGATAGATAAATTCATACTGAAAAGACATGGCTGATAGATAATGTGATACTAATTAAGACATGGCTGATAGATAAATTCATACCGATAAGAAACGGCTGATATATAATTTGATACTTATAAAACATGGCTGATAGGTAAATTCATACTGAAAAGACATGGCTGATAGATAATGTGATACTGATAAGTCAAGGCTGATAGATAAATTGATACTTATAAAACATGGCTGATAGATAATTGATAAAAATATGCCTGGTGTGAGTTGATACTGATAACATTCAGGGGTGAAACTTGTTTAAGTTAACTTTTGTTAAATCAATCAATTCATGACTGGGAACACCGATTATGGGAAATAATACATCCTCTGGGAGGAAGTGTCTGTCCTCCTTTGAATCGAGTCACATTAACAATAGCTTTTATGCTGCTATTGTCAATTATTTTGCAATTTGCTCTGAAATAGATGTTAGCTTCAAATGATTCTCTATAATACGTAAATGATTTTATTACAGATATGTTAATTCAGTGCACTGACTATCTGGATTTTGCTTTCATTTACAGTCTAGGAAAATTATTTTGAACATTGGCAAAACATCTTTCAGTGAACTCAAGATGTAATATAAGCAGGATTTTATGACGGATATTTCGACAATAAAACGTTTAAAAACATTTTTTACTGAAAAAAATAGGGATAACCCGTTTAAAATTACCTATTAAATGTTTTAATTTTACAATATGCAAACTCTTTAAGCCGAAAACAACGTTTTTATTTCATACCCACAACCAACCCTGTTTTTGCTTCTTGGAGAAGGGATAGGATGAGGTATGAAAATTAATACTCGGACCACGTAATGCTTCACATCAAGCAAGAGAGCTACCAGAACCGTTACAAGCTCTCTACCACGAAGCCATCCCTGCTGTATATATATGTTTGATGGACATATATGGAGTGCGTAGTCCAGTGGTAGAGCGCCGAACTCATGATCGAGAGGTCGTGGGTTCGATCCTCCGACGCAGCCACGTTATTTATCCTTGAACAACATAATCAATCTTGATTAGACATTGCTTAATATTACATATTTGTCTGTGATTTGTATAGATACTGGGAATAGAAAAGCTATCTACTCGTTTGCTCTACTGGGAAATATCTCCCAGTGTGAGATATTTCCCAGTGCGGAACATTGCTCGGCCTTTTCCGTCAGTGGCGGGAATGCCAAATGACGTTCCGATTGCTTTACGGACGTCTTCGTCAGATTCCGCCACTAGGAAATAACGATTACGGAAATTAACGAAGAGTTCCGGTTCCACTTGGTTTTGTTTGTATGACGTAACGTCGTTTTTAGATGACGTAAGTCGTCTTGGAGTTCTCGTGCAAACTGGTGTAAAAAGGCGTGAATCATTATAAATATTAATAAAATATCATTTTAAATTATGTAATATATAGCTTAATAACCAATGTTTTTGAGATACTGAATATATCTCCCTCGGTAGAGAATTGACCCCGATATAAGAACTCCGCACTCGTTCTTATATCGGGGCCATTTCTCTACCTCGGGAGATATTTCCTGTATCTCAAAAACACTGGTTATTAAACTCTATGTATTGGTTCTACCCAGGAAGCCATCGAGAGTGATTAATCTAAGTTGCACTTGTTTCGCAATCGATGTAAAATAAATATGTTTAAACATATGTGTTTTATAGGGCAAAGATATAAATGACCACTTAAACATATAATTCAGGTAAATATAATCAACTAAATCACATCCTACCTTGTTCGAGGGCAACTTCTGGGAGATAAGTGGCTGTCTTCTTGTGCCCTTTCTCATTTACGAACTCTATGCGCACACCATTCATACCCACCTGTAACCAGATAATACCAACAATTTAATTAAGTCAACAAATCAAATTTAACTCACACACAATTACAGCAACGTTTGAGATGTTTAAGCTCCGTTATATTGTTCATGCAATACTGGACTCAACATAGATGAGAAGTAAATTATCAAGGCTCGTTCCAAAGTAGACATACCGGTAATGCATTTTTTTTAAAAATAAAAATAAAAAAAGGGGTATGGCCACATTTTTTGTAGTATTATCAATTAAAAATTTAACTCTTAAACATCATATGAACATTTCTTGATAGTCTCGGAGAGAAACATTTATTTGAAACCGCTACTAAGTTGTATGTAAAAATAAGTATTATTTGCATGATGTAGATACTACTTTTAATAATGCACGCATGCACATGGAAATGGGGTAAATTAAGTTACCTGTTCAAAGTTTTCTGCGTCATCAAGTAAAACTTTATTCTCGCTTTTCACGGATATTGCAATATGTGAATTGTAAATATCTATTGTTGTGAATTTATTTCGATTTAAATAAACATAAACAAGTTCATGAAACAAAACACGGCTGGAGAACTTTAAACAGAAAAACTGACGTGGACAATTTAGATTTTGTAACAGGCATGGACACGAATGGTTGATTTCAGCACAGCACCGGCAATATTATAATTTATATACTTTTAATACTACTTGAAATCTTACCCAGTTGTTAAAGGTGCTGTACGGTTTCTTTTTAGTCAGTAATCTACTTAAATTTAATAAGCTTTTAATTGTACATTTGCAAAACCAACTGTCTTGCATTTTATATTTTTTGAAATGTTCTGCCACTTTATTTGTGATCCCTACACCAGCTGCCCGGACCATACACTGGATCCAGGACTATATACCGGCTGCCTGGGCCATACACCGACTGCCTGGGCCATACACCGGCTGCCTGGACCATACACCGGCTGCCTTGACCATACAAGCCATGCCTTACCTCCCAGTCCATATAATCTCTCGCCTCCTCGAAGTGAGTCAGTATGGACACGGAGCAATGTAGACGCGTGAACTCCTCCCTGGTGATTGGACTGAAGCGGCTATCCTTCATTGCACTGGTAAATAGTACATGAAATACAACAACTATGGCGGTCAGATGGATGTCAAGTAAATAATTAAAGGTACATTAGCTGTAAGCAAGACACATATATATTATCGCAGAAATGTTTCCAGTGAAATTTACTGAAAATATGAGCATAAGCGCAAATAGGCATGTGGTATAAAAGAAACACAAGATTTGAAAGAATTTTCTATTTATTTTATTTATTTATTGCAGTCCCAACTACAACAATTAAAAATGGTGACGTTATGACTACCAATAGTTTCGATGATCATGTCTATTAGGAGACTTAACTTAGGACGATGAATATAATTATGCGTATATGTGGTTCAAACACGATGTACGCCTTTTTTTATTTGAATATATAAACTGGTAATATTATTTTTTAGTGTTTTATAAGCTAAAAATTATCTCTAATGCGGCTTTAAAGTAAGTTAGTAAATCCGGCAGTCATATTCATAAGATGCGAAGTTAGTAGAAGACTAGTAGGATATGTGTAAGGCCAAATAGAAAAATAGGTGTGGTTCAGGTAACCCGACCGACCCTACTTTAAGGGGCGATCCTAAAACAATTTTTAATGCAAAAATGAAAAAAAAAATGGGGAAAAAATGGAAAAAAAAAAAATTGTTGATAATGCACGAACTCAAGGTATATTAATTAACATATTCAATTCATTATCAGAAAAATTCATTATTGAGGGGGAAGAAAAAAAGAAAAAGAAAAAAAAGAGCCTACCTTCCTACCCTATTTTTTTGCCAGTGTTACCTGAACCACACATATTATTTTGTTTGGCCTAAAGTAACTTTTTTTTAAATGACATGTATACATGTGTACATATAAACTAATTTTATGTACATTATATTGTTGGTTCAACTTCATTCTCACAATTTTGTGACTGTAAATTGCAAAATTGTAAAAAGTATGTACAAACTTTTAGCTCTGATGTAGATATATTAAGTTTTAGAGTCGAGCGATATTACTTTCTTTGAAACAGACCTAAACAGAACGTATCACTAAAGCATAACAAGTTGTAGATTCAAGGTTCATCATAGACAAGTGGCTTTCTTTTGGTATGTATCTAGATGTATCTCCATTTAACAACTTCTGAAGACTACCAATTTGATGATTTAGAACCGGAGCTAATTCAAAACATTTTTCATATGGGTTGCCAATTAGACAATTGGATAACTATTTTTTTCCTTAAAGGGACACTGTCCGTAACTTTTAGCTTATAAAACACACAATAATTATGTTCGCAAACATTACACACTAAACATTATTCACTAATTAAAAGCGAAATTGTTTGACGGAATTCAATCGCGGTAGTACCGTACAAAAAAAAGAAAATCCACTTTGTGTGTTTGAACTCGCAGCCCAAACTAAAATTACTTTTTCTTTACACTCGCAGTTATAATAGTGTGCGTGAGCGTAAAGTAGTCGGACACCGCTCCCGACTGAGCTAAGCGAACTATACATATTACGCAATACATACTATGGTGAAAAACCTAATGCGCTAATGGAAGTCACGTGATCGCAGAAAAGGTAAATATTGTGGGTCCCACTTTATTTACATATAATAATTAAAACTTTTTTTTTTCAAACTCACGAATGTATTCCTACATACTTCTTAGGGTCTATCCTCATGTTTTCATGTATACATTTCACTGAATAAAAGTCAGACAGTTATTTGGTTATGCTCAATATTTGCTTACTTACGGACAGTGTCCCTTTAACTTGAGTCTCAAGCTAATTGGTCTCAAACGTTTATGAATAAAACCCAGAGGACCCGCGAGAACATGGTACAAACCTGGTGACTGCATATTCCCTGAGACCACCGTGAAGGCTAGTTGCTGAAAATGTTCCAATACAGCCCCGCAATCTACGATCTCTTCCCAGCTTCCATGTCACAAATAGAGGGCTGAAATAGTGCAAAAATTTACCAAGCATAAAATCAACCTGTTCTAAGCTGGATTCATGCAGATTTATATTTTTTCACTACTGGTAATTAATAATCAACCACTGTTCCCGCATCATGCCTTTGAATTTCATTGAAGGAGCATCTACTGATAGGGATTTATCATGCACAGTATGAAATAAAATTGAGTACAAAATCATTACATTTCTGGAAATAGCACGGACCAAGATCATTGCTAAAAATAGATTTCATTCGTACAAATATGTATGATTTTGTCCGAAAATAGATCGGGAATCTATTGAATTTGATTGTGCTTCTGTTGTTCAATGGCACGATATTTTCGTGAAATTTACATTCTTATTATGTGACGTCAATATCGATCTGTGCTATTGTAAAGAGAGTTGACATTCATGATTTCAATCTGAGATCTGGTTTATTAAGTCCCTGGTTCAATCAGGAGTGTTCATTCACATTTTTTGTGATGAGGATGATTGAAACTGTGTAATGGGCCACAGACATATTAATAAATAATTGCTATTTAAAGGTCTGTGAATGGGCATGTATGTTTAATTTAATATTTAATTATCATTCATAATTTGAATTAACGTCAAATGAACGTCAAAAAATGCCATATTCATGTATAGTGATTTTAAAAGATGTTAAGTTTCTAAGAAATTCCACTTTTATATAATAACAACACAAAATGTCCCGTTCCTAGCCCCAGTTTTACAACTATTGCCCTGGTTATAAAAAAAAAAAAAAAAAAAAATTGGTTGAACCTCTCTAGACCAGGATAACACTATTATGAACAATATCTACATTTATAAACGGTCTGTAATTTCAGGTAATCAAATATTTCCATTTGTTATTGTAAACATCAACATGACTCACATATATACGACCTTAATCAGTTGAATAACCCTTTGTTGATAAAACTGTACCTAACACCCCTACTTTGATAATGGAACAGTCAAACATTAATCTTCCATTATTTTCTCAACCATGTTTTACCTTTAGAAATACTGTATAAATTACATTTTTGATAAAGTAACGATGTTAAAAAATATCAGAGACGTAATAATGTTTAAACACAGTAAACACGACCCAAAAATGCATGTTTGTATACATAACTGGACGGGTCCACTCCACTCACAATGACTCGTTAGTGAAAGAAGGATTCTTCGGTGGCTCATAACTGTGTAAATGGCTGTGCAGGACATCAAAACAGAAAAAACACATGTGTGATGACGCCACTGTGTATCCATTTTTCAATCCACTGGCTTGGGCTGGCAACCCGTTGCATGACACTGCTGGCATCGAATTGTTCAACTTTTGTTTTTTCACTCCACAACAGCTCGTAGCCATTCTTACCAGATTCTCGCGAATCGCGAGATCGTTCATTTTAGACTGGTAAGTTTCATACTTGGCAGTTTAGGACCAGTCTTGTTACTCGTCGTTTCGATTAGTATTATTTGCGATACGTACGTGTTCCGTGTGCTTACAATAATCAACGAGCAAGACTGTTTTTTTGTTTTTATTTATTTAATGTTTTTTTGTATTCCTAAGACCCTGCTGAAATTTTATTGTATGGATAGATGACTGAATAAAACCGGCAGACCGTTCACTGAGACGTTTATTAGCATGTTATACATATACATGTATCATAGGCGTGGGAATGAGGTGAAGAAGGAGGGCAACCCAAAACAGTGAATTATTACGTACTCCCTGGTCCCACACAAACACCCGCATCCACCAATATTTGGTCAAATTATTTGTTGATCCTCAGAAAGGTGCCTGTATCCTGAACTGTTAAGTACTGTCACAGAGCATAAACTATATAGAAAAGTAGCTACTGTGTTCGTTAATAGAACTAAAATGAAACATTGTTTGATTAATGTTAAATAGAAAACTCATAACACAGACCTTATAACAAATAGATTGGACACTATGAAAATTGTGTAAATTTCAATTGGTACATAATTTTCACAAAATATTTCCTAACTTTAAACACACATATCATGAAGAGTTTTATAGATACAAGTTTCATTCAAGCCAATACCATCACAAATTTAATTTTCTTTCCAATGATATATTTTGTTTTCTCTTAAATGAGAGCAAAACAGGAGTTTGATGGAAACTTTGACTATGTCAAAATATTGATTTTTAAGAGGAAAGCGAAAAATGATGACATGTTAAACTTTAAAAAGTTTTTATACAATTCTTATTATAATACCATTTTGCTATTCACTATGAATCTTTTGGATGTATCCTCATCAAAATCGGTGAATAATCTGGGAATAGCTACAGCAAACACAGTGCCATGCCTAACATTGAAATCTCGACAAATGGTATTGAAAAACTCCTGGCTAACCTAAACCCACATAAGGCGGCAGGCACAGACCAATAATCCTTAAGAACATCAGCAAACAATTTTCTCCCATTCAGTTTCTAAAAATTCTCTTTAACAAATCGCTAATATCTGGACACACTCCTACACCTTGGAAAATGGCAAACGAGCACCTGTCTTCAAAAAGGGCTCTAAAGCTGACCAAGCAAACAATCGCCCAATTTGCCTTACCTGCATAGTATGCAAAACACTTGAACACATTGTCGCTTCAAGCATTACAAAGCACTTTGCTAAGTCAGACCTTTTCAACGAGCTACAACATGGCTTCAGGGAGAAAAGATCATACCAGTCTCTACTCCTCATGCTCGTTGATGACATCCTAAAAGCAGTAAACACGAAGAGCCAGGTTGACCTTATCGGAATATCCTACTTGACTTTTCTAAAGCTTTCGACATGGTAAACCACGAAAAACTCCTGTATAAACTTCACTATTATGGTATCAGAGGAAATACTCTCACTTGGATTAAAAGTTTTCTAGATAACAGATCACAATCAGTCGTCATAAATGGCGTCCAGTCAAATACCACCCTGTCTTGTCTGGCGTACCTCAGGGCTGTGTCCTAGGTCCTCTTCTTTTCCTTATCTATATTAATGACTTTCCAGATCATGTTAAATCCTCCTAAGTCCGCATATTTGCAGATGACACTGCAATCTATCTATCTCTAACGGTTTCAACTCATTCCAGTCTCCCTCAGCAGGACTTAGAACAACTAGAATGCTGGGAATCTAAATGGAATATGCAATTTAATCCTTCGAAATGCCAAGTAATTCAAATCACCAAACGCAAAACAGTAATAACACACAATACTGACTACACAGCAAAATATCTAGGGGTAAACATCTCAAATGATCTGATATGGAATAAACACATTGACTCAGTCACCAACAAAGCAAATAGGACTTTAGGCTTTCTGAGGCGTAATATTAAGGTACACTCAGAGAGCCTGAAGGCAACCGCATACAAGACACTTGTCAGGCCCCAGAACGAGTATTGCTCAACAGTCTGGTCACCGCACACATCCACATGCATTGACCAACTTGAATGTGTACAAAGACGAGCTGCTCGCTGGGTCAAACATGACTATGCCAGAACATCCAGTGTCACAAATATGTTGAACTCCCTAAACTGGAGACCTTTTGACCAAAGACGTATCGACCAAACACTGGTAATACTAAATAACACCTTCTTTAACCATGTTGCCATCCCATGGGAAGATAATCTAAAATTAAATACCAGACCTAGCGGTACATCCCACTCATTAGAACTTAAACAAATCCAAACAAGTACTGACTATTATAAATACTCATTCTTCCCCAGAACCATAGTGCATTGGAATACCCTACCTCAAAGCGTAGTACCCCCACCCCCAACCACCTACACACACACACCCCTTCCCCCCCCCCCCCCCCCTCCTATATAACACGCTTCATGTTGTGAGTATTGTGCAACCCCACTTTACAAACCACTAGTGTGGGTGTTCCCCCCCCCCCCCCCCCCCACACACACACACCCCCACCACCCCCAACCCCCACGAGTACTGAATACTCCCTAATTTAGAGCTGAGTACTGAATATTCCTTCATTTTTGACCCGAGTACTGAATACTATTTAACATGATTTTTTTCATAAAAATTAACCAATTTGCTATGAATTCGTTTAATTTTAAGAAGATGTGATATAAATGGACATTTAAAACTGTATTAAAGGTTTATCTCACCGTTTTGCTGGAGTCAATCATGGCGATTTTTGTGGATTTCATCAGTATTTTTTACATAGAAAACATAGTTTGAAGGCATGTACCTATTTTGTGTGCGTACTACATACTGAATAATGTAATTTGCGGGTACTGGTACCCGGGCCGTGGGTTCTGAATACTCTCTAAATTTGCCCTGAATACTGCGTACCAAAAGTCGGGAGGAGGGAACACACCCACAAACGATTTGGGGGGAAAACTAGTTTAAAAATGTTAACATTAACAAACACTCTCAAACTATGCTGTATACATACCGTTAAACGGGTGTATCACGTGCTAATGTGAAGGAAAATTCCCTTTTAAAGTATTATCTGAAACTTTTCATCCATAAAACAGTAATATCAGCGTGTGCTGAAAATCTTGATGAAAGGGAGACAACGAGTACACACCATTATATTTAAATTTGCACATAGTTATTTCCCTTAAATTATGAAGTCGAATTCCGAAGTCGACCAAATTACATCCGATGCTACCAAATCATATTAAATTAAAGATATAACTTTCCAGAGATTTTTTTTTATTCCAATGCAAATTCTATATTTATGTTTAAATAATAACAACCCAAGTGTTAATCATCCCAAAAGCGGGTTATTCGGTATTCTCACATAAAAACCGAACAATCAGCATATACTGTATTATCTTAAATTTTGTCAGTTAGTTAAACAAACATGCCATCATCCATAACTGACAGCGAGACCACTCAGAGATTAAAATTGACATATAAAAGCAGTACTTGATTTAGAAACACTACGTAAGTGACAGTGCATTACTGAATACAGTAATCAGCTATACCTTTCTTTATTTATCGTGGTACATCAGTGGATTGAAGGTGACAATGCGCGAGATTTCACTTTCCTTTATCTGCACCAGAATCCGGCTATTTCTTTATTTCGGATAGGGCTATTATTGTTTGTTATGGCCCGCAAGGCGAAAGTGCAGGGGGTATAAACTTACTAGTAGTTAGTGTGTTTCCTATTGTATGCTCTAAAAAAAAATAGGGTATATATCCTCGACCTCTTAGTTTACGACCACTTAACGACAGTTGGCTTCATATATCAGTAAGGCCAGATAGAAAAATACCTGTGTTTCTGGTTACTCGGTTGAAAAAATTAGGGTAGGTAGGTAGGTGTTTTTTTTCTTTTTTCTTTTTTTTTTTCATGGATGTCAAAACTAATCGGATTCCATTTTAATATATTTAGCATCTTTGCTAGGTGCTTAATCAAGTTTTAGTTCAAGAATACTTAAAACATGTTTGTTTTCAACAAATAACACGGAAATCTTTTCTTTTTTTTTTTAATTCTTTTTTTTTATGATAAAAAACTGTAGGGTCGGCGCCAAAAAATAGGGACGGTCGGGTAACCAGAAACACAGGTATTTTTCTACCCGGCCTAATACATTATGTGTTTGACTAGCCTAATAAATTGGCTCCTATGCAGTTTTTTTTTTATTATTTTGACGTTCTATGTAACTGCATATACGAAAAATTTCAAAAGAGCATTAAACGTGTATTTTAACACACTATGTGTTTGACATAATATGATGTTAGCTAATCTAAAGTGTTCAAACTTTAACAAAATCTACCACGGCTTTGATTAAATTTTGTTAATTTTCCATCCGATAACATTCGTAAATGGATGACCACAACTTGTTTGTTTCCAGTGAACGGCATGTGTTTCCGTTCACCTTATTTTCTATAGCTTTTATCCCGAGATGCAGTATTTTCCTACGGGCAATTTTATGCAAATTTGTTGATAAAAATTCACACTAGCCATGCGAGCTGACAGCGTAGAAAAAATGCAAAAATATCTTTCTTTTTTTAATTTAACAAGAAGAAACAAAGCCGTACTTGTTTTCTATGAAAACTTATGAGTAAATGTCTACCCTCATAACCCTAAAATCGATTTGTTTCAATACTGTGGAGCTTTAAAATTATTGTCTTCTGCTGTTTTTAAAACATGTCCTTTTGCTTGTCAGGAATTTAGGTCACATGTCATGTAGGAAATGTACTAACATAACAATTACCAGATATTTTTAATGCAAACACCGATATTGCTGCATGTTTTATTCGGGTACACCGCCCTTGATATTACCCATTTATTACTTCTCATTTTACGAGTAAATACAACTTGTTAATGTCTAATGAAAGGTGAAGGATTAAATCATCACTACATCATAAAATATTTTATTTTGTTTAAGTTTGCTTTTAAAATGGGATGCATTTAATGGCGAAAACACTGGTAAAGAGATCAACTATCCATAGGAAAATATTCCGTAGCCTTAAAAAAAACTTATTTGCAAGTGTTTTCTGTTGTTGTTTCTAAAAACTATTCATTAAGCAGACGATCATAAAAAAATAATGACGAAATTTGCATAATAAACCTGCGCAGATGTAATTTCCACCGTCGGTCGAAATCACATGGTGGTCGAAAACTGATAAAAAGACGATACATACGGGTTGTGTTTTTTTTGTTTTGTTTTTCAGAGCTCGAATTTAGCACTCGCTAGTTGATTTAAGAAATTGCGCATAGAATTTTTCAGCTCACTCACACCTGCGAGTGCACCTTTTCTGTACAAAATGAGCATAGTTGATCAAATATTGAAACGGGTCTATATGAAAAAGTAGTTATATTTAGTTGTCTTTTCCAACACAATCTTATATACTTAATACATGTAAGTATTATATAAGTTGTAAGTTATGCACAGAAATGTCTTATTAAAAATAGAAAAAAGTGCAAGCAAGAATGCATTTTTGCAAGTTGAAAATATCTGCACTCGCAAAAAAAAGCAAGTGGGTAAATATGTTAAATTGTACCCCTGTTTTTTTTAGCAATGATTTGTGAGATTCTATTTATCACATAAAACTTAAAACCCATACAAGTTGATGAAACAACGTGAAAGTTTCTCTGTGATGTTGTCAGTTTGCTCTATATGAGAAAGCCCCATTTAAATTATGTGTTCCTGTTACAAACAATAGGACACTTTAATCAAGAAGACCAATGTTTACATTATCATATTAAAGCGAAACTTTGCAATCATCAGGCCACATAAAAAAATATGTGTGGTTCAGGTAACCGACACTATTTTAAGGGGCCGACCCTAAAACATTTTATGCAAAATTAAAAAAAATAATATTTTTTTGATATAAATGCAAAAAAATCAAACTCAAGGCATAGTTATTTAACATATTAAATTCATTATCAGAATTTAATTCATTATTGAGAGAAAAAAAAGCCTACCTACCTACCCTATTTTTTTGGCCAGTGTTACCTGAACCACATATATTATTTTGTTTGGCCTGAAGATTTTATCATCATATTTGTTTTATAATCCAGTATCATTTTGACTTTTAACCGGCTTGCATATAATTAAATAAAAGTTTGAGTTTTCATTTTGTCTTCTTACATGTCTTATTCTACCATGTTTAAATATGTTATTGGTGCAATACAATCACCAGTTAGTAATTTGCAAAGTTCGCTAAATACTATCTTATACCAGCAATTAATATCAATGAATGAACAAATGCACATTTTATGAAAAACTGACGAGACAATGTGAGCTTTTATAAAATCAAGATTGCCGTGTGTCCCTTTTAAGTAAAAAGGTTGATAGGCCAACCGTAAAAAGTATTGGTTTACTGTTGCCCTACCTACTCGCTTAAAAAGTGATTTCTCAACACGTCTTAAAGCAATTATTCATCAGCTTTTTTTTTTGTTTAAAGGGACACTGTCCGTAAGTAAGCAGATATTGAGCATAACCAAATAACTGTCTGACTTTTATTCAGTGAAATATATACATGAAAACATGAGCATAGACACTAAGAAGTCTGTAGTAATACATTCGTGAGTTTGAGAAAAAAAAAGCTTAAATTATTATTTGTAAATAAAGTGGGACCCAACGTATTTACCTTTTCTGCGATCACGTGACTTCCATTAGCGCATTAGGTTTTCACCATAGTATTTAATGCGTAATATGTATAGCCCGCTTAGCTCAGTTGGGAACTAGGTCGACCACTTTACGTTCATTATTATTACCGCGAGTGTAATTTTAGTTTGGGCTGCGAGTTCAACTGCCCGAAATGGTTTCTCTTTTTTTTTGTACCGCGACTGAATTCCATCAAACAATCCTGCTTTAATTAGTAAATATTCAGTAATGTTTGGTGTGTAATCTTTGCGAACATAATTAGTGTGTGTTTTATAAGCTAAAAGTTACGGACAGTGTCCCTTTAATACTAGTCTAAAACATTTTTCTTTATTTTCATTGTTTTCCATGGCTTCATATTTTTTTTTATCTACCTAACCACTGAAATCTTGGGTCAGAAAACAGCAAAACAAACTATTAATATCTTCAGTACAACATTGAATACTGGTTTAGAAATCCAGATTAAAACATATAATACGTCATATAAATGAATTGTTGAATGTCAGATAAAGTTTCCTCCCAGAATGAAAAAATAATCAATTTTGCTTTGGAATACACAGTATTAAACATTGATCTGTTGCAAGTGTTTACTGTGACTGACAGGCACATTCTATTTATCTTTACAGAGACCAAGTGATGGCAGAGTCGCAGGTCAAGTTAAGAGGAGGTCATACAAGTTCCTGTCTCTGTGTTGATGCTAAATCGGACGGGTCACTTATAATCTCTGGTGGTGAAGATGGGGAGATCTGCCTCTGGAACAGGAACGGGAGTCTCGTTCACCAGCAGCAGACCGAGCAAGATGACTGTACCTCAGTGTGTATCTCTAGAACTAAGGAAAACATTTTTTATGCATCATTTGGCAATACTGTGAAAGTACTTGATGTAAGAAACCCGCAAGATGCAGTAGAATCGTATCAGTTTAATGAAGAAGAGATTAATCAAATCGTTTTAGATGAAAAGGAAAGTTATCTAGCTGCTTGTGATGATTCTGGCGAAATAAGGATTATCTCCCTTGATGATAAGAAACTGTACAAGACGTTACGTCGTAAACACACAAACATATGTTCCACAGTTTGCTTCAGAAGTAGGAGGCCGTGGGAGATTTTTAGCGGGGGAATGGATTGTAACTTGATTCACTGGGATTTTTCCCGCATTAAGTGCCTAAATCAATTTAATATGCAGGAGCTGCAGGATGCGCCAACGGAACTGGGGGCGTACATGGTCAACCCGCCGTTTGTTCACCATTTGGCCATGTCCATGGATGGTAAATACATGGCTTGTGCTCTTGAAAATGGCTTAATATCTGTATTTGACACGAGCCGGAAAAATATAGCAGAAATATTTTCGTTACACGCGCATACACAAGGTGCTTCCCAGGTGCAGTTTGTCGGCGACACAAAGTTATTATCCGGCGGAAACGACAGCCTCATTGCATTATGGGATATTGCGAAGATGAACGATTCTCACGAGGAGGGTCACGTCCCCGCCACAAATGGAAACACTTCTCCAATACATCATAGAAATGCAGAGGTTACTGAAAACTGCAAGGTCGCGGAAATACAGCACTCGTCCAAAATCAACTGGATGACGTATTTCACTGACAATGGTAATGGCTTTGTTATAGTGGCTGATCAAACACCGGAACTGTCAGTTATACCATTACAGATATAGCCATTGGATTGATATGGTCATTGGATTGATACATACCCTATTTCCCCTAATAGAAGTGCCCGGGTGCTAGGGCACCTTAAAAAGTTATAAATTTTTATTTTTAGCTCCACTGGCTTCGGCCAGCAGATCTGATGGGATGGCGAGTTGTCCGTCGTCCGTCCGTCGTCCATGGTTAATTTTTGCTCGTTAAAACTAGGAATTTCATTTTTCATTCGATCTTTACCAAATTTTAACAGATTGTTAATATCAATGATAGCTCGGATAAGTTCGAAAACCAGCTATATCGGACGAGGAACACCAGAGTTATATGCCCTTGAATTATTGAAAAATGCCATTTTCAGCCTTGTGAACTCTCCAGCGCCTTCATTTTGTATTCGATATTTCCCAAACTTGGCCAGATTGTTGATATCAATGAAAGCTAGGGACGAGTTTGATAGAACCAGTAACACCGGAGTTATGACTCTTTTTCAATATTTGGAAACCCCAGGGGTCGTGGGTTCAAATTCAAATCTCACCTGGAGTCATATTTTATTTTTTTTTATAAGAAACTTTGGTTCATGAGTTCAATTTTTTCAATTATTTTTTATTTTATTTTTTTTATTTTTTTTTATAGACTTATATAGAGCAAACTTTCAAAAATCTTCTTCTCTGAAACTATAAGAGCCAAAGATTTAACATTTTGTATTTACACTCTGCTTATGGTCATCTACTAAGTTTGTTTGAGAGGTGACCCTGGGGTCAAATTTAACCCCACCCCATGGGTCACATGTTTTACATAGACTTTTATATAGGGACAAAATTAAAAAATCTTATCTGAAACTAAGACAGTCAGAGGTTTAATATTTTGTATTTACCATGAGCTTATGGTCCTCTACCAAGTTTGTTCAAATGGTGACCCTGGAGTAAAATTTGGCCCTGTCCACAGTGTCACATATTTTACATACACTTGTATAGGGACAAACTTAAAACATCTTCTTCTGAAACTGCAAGAGCCAACAGTTTAATGTTTTGTATTTACACTCAGTTTCTGGTCCTCTACAACTTTGGTTTTGTTTTAAAGCTAGTCAAACTTGAGCCAAATACATCCTCCCCTATATCTTGTTAATTGAAGCCATATCCGACACAGAATCCTTCTACCTTTTCCGATAAAGTGAAGTGTCAGATGTCTTGGATAAACTTTTGTAGCATTTAATGCTAGGATGGATCATGCAATATCTTCAGTTATGGAATCTCATTAAAACTTACATATTCAGACAACAACAACTGCTTATTCTTGGGTCGTTAGATGCCAGTCATGAAATATGATGCGTGTCATGTGACACTTCTGTAATATTAATATTATTTACAAATCATTATCAGCTTTTTACAGCATAGATTTGAATTGATGTGGATTTTAACAAGTTCTCAAAAACAATACGATAGCTTTTTTTTGTGCTTTTTAAACATTTTGTCAGTGGTTGCAGCATTCATATTTATTGATTCCAAACGTTTAATGTCAAGCATGAAATCGCAGATGTTCTCTTCAACAATTCTAATTCAAAGGGACAATGTCTGTAACTTTTAGCTTATAAAACACACACTAATGACGTTCACAAACATTACACACTAAGGCCAAACAAAAAAATAGGTGTGTTTCCTATTGCATGCTCTAAAAAAATAGTAGGCATTTTCTTTTCTTTTTTGGAGCAAGATATTGTGAGATTTATCTCATAAACCCCATACAAGTTGATGATACAGCTGAAAGTTGCTCTGTGATGTCAGTTTACCTCGATATATTGGGATAAATCATTGTTCAGAACAAATAAGATTTTTTTTTTTAAAAAATTCATACAATTTTAAAATAGGGTCGGTCGGGCCACCGGAAACACAGGTATTTTTTTGTTTGGCCTAAACCTTATTGAATATTTACTAAATAAAAGCAAGATTGACGGAATTCAATCACGGTACAAAAAAATAGAAGTACCACTTCGTAAGTTTGAACTCGCAGCCTGAACTAAAATTATACTCACGTGTAATAATAGTGAGCACGCAATAGTTGACAATGCTGCCAACTGAGCTAAACGGGCCATACAAATTACGCAATTCATACCACATAAAAAACCTAATTCATCACCTTCAGTGATAATTTTAGTTTTAGTTGCTGAAAATTGTAACTGTATAGAATTTGTCATTTAATATCGCAGTAGAAGTTGGCAACTGGTCTCAAAGAGAATACTAACATGTGTGCAGTGATATTGTTATATTATCTTGTCTTAATTAAAAGAAGAGAAAATGGAATACAAGATTTTGCAGTTTTACCTTGTGCCACACGAGATTATGTGAGATTTGAGTAACAGTGCACAATTTGTACTGCTTAGAAACTAAGATCTCTGGTTGTCATGCAGAAACACTTGTAGCTATAAATATTCAAGTCGACTGCTCAAAATGCAAAAGAACCCAGATGAAACCTCCAGCCTTATGTTTTACGTTAATGCCATTTTGGTATGCCGGTAGTTACATTTACTCGATTCTTTTTGTTGAAGGAAACAAAAGAAAAGCATCTTATTTCGAATGAACTTCACTTTCAAGGAGACGGAGCAGAGCTATTGTACACACATCCGAGGTGTCTCAATAGAACGTGTTTGTATGGTGTTTACGTCATTTTCAACATGTGTAGGGTTATATATGACGGTCGATTGTTTTTTTGTGGTGGAGACAGACCACTCACTTTTCCCGGGTAGAATTACAATATACTACCGGCATTGAAAAACATACGAATCAAATAGGAAAGGAATGTAGCAACACAGCCAAATTACCTAAATTATTGAGAGTTCTGAAAAATAAAGGTAAATGATAGAAATTGGATCATAAACAAAGAAGATATGATCATTTGAAGGTTCTGTTGAAATGGATATGGAATCCAACATTTTGAGAGCTATGACATATTCATGAATATGAAAATGTACTGATTTATAGGAAAAGAAATGATGGCAACTTACTGTATGAAAAATATGTAAACTTAATGGCAATAATGCTTTATATGGTCAGTAAAGGATTTTGCATTCATTTGCAGTGATATTTTTTGCTTTAAATCATATGCATCAATATTCCATATATGGTAATTTGGAACTATGATGTCATAGTTCTCAAAATAGTAGTTCCCAAATCTGTTTTAGAACAACCTTCAAATGGTCATATCTTTATTGTTTATCATCGAATTTTGTAATTCTTTCACCATTTTCCGGGTTTTTCAGAACTCAATAATAAGTATTGTTTGGCTGTGACGTACATTCCCTTTAAGTAGGCATGCATTAAAGTAAATAACTCACGTTTGCTTTACGGCTATTCCATTAAAACAGACATGGGACCCGAGGAAGTCACTTTTGAAATTGAACACCCACCGATAGATGCAAAATAGAGTTTAAGGAACCAAATTTCGTAAAATAGGGTTCACCCATAGATGTTTATTCAGTTGCCTTCCAGGGGTCCCAGGTATGTTTTAATGCAATAGTCCTTAGACCTAATACCACTTGAAGTTAATGCATTTATTTACCATTCTAGCTCGACTTTTTCAAAGATAAAAAAAAAGGCTATTGTCATCACCTGATCATTGTCTGCGTCGTCGTTGTCTACGTCCGCGTTAAAGTTTGAATGTAAGCTTGTATTTTCGAAACCAGTTTACATAATGGATTGAAACTGCACACATGTATTTGCATACTTTGATTTTAACAAAATTATGGCCCCTTTTATAATATACTTAATAGACAATTTGGTTAAAGTTTGTATTTAAACTTGTGTCTCAGAAACTTTAGTTAAATAATGGATTTAAACACGTTTTCGACATCATTAGTCAGCTTTTATACTTAGAAAATTGGTTAACGAGTAAAATAATTACGTGGGGCAAAAATTCGACAAAATTTCCCCATAAATAAATAAGGCCTTGAAAGTCCAGCATCTGCACCGACAGGTTGTACTACCGGTACCTCAAACTTTTGGATATAATTCTGGAGAGGTAACCATAGCTTTACAGGGTTCTGGAAATATTTTGAAAATCCACTTGCCCAGGGCAAGTGGATTTTCAAAAGTCACTTGCCCTGCCCATAATGTCACTTGCCCCACATTTAAGAACACTTAATTGCCCTAAAAATTGGCGCTTTATGATTATTCGTGTTAAACGGGATGGACCGCCGCATAATTTGGACCATTATACTTAGTTGAAAAAGAAAGGGAGAATGTATTTAATTGTATTAGTTAATACATTGTATAAAATCAAACGGTTCTTCTTTGTATCTATTACATATCTGTGTTACTTCAATCATAAAATGATGAATGTGACAGTATACAAACTAATTTTATTCCCCACTCCCACCCCACCAAGCACCACACACACCACCCCATTATTTTTGATGACCATCCAAAAAAATTGCTTGGCAGCTAGTGTATGGAACTTTTAATGTCACAGTGTGTACAATTAACCAGTTGACAGAAAAAAAGAAGCTATTGTGTTCATTTAAATGTGTGACAAGCAAAGAAACAAGACAAAAACGGTATTAAAAATATTCACTTGGCCCCCAATATCTGTAACCATGGTAACATTCCTGCGCCTTTGTCTTTGAACTAAAGGGAATTAGATGAAAGCAAGAGGCATAAATAGGGTTTTCCCTAGGAATTGTTTAAGAAGTAGTAGCAGTAACCTTATTTATCAAAAGCGAAAGTTCAGAACTTGAGAAAAAGGTGATTGTTTTGAAGTCGCGAAAACCAATGACATGCGCATATTGCTAAGTTATGCAACTTATTTGTGTAGTATGCACTTCCATATACGTTTAATTACAGAGTATATCAATGAAATACACCAAATACCTCATAAAATCGCATTGATAAACGAGTGCTTTGAGTAAAAGAAAATGTATTTTCGTTATGAAAAAATCTTCGGCTAGATTATCTAAACAAATACATCACATCACGTCACGTGGGTCTGTCAATCATTATTTTGACACATTAAGAAATTTCTGTATTTGATTGATGGAAGGTCCAAATGACTTTCAGGGATTATTTGGAAATGATTTCTGCTAGTAGCTATGTTTATGGTTGGGAGGTCACGGACATGATTGCCGCGATTTCATTGGACGATGGACAGGTCTTGACGGTCGTGTCAGGATAAATTGTGAAACGGTGTGAAATGCGCGTGTGGGTTAATTAGTTGTTTATTGAAATAATGCCACAAATTAAGCCGCCTGGGGCGAGAATGTTGATTGTACGGAAAGTTGTTTAATCAACAGTCGCTAGCGGCGAAAAACAGCAACCAGTTTTATTCAGTTATCAAATTCTGCTATGGCTAGTTTGCCACTAGATTTGGTCTGGAATGGAAACGTCTAGTCGGGCATGTGGCGGGCAATCAGATTTGCGAAGGTCACTTGCCCGCACCCAAAATCCACTTGCCCGTGGCGTCGGGCAACCGTATTTCCGGAACTCTGCTTTATTCTTTTTTCTAGAATGATTTTATTTATCACTTCAATTGAATTGGGTTTTAAGGCGCACGAACACATGAAAGGTTATATGGCGCCTAACAGGCATGAACATGCCAGGCTCATCCTCCATGTACATCGAGATAAAATTTGAAAAATGGGCCTAGAACCTTCTCACCCTGAACTGCAGAGTTGCTGCAAATTCTATCTTAGAAACTCCATTTACGCTGGAGCCACGTTTATTGTTTTTCTGCCACTGCTCTTTTGATGTGAGCGAGATGGCACCTGAAACAATGCAGGGATCATGATGAAGACCTTTAATGAACATGAACAAAAAATGATAAAATACACATGAATATGGGGGGGATTCTACCCCTACAAAGGGATCTGCAGTGGCCCTATTCTTTGCCCCGTGACCAAACGGGGCCCCCGGGAACCACACGGGACTTGAAAGCTATCCTCATTGAAAAGAAGGACAGACTACAACTACATCGTGAAAACGGTGTATATTTTATTTTTTCTAGATAAAATGATATAAAGACACTTTTAAAAGTATAAAAATGTTAAACAATTGGCACCCCAATAAAATTATTTCTTAACCTTCAACCTATTAAACAGAACTCCCTCATTCGGTCCGAGAGGAAGATGCTCGGGCGAGTTTAAATGAGGTTTCTTTGCATAGGAAATAGATCTTTTATCCTTCGAAATTCCGAGTCTGCTTAACAACTTATCGGCAAGTGTTGGTACGATTGGCTGGAGCAGTATACCAGAAACGCGCAACGTTTCTAAAGCAATATGGATGACGGTTTTGAGATGAGCAATATCGTTATCATTGTCTGACTTTGCCAGCACCCAGGGTTCGTGTTCCTGGACTAGAGTGTTGGCCCATCGTAGATAGGACATCATGCTGTCTATGCCACGGTAGAAATGTAGGTCTCGGTAGTGGCCCTCAACTGTTTCTGAAATTTTGAAAGGAAACGTCGATGATGACTTCACAGAAGACATTCTACTGTTTTATGTATTCAATTGCATTTATTGGCAAAGCTATGAGAATTACCAGTTACAAACTATGAGAATATTCAGTTACAACCCATGTGAACACTGAGCTCAAACATTTGTGAATATTTAGTCACAAACCTATATCAGTATTCACTTTAATACAACCCCATGTGAATATTCAGTAACAAACCTATGAGAATAGCCAGTTACAAACTATGAGAATATTCAGTTACAAACCTATGAAGATAATTATTTAGCGCACAAACACAAGAACGGTTATATGGCGCCAAACAGGGATGAACATACCAGGCTCATTCTCCATTTACATCTAGATAAAAATATGGAGAATGGGCCTAGAACCTTCTAACCTGCAGAACTGCAGAGTTGCTGCAAATTCCATTTACGATGGAGCCACGTTTCCACATTTGCATATGCGGTGTCATGACGAAGACCTTGAACGAGCATGATAAAAAGTTTCAAAATGAACATGAAGGGGAGATCCTACCCCTCTGCCTCTTGTGGGATTTGCAGTGGTTGTATTCTAACCCAGAAACATTTGTGACTAGTAAGTTACAAATCTATGTGGATATTCAGTTACAAACATTGAGAATACTCAATTACAAACTTATGAGAATATTTAGATACACATTTACAGTATTCATAACAATTATATGAGAACATTTATAACTACGAAAACATGTTACATTCCTATGAGAATAGCCTGTTTAGTACAACCTTATGTCTTGAGATGATTTATTTTTAAACATACGAACATATTCATACAAACCTATGAGACTTATTCAGTTTCAATCCTATGAGAATATTCATAACAATACTATGAAAATATTCATAACAATCTTATGAGAATATTCATTATGAACCTATGAGAATATTCATTATCCTTTGAGAATATTCAGTTACAAACCTATGAGAACATTCACTTACACACCTAAGAGAATATTCTATGAAAATATTCATTACAAACCTATGAGAATATTCAGTTACAATCCTATTAGAATATTCATTAAAACCTATGAGAATATTCATTACAATTCTATGAGAATATTCAGTTACATTCATATGAGAATAGCCATTATCCTATGAGAAAATATCATTTTAATCCTATGAGAATATTCATTACAAACCTATGAGAATATTCATTACAATCCTATTAGAATATTCATTACAAACCTACGTCTCGACTATTCATTATAAACCTGAGAACATTCAGTTACAAGGGGTTAACCTATGAGAATATTCCTCACAATACTATGAGAACATTCAGTTACAAACCTATGAGAATATTCATTACAAACCTTTGAGAATATTCCGTTACAAATACATGTGGATATTCACTAACAAACTTGTGGGAATAGTTAGATACACATTCATAACAATGTTATGAGAACATTCGTTACTACGACAACATGTTACATTCCTATGAGAATAGCCTGTTTAATACAACTTTATGTCTTGAGATGATTTATTTTCAAAGCATACGAAAATATTCATACAAACCTCTGAGACTATTCAGTTTCAATCTTATGAGAATATTCATACCAATACTATGAGAATATTCATAACAATCTTACGAGAATATAATAATATTCATTACAAACCTATGAGAATATTCAGTTGTAATCCTATGAGAATATTCATTATCCTGTGAGAATATTCATAACAATCATGAGAATATAATAATATTCATTACAAACCTATGAGAATATTCAGTTACAATCTTATAAGAATATTCATTATCCTATGAGAATATTCAGTTACAAACCTATGAGAACTTTCAGTTACAAACCTATGAGCATATTCATTACAAACCTATGAGAATATTCAGTTACAATCCTATTAGAATATTCATTACAAATCTATGAGAATATTCATTACCAATATGAGAATGATCAGTTACAATCCTATGAGAATATTCATTATCTTATGAGAATATTCAGTTACAATCCTATGAGAATATTCATTATCCTATGAGAATATTCAGTTACAAACCTATGAGAACTTTCAGTTACAAACCTATGAGCATATTCATTACAAACCTATGAGAATATTCATTACAAATCTATGAGAATATTCATTACCAATATGAGAATGATCAGTTACAATCCCATGAGAATATTCATTATCCTATGAGAATATTCAGTTACAGTCCTATGAGAATATTCATTATCCTGTGAGAAGATTCAGTTAACAAACCTATGAGAACATTAACTTACAAACCTATGAGACTATTCATTACAAACATATGAGAATATTCAGTTACAATCCTATGAAAATATTCAGTTACAATCCTATGAGAATATTCATTATCCTATGAGAATATAATAATATTCATTACAAACCTATGAGAATATTCATTATCCTATGAGAATATTCAGTTACAAACATATGAGCATATTCATTACAAACCTATGAGAATATTCAGTCACAAACCTTTGCGAATGTTCAGTTACAATCCTATAAGAATATTCATTATCCTATGAGAATATTCATAACAATCTTATGAGAATATAATAATATTCATTACAAACCTATGAGAATATTCAGTAACAAACCTATGCGAATGTTCAGTTACAATCATATGAGAATATTCATTATCCTATGAGAATATTCAGTTAACAAACCTATGAGAACATTCACTTACAAACCTATGAGAATATTCATTACAAACATATGAGAATATTGATTACAAACCTATGAGAATATTGATTACAAACATATGAGAATATTTATTATAAACTTATGAGAATATTTATTATAAACTTATGAGAATATTCAGTTACAATCATATGAGAATATTCATTATCCTATGAGAATATCCATTACAAACATATGAGAACATTCATTTACAAGGGGTTAACCTATGAAAATATTCTATGGGAATATTCATTACAAACCTATGAGAATATTCATTACAAACCTATGAGTCCTTCATTACAAGCCTATGAGAATATTCATAACAATCCTATGAGTACATTCATAACAAACCTATGAGAATAATCAGTTACAAAGCTATGAGAATATTCATTTATAAACCTATGAGAATATTCAGTTACAAACCTATGAGAATATTCATTACAAACCTATGAGTCCTTCATTACAAACCTATGAGAATTTCCTTAACAATCTTATGAGTACATTCATAACAAACCTATGAGAATAATCAGTTACAAAGCTATGAGAATATTCATTTATAAACCTATGAGAATATTCATAACAAAACTATGAGAATAATCAGTTACAAAGCTATGAGAATATTCATTTACAAACCTATGAGATTATTCAGTTACAAACCTATGAGTATATCAAGTTACAAACCTATGAGTTTATCAAGTTACACACATCTATGTATATTCAGTAATAAACCTATGAGCATATTCAAACAAAACTATAATATTCTCCATTTACAAACCTCTGAGAATTATTATTTAGTCACAAACCTATGAGAATATCCATATTTTCAAATGTTTCTCTATCACTGGCAGTGAACTTGGACAGGTAGACATCCTGTTGTTTCCTGGGATATATCTGCTCCGGGTTGATGGCGATGGCTGTGCATCTACTAAGCAGGTTGCCCATGGTGTTGACAATATCGGCGTTCACATACTCCATACCCTTCTCCTCGTTATAATCTGAGAGTAGAATTGAATTGAATCATTGTGTAATGGCTCATCAAGACATTGTTAGGTTATTTTAAGCCGCCCAAGAGAGAGGGGAAGGGGGAAGGATACAGGAATTTGGGAACGTTGCCATACTATTAACACATGTATTAAATAATTCCTATGGTTTCGAACATACTAGGAGGATAGACCAATATGCAGGACCGCCCAGTTTACCATCATTCCCATCGAACAGACGAGGCTATTAAAGGGAAATGCTTAGCCGAATACGCCTAGTGGCGCCAGTGAGGATCAAACTCTCGATCCCTAGGGTCAGATTCCATCATGCTATACAATTGGTCATCGCGGCCACCGTAGAAACAGAACAGTAATTAAATTATTTCAACTAAGAAGCAAGTATGATAGCTTGAGCAAACCAAACTGATCGTGTTTTCATGGTCTTGATGTGAAAATCTAGACGAGGCCATTTTACATGCATAACTGCACTCTGCTGCAAATACTGAGACAACATAATGACTGTGTCACTTGGACACTCAAACAACCATATGAGTTATTTTACATTTTAAGGGAGGAGCACTGTCTTGCCTGTGGAACATGTAGTGGACAGGCCAAATAATAAACAGACACAGTGAACTTCCACTGCAGACCTGATAATAACGGCCAATAATAAACAGATAGTGAACTTCCACTGCAGACCAGATAATAACGGCCAATAATAAACAGATAGTGAACTTCCACTGCAGACCTGATAATAACGGCCAATAATAAACAGATAGTGAACTTCCACTGCAGACGTGATAATAACGGCCAATAATAAACAGATAGTGAACTTCCACTGCAGACCTGATAATAACGGCCAATAATAAACAGATAGTGAACTTCCACTGCAGACCTGATAATAACGGCCACTAATAAACAGATAGTGAACTTCCACTGCAGACGTGATAATAACGGCCAATAATAAACAGATAGTGAACTTCCACTGCAGACCTGATAATAACGGCCAATAATAAACAGATAGTGAACTTCCACTGCAGACGTGATAATAACAGCCAATAATCAACAGATAGTGAACTTCCACTGCAGACCTGATAATAACGGCCAATAATAAACAGATAGTGAACTTCCACTGCAGACCAGATAATAACGGCCAATAATCAACAGATAGTGAACTTCCACTGCAGACCTGATAATAACAGCCAATAATAAACAGATAGTGAACTTCCACTGCAGACGTGATAATAACAGCCAATAATAAACAGATAGTGAACTTCCACTGCAGACCAGATAATAACGGCCAATAATAAACAGATAGTGAACTTCCACTGCAGACCAGATAATAACGGCCAATAATCAACAGATAGTGAACTTCCACTGCAGACCTGATAATAACAGCCAATAATAAACAGATAGTGAACTTCCACTGCAGACGTGATAATAACAGCCAATAATAAACAGATAGTGAACTTCCACTGCAGACCTGATAATAACGGCCAATAATAAACAGATAGTGAACTTCCACTGCAGACCTGATAATAACTACATAATGTTCCACGAACCAGTCAAGTAGCCAAAATATCACGTGGCATCTTTTCTATACCTTGGAATTCCTCTTTCAAATATTCATTGAGTAAAGTGACTTACTTCCATCAGAGTGGGGCACGCCCTCCCGCAATAGGTAATATCTAAATACATCGGCCGAATACTTCTCCTTCATCACCATGGGATCCACAACATTGCCCCGACTCTTGGACATCTGCAATATAAACGCAAGTTGGCCGAATTAGGATGTGGGCGACAAGAGAATGTCTCAATCACAAAACTATTCTTCAGCGTATAAATAGCTTTATGTATAGATATATAGCTAGATAAAATGTAAAACAATAAATTGCGACATTGTGGATGGCTACTATAATGCCCATGGGCCTAACACAATGAAGTAACTTTACAGAAATGCACTGCTGCTGAAGAACAATGTAGAAATATCAACTGGTTCATTATATTACCATACACCTCACCAGGCTCACCTTGACACTGTCCACCAGCCAATGGGAATGACAGAACACTTTCTTGGGAGGTTCTAGACCTGCTGCCATCAGGAAGGCTGGCCAGTAAACGGCATGGAATCTGTAACGACATAATAGTTAAACCAGGTATTCAATCTAATACATGGCAAAGAAAGGCAGTATATAGCAAAATGCCCACTCGAACAGATCCTACGGGGATGACTATAATACCACCACCATCTACGGCCCATAATTTGTGCCAGGGCTCGGGGGAAAGTGACTGAAATGTTGGAAGCTGACCTTTTCACATTTCAAAATCGTGAAAAATAAAATGTCAAAACTGACATCCCCGGAGAAACCCGCTGAGAGCAGGTTTATCCATTGTTACTTGACATGTCTGATGTTTATTACCACAGACGATAGTTGATCTTTAAACTGCACATTTTGGTCCATCGATCTCTTGAGCTTGTGTGTGGCAATTTTTCACAGCAAACCTGTCAATGTGTTGGCTCCATCTCACATTATCGCCTTTCAACCAAAATGTCAAAATGCCAATCTACAAGATCTGGGGTCTCGGATTGGCATTTGACATTACCCTAGCTCTGATTGGTGCCATGACCACAAATGATTGGTGCCATGACCCCAAATAGGGCTCCTCTCACCAGCGAAAGTCCACTTGTGCAGACAGTGTGTTTCATCAGCTGATCATAGCGCCCTTGATTTAACCTTTTGACCCCAAAATCAATAGGGGCCCCCTCTTAATCCGAACCTTCTTTGACCTTACCAGCCCTTTTTTATGATTTTGAAATTTCATCTGGCTGTGTAAAAAGGCAAAAAAAAGAAAGGAAAAAAAGGCTTTTAGGGTCAGAGAAGGCTCAGATTAGCCTCCTCTGACCAACATCAGTCCACTTGTGAGGTTTCATCATCATCATCATCATCATCATCATCATCATCATCATCATTATCATCAATAATTGCGTCCCTCAGAAAAGACTATTCTCGCAATGGTGTGCATGTGGTTTAAAACATCTATGCAGACTCTAGTTTAAAAATAAAAACGTCGAGCTGTCTAGAAGCTATGGGTGGCCAGAACCTGTTGGAATGATTCCAGGGAGGGCTGACTCACAATGGTGTGTGGTAGGGAGTCCCATAGGACTATGGTTCTTGGAAAGAAGCTGTGTTGTTCATGAGAGTGGCTACAAAGGTTAAAGTTTTTTTCATAATCAGGTCATGGTGACCATGGTATTCACTCATGTATACATACTTCAATATATCCTTGCCGATAATCTGGCAGTCGGCGGGCCAGGTATAGTCAGGACTTGGATATCCGGACACTGTGAGGTAGTTTACCAAGGCATCCAACCATACATAAATCTGAATAAACAATATATGTATTCATATAATAATGAACATAAAAATAAACATAAAAACTACTTAATTTCCTTTTCATATACCAGTATATTGAGGGACTTGGTTCACTGTCGGTACTACAGCACCCTTAGTTGTTTTCCTGCAGTGACAATACAGAATATAAAAAGCATCACAGTCTGGTAAAAATTGTCCTTGCAGTTATTGAGACTTTAAAGTAAAATATTAAAGGGAGACATGGCAATCTCGATGTTTATTAAAACTTGGGGTGTCTCATTAGTTTTTCTACATAACTCGCATTTTTGAAAATCATTACTAATAATTATTTGAATCGGTCAGAGAGAATCGGTTTTAGCATCTTACTAACTGTTGATTATATAGCTCCAATTATTAAGGGTCAAATATTAACGAAAAAACATTGAAAAAAAATAATAAAACGAACAAAAAAACAAACCTATTATGCAAGCAAAGTCAAAATGAGACAGAATTAACAAATAAAGGGCTACCTTTAATGCCTATTTTCCTCTTGGTACATTGGCAGAGGGACTATAATCCTTAGAACTACACACACTTAATGCTTAATAAATAATTCAGATTGCCGTGTCGATTCTTACAGATGGCGGAAGGTATACAGTACTGGTTCAACCCAGGAATAAGTGGGTGGTCTGGTCTGCCTCAACCACAAAAATTCGGCCATCATACAGTCTAAAATGTGCTGGAAAATGACTAAACACCAAACAAACAAAAAAATCAATTTAAGGAAGAACTTTTTTTGTCGTAGTGACAAAAAAAGTTCTTCCTTAAATTGATTTTTGAACCATAATCTCATCAGAATATTAACATTTCAATGGTTTAATTGTATTTGTTCAATTTGTAATGTATTTAAATAAATAATCTTACAGTCTGAGATTCATCCCCGGGTACAGCGATGCCCCAATGAAGCCGACTTCTCTGTCGGGATACTGACAAATCAGAAAGGTCCGACACCCACTTACGCGCAATCGGTTCAAATATACTTGGCTGTATTGCTGAAAAAAATTGAATACAGTGTTGAAGTATTACTTCAAAACTGACTCTTGTTTATTAACATTGTGTTCTCAGCATTTAACACCAGTGCAAACCAGTGGATCTAATTAAGTTAATCAATTGGTGAAGGTTACAACAAGGCCAAATGGTTCAGTTGAGAAAAAACTGTTAATTTCATATATTTTCAACACATTTAGTATTAAACTATTTAACATGGCTGGGAATCCCATCGCCTCTCACCAATGCGGGGTCGAGAAATTTTGTCGATTTTTTAGGGATGGCGGGCGGTATAGAGTACTTCTTCAAAAATCAACAGTCAAATACAGCCTAAAATGTGCTGAAGATGACATCAAGCCTAAAATGTGCTGAAAATTACATAAAACACCATTCAACCTCATCAACCTATTACGCCTAACTTTTATGAACTACTGACAATAGAACCCACAAATTAAATACCGTACTTCCATGCTTAAGTTAAAATTCTGTCAAACTAGTGCTTATAAATAAGAGTATTTAAAAATAGTTTACTTAACCATAAAGACATACAACTTACAATTTAGGCTTCGTCTGACTGTAGAATATATTAATATTTGATCACTGCTTCAGGGGTATTCCATTAAAACATACCAGTGACCCAAGGAAGGCAAATTAATAACATCATTCTATGTGTGAACCCTATTTTCTGAAATTTGGTTCTTCAAAATCAATTTTGCATCTATCATTCTATGGGTGGGTGTTCAATTTCTAAAGTGCCTTCCCGTGGTCTCATATATGTTTTAATGGAATACCCCGTAGACTTTTTAAAATTCAAATTGATATAAACACAAATGCTACAAAGGCTCAGATTACAGCACTAACAGGCGCGTATCCAGGCATACGCACGTACGCAAATGTGTACAATTGGTCAGCAAAAGTAAAAAAATAAAGCTGAAATATAGCTTGAGAACGCATCATTTGTCTCCTAATTTTCAAAATGTTCTTGGGGGAGGCCCCGCAAACCCGCACCGGCGGGAGGGGGAACCTACCCCCCACTTGCAGCGTCGCTGCTCTGTTCGCAGCTATGCTTCTCATATCTGGCGTACATTTCAAAATGCTCCAGGTACGCCCCTGACTAACTGGCTTGACCATGATAGAGATGACTGATGAAGGAATACAGGCTGCTGCAGACGTGGGTGTAAAGGTAATGTCCTCACATGTTAAATGAAGGAGGCAACATGATAACTACATGTATAGAGTACTACTGGTTCTACCCAGGAAAAATGGGCGGTCTGACTCCACCACAAAAAATCGACCGTCATAATATATAACCTTACGTGTTGAAATGACGTAAAACACCATAAAAACAAAGTACAGAGTATTTAACTAACATTTGAAACACACCATAGCCTCTTCTATACTACAATGAGACACGGGATCAAACCAGGGATGCTACCCCGCTGAGGAGCGAGTGAGCTGCCACTGTTTTTTGTTATATTTTGGGAAGATAACCAAAACCGTCACAATTGGGAACTTTTAATAACGTGACTTTTCATACAATGGCGGAAAAATATAGTAAAACATTGGTTTCATAATTTTTTCTTTGTGTATCTTCAATAATGTTTACAGTACACCAAGGTCATCAGAGGCATTTAAACGCATTTTGTACTCAATACTTATTACACTTTCAGTACTTTTTTTTTCTTTCAATTCAAAATTGGGGAAAAAATATGTTTTGGCATTGGGAATATAGCCGAATAAAGGCTATAAAAACAGCTGAAATATAACACTGGAGCCGTCAATGGTACTATATTGGATAGCCCCATATAATTTATTGATGTCTCTTTTAATGACATTAAATTTTTGTGTAATGTTTAATGTGTAATGTTTCATCAATACGTTACCCTAGGTTATTTAGAGCCGCCCCAGAGATAGGCAAGGGTACTCAGCAATCCAAGAATCAAGTCCTACTCTTACAGGGCCGTCACTCTGTTTTGGGGGACTGCGACCCATACCCTTGGGTGGGGGAATTTTAAAGGGGGAATTATTTTGTGGCCATAATTTTGATTATAATCATCGTTTTAAATAGTCCACGTTTTATTTTTATTAAATACAGTTTAGTGTTATGTTTAAAGGTGAAATTTAGCGTGTTTTTTGAGCATATATTCTGAAATATATGTATATAATATACAATCTGTTCAAATATTACACTTATTGGTTGTCCCGTTTTCTCACAGAAGGCAATTTTATCTCATAGCGCACACGCTTGAGTTTCGCCCTTTTTGAAGACAGGTAAGTGTCGCGTGATCCTGTGACGTCATTGGTACCAAACGATCAGCGGTGTCGCATTGAGTTGTATAGTATTGTCTATGTAGGATTAAGTTTTATGGTACGTGTTAAAAATGCCGTGTGCTGTAGCTGGGTGTCAAAGTGTGAAATAAAAAAGGACAATCTAATAACATCAGTTTTTTTCGTTTTCCTAATCAGGTTAATGATAGATTAAGATTTGAATTGTGGGTGGACCGCTGTCGACGAAAATCGCCCGTCGCGTCAAAAAAATGGGAACCTTCAAAAGTCACGCGAGTTTGTAGTAAACACTTTGAGTTGGATTCGTGGAAAATCCATCCTTTGGTTTCATTTTCATTGAATTTGAAGGACAGACGGCCATGCAGATTAAAAACAACAGCGATACCAACAATATTTTCCTACAAAAATTAGAAGTGCCTAACCCCGCCGTCTCCGAGCAAGTTTTATTCGCCGATTCGACCGGCGTTGAGGAAGAAATTATTAAATGAGGTAAGATAGAAGTTTTTGTTCAGTTATCTTAGCAATTCCTCGGGTATGTGTATGATAAATTGTAGAAAGGTATATAGTCTTAGATCTGTACATCGTGATTGTTTAGCTGTTGAATTAGATGCATGCATCTTACGTGAACGGCGCTAACATAATGTAGCCGTCTTTTTCAAAAGATCGCTAAAAAGGTTTAGCATATGAATGTAAATGAATTGGGTGAAATAAACACTGTCGTTGTTTCAATATATATTTTGTAGTATATAATACTATTTTTTTTTTTTTGTTTTGTTTTAAATTATACACCTTCTTCTGCCAATAGTGTTATAGATTTATATAGAGTTATATATCGGTCTCTGGATTTGAAAATAATGACAAAATGTTTCATGGATGTCTATTAAAACGCAGAAAATTGATAATGTTACTAGCTATTATATTAGTTCAGTAATGTTGTATGGCAAAACAACAACCATAACGGCTTTTACCTCATGCAGTAAGTAAAATAAGTGCTTTACAAGCATATATATACTTTATATTCTAAATAAAAAAATTGTTAGGTATTTTTTTTCGATCTCTACATGTACATAATACATTATGTCGTGCTCATAATACATTTGACTATATTATTTAGATCATCTTCGTGCGCGATGAACTAACTAGTTTCTCACGCATCATATATCCGTCTTGTGCAATACGCGGCTCGCCGCGGCGGTATTGCACCGCTCACGGAATTGCAATATACAGGAAATGTAGGCATATCATAAAACTACGTTTCCCTAAATGGTGCGTGATTTTGTCATATACCGACGTTTGTACCATGATTAGGCTGTACTTCAATAGGTCACCGCAATAGTTGATTAGTCGCTGTGTGGTATATTGTTATTTGGCGGCACGTGGAGAGCGTGTCATACTGCAAATCCGAATCTCATACACCACTATAGACTGTTTTGGAGGCGGCAGGGACTTATGGTATATAGAATACTATAGAAATTAGATGCTGTTACATTTATTTATTTATCAATTATACTGACTAGACTCTAAATATATTTTTTCAATGTCTATTTTTCGGCAAAAATAAAGTCCTTATAATCTGACGCTCGTATTAATGTACAAGTATTAGACCATGTCCATTCATTCGGAATATACTGCATTTCACGCTTAGTGTAAATGTACAGAGATATTGCAGCGTTGCTGGTGACTTTCAGAATTTCGATGACCTGCACCGCGTTCAACTTCCTCATCGCCATCGGTTGATGAATCCGAGGTATTTTCATCCTCAGACACGAATTCTGGCTCAAAATCGTAAGGTTGCACATTGTGCAACCTTCTTATCATGGGCATTTCATCTGACTCAGCATCATAGTCGCTTAATTCCGACATTTTCACACACACTATACTGTTTTTGCGTGCTTTCCCTATGTACAAATGGTTTCGTTTTGTTCCCAATGACGTCACTTCCAGTTTTACGAGGAAGAGTTTTCCCCCTTTGATTTTTTTCAATTTTTTAGCGTAGCCTGTTCGTCTTTTCGGTTTTTATCTTTAAAAACATATTTTCACTAAAATACATCAATAGCATAGTTACCATCGTATTTATAATGATATTTGATAATTAAAAACATATCAACAACGGATTTGTTGATTTAGGACAAATTTCTGCTTTAAGTAATAAAAAACAGACTACATTGTATAACAGTTTAAGACTTTTTTATTTTCTGCAACACTTTATCAATAGGTATAACACTGCCATTAGATTTGAAAAAAATAGACGGTGCGACAATAAATTCGCCGCAAATGAAAGTGATTAAGTAAGAAATGGGACACAGTCTAGACATTTCATACTCAATATTTTATGTAGCAGATTTTTTTAAAAAAATAATTTGTGGGGGAATTTTGAGTCTGAAATGGGGGGAAAAAACATACTTTTTGGAGTGGGGAATCCGTCCGGTAAACAGACCCAAAATCGGCAGATCGACGGCCCTGTCTTACCATGAAATAATAGATTTATATTGGGATATATGCACTCGTTCTATGCGAAAGAACTCGTGCATTGTCCCAATACAACCAACAAGTACCTACCTCCAGTGTCTAGCCATCTGGTGAGGTCTTCTCTAAACTTGGACAATGTAAACATGTAGTTGTCTTCCTTCGTCCACGTCACAGGCTGGCCACTGTCCACAGACACCTTTACGTGAATTAGTACAATGAATGAATGAACAAATAGCGAATGAGTGTATGAATAAATCGTTTTATCTATTCGTTATAAATCTTTGAATTATTCATCAAAATCAATGATTATTTGAGAGAGGAGTTAGAAGAAAAAGAAAAGTTTCCATGTGATGTTTTGGCTATTTCATGGGCTCAGATAGGAAGTTTCCCATCTGTTTATTATTAGGTACAGCACAAGTGTTTTAAATGGACACACAGCATTCTTGATTTTTTAAAAACTCGCAGTATCCCGTTAGTTTTTCAACATAAATTGCATTTGTTCAATCATTAATATGAATTATAAGAATTGTATATTAAGCAAATTGTTTTTGCATATTACTAACTGTTGATTACAGTTCACCAACAATATATTCAAACATATGGTAGAATAACGAAGAAAAGTTTAAAACTCAAATCTGTATTTAAAGGGAATGTAGCGACACAGCAAAACTAACGCTAATATTGAAAGTGCTGAAAAACTTGGAGAAAGGTGAAAAAATTATCAAAATCGGATGATAAAGATAAAAGATATGACCATCTGAAGGTTATTCTAAAATGGATATGGGAGCCGCCATTTTGAAAGCAATGACATCACAGTTCTAAATGACCATATATCATATATGGTCATTTAGAACTGTGATGTAATATGGAATATTGAATTGAATGATGTTTAACGGCTCATCAACACAGTACAGGTTATTTAGAGCCGCCCCAGAGAGAGGGGAAGGATACATAGGAATCCGGGAACCTGCCCTACTCTTATTATCGAATAGATTCCTATGGTTCTTTAACGTGCTCGGAGGATAGACCGATACACGGGACCGCCCGGTTTACGTCCCCATCCGACGGACGAGGCTAAGGAAAAGTGTCTTGCCCAAGAACACACCGACGGAACACAGTGGCACCACGGAGGATTGAACCCGGGGCCTCTGGTTACAAATCCGCCGCGCTACCGACTGCGCCACGCCAGCCCTCTATGGAATATTGATAAATATCATTTAAAACAAAGAAACTCACTACAAATGAATGCAAAATCCTTTACTGGTCATATAAATAAATATTGCCATTAAGAATACATATTTTTCATACAACTGGCGTCATCTTTTCCGTATAAATCAGTAATTTTTCATATCTATAAATATGGTCATTAAGAACGGTGATGTCATAGCTTTCAAAATGGTGGCTTTTATATACGTTTCAACAGAACCTTCAAATGATCATATCTTCTTCGTTTAACATCCGATTTAGATAATTCTTTCATCCTTATTCAAGTTTTTCAGAATCCTCAATAATAAAGATAGTTTGGCTGTGTCGCTACATTCCCTTTAAATATATGAAAGTAGATTTAAAGTCAAAATGATAAAGTGATAATGGTTTAATAAATCGAGACTTGTAATGATTGATAAAGACTTCAAGATTGCCGTATGTCCCTTTAATGCCCCTAATTAAGTCTATATCCTTGAATGACATGTTTGCAACTTCCAGGCGCGTAGCGTGCCATACTCATTTACTCACCTGAGTAAACTTTTTAAATGAAGGTTCAAAATATAATAACTCGAAAAACGCAATAAAAAGGTGAGCCATAATTTTCAGTTCTAAGGTGAATGAAATGTTAAGCAATAATGGTAACTCGACAGAGGGGGTATAACCCCCTCCCGCACCTACCCCTGTGAGTAATTGAGATTTTGGTCACGCTACGCCCCCGACTTCTGACATGCATTTAAACTGCCTGAGTCAAATTAAGAGCTTTTTGAAGGAATAATGATTAAGATCACCTTGATAGTTTTACCATCTTTATCTATGGCATCTTTAACATCATCTTCACCAAGAAATGCTTCATCCGAGACCGAGTACCAGCCCTCATATTTTCCCATGTAGATGTGTCCTCTGGTTTCCAGCAATTTCTAAATAATGATGCTTAGTTAGTCCATCGGTATCACTATTTGATGTGTTTATTTATCAATGTAATAAAAAAGAAATTATAAAATTCAAAATCTTGCAAAATTAACATAATTACGTGAAACCTATATAGAACCTAAATACCGTAACTTTCATGTTTTCACAATACTTTCAGCAATTTATGGCACACCCAGGGGAATTATCTAGACAAATGCTCAAAATGATTGTCTAATTCCCAGGTCGGAATTTCCCTATCTGAAACAGATACTCATGATTGATTATTTTTCTCGCATATCATTTACATTCTGAGCATTGACGTCGCCAACTTCTAATGTTTTACATGTTTATTTACACAATGACATCATGCAAGTGTCATTGTTGATATCACCGCACAAATTTTATCTTCCCCTATGTGTAAGAACAGATTTTCCATCAGCCATGTGAAATGCGGATAACCTTATCCGATATGCAAGAAAGTCTGTATACTTAGTCTTACCCAGAACTTCTGTACAGTAGTGTGGTGCCTGTCCTCAGTTGTACGTATATAGTCTGTGTAACTTATATCGTAACTGTCAAACATGTGCTGAAATAGATAAATGCCAGTGTTGTCATTAAAGTTAGGCCAAAAGCCAGGCCTGGAATTTACCAACCATTCTTCAAACTATTCTTAGACTGGAGCTCATGTACTCAAATTTCATTCACAAATATTCCCATGCCTTTCAAAAGATGAACAATTGAATAAAGTTGCTATTTATTAGTATTTATCATATTTATATATAGCAGCTTGCTATGAACGGTTATACTATAAACTTATACAAACATCTGTGATTGAAATTTGCATACTTGGGCTTAAAGAGACACACGGCAATCTTGATTTAAACTCACGGCGTCCCGTTAGTTTTTCTCTTATCTTGCATTTGTTCAATCATTAATATTAATTATTAGAATAGTTAAAAACAAATTGTTTTTAATACAACTGTCTTCTTATAATATTGCACCAATAACATATTTAAACAAGAGGTCAATGACACTGAAGCTCGATTGATTTTGATTTCAGGAAGTAGTCGCTACAAATTTGGTTTTTGAAAATCTATTTTTAGCCATTTCTATTTCCATTTCTATCCGGCCGACCTGAAATTTTGCTAGGATCAATGAGACATCAAGAGCAACATTCCTGTGAAGTTTCAGGAAAATCCGTCAAGTAGTTTCAGAGAAGTAGTCGCTACAAGTTTTCATTATATAACTCTATGTAAACAAAGATGGCCGCTGACAGCCATGTTTAACATTGAATCAAAATAATGTTCGACTCGGATAACCATCATGTCATGCTGATCATTTTAGAAAAAGTCCCATATCAATATCTCTTATAATTTTCAAGAAGTAGTCGCTACAAACTTATTTTTTAAAAATCTATTTTTAGCCATTGCGGCCATCTTGAATTTCCGGTCGACCTGAAATTTTGCCAAGATCAATTAGACATCAAGAGCAACATTCGTGTGAAATTTCATGAAAATCCGTCAAGTAGTTTCAGAGGAGTAGTCGCTACAAGTTTTCATTATATAACTCTATATAAACAAAGATGGCCACTGGCAGCCATGTTTAACGTTGAATCAAAATAATGTCGACTCGAATAACCATCATGTCATGCTGATCATTTTAGAAAAAGTCCCATATCAATATCATAGTTTTCAAGAAGTAGTCGCTACAAAATATTTTTTTTAAATCTATTTTTAGCTGTGGCGGCCATCTTGAACTTCTGGCCGATCTGAAATTTTGCTAGGATCAATTAGACATCAAGAGCAACATTCCTGTGAAGCTTCGTGAAAATCCGTCAAGTAGTTTCAGAGGAGTAGTCGCTACAAGTTTTCATTATATAACTCTATGTAAACAAAGATGGCCGCTGACAGCAATGTTTAACATCGAATCAAAACAATTTTTGACAAGGACCAACATCATGTCATGCTGATCATTTTAGAAAAAGTCCCATATCAATATCACTTATAGTTTTCAAGAAGTAGTCGCTACAAACTTGTATTTTGAAAATCTATTTTTAGCCATGGCGGCCATCTTGAATTTCCGGCCGACCTGAAATTTTGGTAGGATCAATAAGGCATCAAGAGCAACATTTGTCTGAAGTTTCATGAAAATCCGTCAAGTAGTTTCAGAGGAGTAGTCGCTACAAGTTTTCATTATATAACTCTATGTAAACAAAGATGGCCACTGGCAGCCATGTTTTACGTCGAATCAAAATAATGTTCGACTCGGATAACCATCATGACATGTTGATCATTTTAGAAAAAGTCCCATATCAATATCTCTTATAGTTTTCAAGAAGTAGTCGCTACAAACTTATTTTTTAAAAACCTTTTTTAGCCGTGGTGGCCATCTTGAATTTCCAGCCCACCTGAAATTTTGCTAGGATCAATTAGACATCAAAAGCAACATTCCTGTGAAGTTTCATGAAAATCCGTCAAGTAGTTTCAGAGAAGTAGTCGCTACAAGTTTTCATTATATCACTCTATGTAAACAAAGATGGCCGCTGCAGCCATGTTTAACGTCAAATCAAAACGAGTTTCGACAAGGACCAACATCATGTCATGCTGATCATTTTAGAAAAAGTCCCATATCAATATCCTTTAGAGTTTTCAAGAAGTAGTCACTACAAACTTGTTTTTTAACAAGAGGCCCAAGAGGGCCTGTGGTCGCTCTACTGGCTAAAACAGCTCTTATAGATTTAGATAGATATAGCTAGATATAGCTCTCTTCACCTATAGATTTAACAAAGGAAAATGCAATATAGCATTTTTCAACAAATCAAGGGCCATAACTCTGTTATTACTAACAAGATCTAGCTGGTTTTCGAAATTGTCCAAGATTTCATTGATATACCGCGCTTTGCACAACTAGACATCATACTGAGGCTTCCTGCCAAATTTCGTAGAAATCCAACAAGCCGTTTAAGAGGAGTAGCACCGACAAGAAATTTAAAATAAAAATGTCAAAGGGCCATAACTCCGTCAAAAATCAGCGAACTGGAACAAAAGCGTGATATGCACAACTAGACATCTTACCGATGCTTTCTGCCAAGTTTCATCGAAATTCAACAAGGCATTCAGGATGAGTAGCACCGAAATTTTGAAGTGTCAAGTAATTAAAAAGATAATGAAAAAAAATTCAATTTTTTTTAAAAAAAAATCAAATCAATCAAAAAAAAAAATTGAAAAAAAAAATATAAAAGAAATTGAAAAAAATAATTAAAAAAAACAAATTGAAATTGAAAAAAAAAAAAAAAAAAATAAAAATTAAAAAACAGTTTTTGCCTATACAAGCCTAAGTAAAACTGTCACTCCCCAGGGTGGGGCCAAATGTGACAAATATGTCACCATTTGAACAAACTTGGTAGAAGACCATAAGCTTATAGCAAATGCAAAATATTAAACCTCTGGTTCTTGCAGTTTCAGAGAAGATTTTAAATTTTTCCCTATACATATCTATGTAAAACATGTGACCCTTGGGGTGGGGTCAAATGTGACCCGAAGGTCACAATTTGAACAAACTTGGTAAAGGACCATAAGCTTATAGCAAATGCAAAATATTAAACCTCTGGCTCTTGTAGTTTCAGAGAAGAAGATTTTTTAAAAAAATATCCTATATAAGTCTATGTAAAACTGTGACCCTCAGGGCGGGGACAAATTTGACCCCAGGGTCACCATTTGAACAAACTTAATAGAGGACCAAAAGCTGATGCTACATGTAATACATGAGAGCTCTGTGCCATGTGACTCCAGAGAAGAAGATTTTTTTCAGTTTTTCCCTATACAAGCCTATGTAAAACTGTGACCCCCGGGGTGGGGCCAAATGTGACCCCTGGGTCCCCATTTGAATAAACTTGGTAGAGGACCACAAGCTTATAGCAAATGCAAAATATTAAACCTCTGCCTCTTGCAGTTTCAGAGAAGAAGATTTTTTAAGTTTTTCCCTATACATGTCTATGCAAAACATGTGACCCTTGGGGCGGGGCCAAATGTGACCCGAGGGTCACCATTTGAACAAACTTGGTAAAGGACCATAAGCTTATAGTAAATGCAAAATATCAAACCTCTGGCTGTTGTAGTTTCCGAGAAAAAGATTTTTTTAAAAAAAAATCCTATATAAGTCTATGTAAAACTGCGACCCCCGGGGCGGGGACAAATTTGACCCCAGGGTCACCATTTGAACAAACTTAGTAGAGGACCATAAGCTGATGCTACATGTAATACATGACAGCTCTGTGCCTTGTGGTTTCAGAGAAGAAGATTTTTAAAGTTTTTTCCTATATGTCTATATGAATAACATGCAAAACCTCAATATACAAACTTTGGACCAACGGGGCACAACCATGTTTGACCCCGGGGACTTTATTTGAACAAACTTGATAGTCTAGGCATTGGCGATCATTTTAAAAGAAAAACTGTTGAAATCTGTCCAGCGGTTCTGGAGAAGAAGATTTTTTAAGGTTTCGACCATATATGGTAATGGCAGCCATCTTGGATGTAGCGCTGACCTAATTTTAACAAATCTAAAAAGCATTCATCTAAGGATCATCCATGTGAAGTTTGGTCAATATTAGCCAAGCGGTTTCTGAGGAGAAGTCGTTTGAAGAAAAGTTAACGGACGACGGACTGACGGACGACGGACAACACACCATCCCATAAAAACCTATTTTTAAATTTGGCGGCCATCTTGGATTTCACATCTATATGAATTTTTGCTAGGATCAACTAGACTTCATGGGCAACATTTCTGTAAAGTTTCAAGAAAATCCATTCAGTAGTTTCAGAGGAGTAGTCGCTACAAAAAAAAGTTTACGGACAGCCGGACGACGGACACCGCACCACGGCATAAGCTCTGCTGATCTCTGATCAGTAGAGCTAAAAATTGGTAAAATAGCGAAGAAAATTGAAATGAATTTAATCATATGCAAGCAGTTTTAAAGTCAAAATGATGCAGGATAACTAAATCGAGGAGCAAATTTTAATGTTTGAATAAAACTCAAGATTGCCATGTGTCCCTTTAAATCTAAGAATATTCTCAAGAATGGCTGGTGAATTTAAGGCCAGGATTGTTTCTGTGGGCACGAATGCCCCTGCTGCAAGTTATCAGCTGAAATAAGGCAATAACTCTTCATACTGATACTTCCTACCGAGTATTGCCAAAATCTGTTGAGATGTTCAGTAAGAGTTGTCCGGACAAATATGTGAGATGTACAAACAAAAGTTTGACGTACATACCAAGGTATGAGGTATGTGCGAACAAAGTGAGTCAATGGAGCCGAACAGTGTGATGATATGCACAACTAGACTTCATACTGGAACTTCCTGCAAATCATCAAAATCTTTGAGAAAGGGAGTAGTCCAGACAAGAAAGTGTGGCATACATTTACCTATTTGCTAATTGAACATGTATGCACCTATCCTTTTAATGCATGTGCAATCTATAAAACTTATAATAGCCACATATTAATACTAAGTATGTTTTCCATAAATTATAGCAATAAGAAAGTTTCCAAGACAGAAATATTTCATAATCATTAACTAAAGGGAATGTAGTGAAAATAAGCTCTGTTATTGAGAGTCCTCAAAAACTTGTGAAAAGATGGAAGAATGATCAAAATCGGATGATAAACAAAAAAGATATGACCATTTAAAGGTAGTTCTAAAACGAATATGGGAGCCGCCATTTTTAGAACTATGACGTCATAGTTCCATATTACCATATATGGAAAATTGATAAATATCATTTAAAACGAAGAAAATCACTGCAAATGAATGGGTTTTTTTACTGGTCATATAAAGCATTTTTGCCATTAAGAATTACATATTTTTCAAACATGACATACAGTTGCTCTGTCATTTTTTCCCTATAACTCAGTAAATTTTCATATTTGTAAATATTTCATATATGGTCATTTAGAACCATGATGTCCTAGCTCTCAAAATGGCTGCTTCCATATCCGTTTCAACAGAAACTTCAAATGATCATTTCTTCTTTGTTTATCATCCGATTTTGATAATTCTTTCACTCTCATTCAAGTATGTCAGAACTCTCAATAATAAAGCTGGTTTGGCAGTGTTGCTGAATTCCCTTTAATGTCCCTATCCCGCCATCAACGGGCATAGTTTTACAACAGATGTACACCATTTTAAACCAGCTGATGACGAGGTATGTACATAACTTACATATTATGATACAAACACTATAGACACAATATAAACGGCTTTAACCAGCCAGGCAAAACTCCAAAACTGGAGCGTCGAATTACACATATTCAGCCAAGGGTATTTTAAGAACCCATGAAGTAAACCTATACCTTTAATTGGCACATATACATTACTAATTGACCTCAACACCTGGATAGAGTTTTGATAAACGATTTTGTAGTGTAATTTGGTTTGGCATCCACATTTTTTTCAAACTGTATCATGTCCCTTTAAATTCCTGTTCTCCAATATACACCAACTCACCTTGAATGTGTTGGAAACTTGATCAGCAAACTGTATGGGAGACTGCTTGTGTTTTTCAGCTGCCTGCTGTATCTGTTTTTAAAAAGATTAAATGAGCTTAAAGGGGGTACATCAGGCATTTCATGGGGTCTAAGGATTCGATACAAAATTGACAAATAATGATATTTTCTATTCTAAAGAGTCTACATATAATGCTTGAACCTAACAATTACCCTTGATATAAAATGAAATTAATTTTGCACATTAATATGTGCTATCCTAGGTTCAAGGCACTATTGTCAAAGCATTTTACTCCCAATTCTATTCAAAATCGATGGCAAAGGACTAGGTATAATAAGGGGAAAAAATGGCTCCCAATATTGAAAGTTTTAATGCACAAGTTTGAATATCTAGTTTAGCTACAAATGAACTGAATAATTGTTAAAACTCATTACAAGTACGTCTGAAGGCTCTAAAAGAATTTAAGAGCCTCACAAACAAGGTATTTCCTTTCAAAAAATGAAATTGTTGTTCATTTTCAGCAGTTTTCAATCAGTTTTTGGTCTTGGAAATACAAAGCGCACCCTCGAGCACAGCTGATTTTTTGTTGAAACAGTTACTTGATAGGGATGCATCATTAGAAATATTGTGTGTGCTCTATATTTTTAGGATCAAAATCTTTACCAAAAAGACTTTGAGACCCTGTTAATTCTTCTAGACAAATAAAATAAATAAAAAAGAATTTTGAAGATAGACTATGATCAGTTTATTTCAACATGCACAATAGATTAGATGTAAATATTACTTTAGGTATTTTGAATATATTGGGAGCCAAAATACCCCCTTATCATACCTTGTCCTTTAAGTTTTAGACCTGAATAACATGGTTCTTATACCATACTTTGATCGATATGTCTTTTTTTATTACCAATTGCTGCCTTTTTAAAATTTAAGATTATTCTAGAAAAAGCCCGATTTATTTTCTTTAAATCACTAGATCATCTAGTCTTGAACTGCGCAATAATCATGTAGGATGTTTTTATTAAATTTTTATAATTCCATTTTGAAAAAGACACATTTTTATATAAAACTTTAGATTTAATCTAAGACTAAACAATCGTGACATGTTGGATAGTAATTATATCTAAAACAAATTAGAAGTTTCTGATGTACACGTTACTCAATTTGGTGCAGTATAACAAGTAAACAAAACAATGGTATGAAAGTTGATACCTTAAGTCCGTGCTCATCTGTACCAGTGGAATATATTACGCTTGCGCCCTGTAATCTGTGGAACCTTGCTGCAGCATCGGCCAGCACACAGGAGTACAGGTGACCAATATGTGGAGCTGATGGGAATGAAGCATGTATTGTCAACATGACATAAAATGATTTAAACAATCTAAAGTTTAGGTTTTCAAACAATTGTCAACTTTCTGTATTAAAAGGGAGGTACCGTATTTCCCTTAATAGTACAGCCTCCACTAATAGAAGCACCTCCGGGAGTCCCCCACACCCATCTTTTTAGAAGAAATATAATTCTTAAAAATCCAATAAATTTTCGATCTATTGTAGTGTTCTAGAGAAGCCCCGGCGGCCGGCGATATCGCCTATTACTCTAGAACCTAGCGCCGGCTACTTTTCTCAAAAATTAGAATTATTTATCTTTGTACATATAAAAGTGTGCTTACAGACCAATGAAAAATGAGAGTAAAATGCACCAGAACGCACAATTTTGCACCGTCAAAATAAAAACAATCTGGGGGAGACCCCACAAACCCCTCTAAAGGGAGGGGGGCATCCCTCCCAAACCAACCCCCTCGCCGCTTTGCGGTTCAAGCGAGCTTCTTCGCATCTCGCATCAGGTGCAACTGCGCCTACTACAATTATTTTTTCACCTACTACTTCATATTTTCTGGAGAGCACTGATTGTATCGAAAAATGCCACCCAAAAAAAATAAAAAAATGTTTTTTTGTTTTAAATAAGAGTGCTTCCTGGCACTATTTGGGGGGAAATTCATAACTATCACATGACATCATCAAAATAATTTGACCAATCAGTGATCAATAAAATAAAAGACCTCCACATTCTGGTAGGGGGTAAACACAGTGTTTATCTTTGGTGCTCAACTGATTTTGGCCCTTTATAAAACTAGTTTGAAGTTATAACTATATATTAAAAGCTTTATTTTCTGTGTACATCTATATGTCTTCTTTTGGTATAATCTGCTTTTAAAACACTAATATGGAAACATTTAATTTTTGGTCTAATATTTTCATTTTTCATATAGAGATTGAAGATAAAGTCTGAGTTAACCCCTTTATTTTCACCTACTGAATATCTCAACCTACCGGAAGTTGACTGGATGTGAAAGTTATGAATATGGTACTGAGAGCCATTATTAGGACTACATAACATTGCATGCTTGATATGCTGGCACGGAAGATTCAAAAGGGCCCGTCAGCCACTCAATGTCACTGGTTTGTTTAAAATGTGTTCGCTACTTGGCATTGGCATGTCTGAGGGGAAACTTTATCCTTCATCTCGTTTCCTTCTGAGGTTGCTGTCCAATATAACCTAATATCTGTGTTAAAGGGATGTAAAATCTCATTTCATTTCATGTCATCTGTTTGAAGTTTATTAAGATATTATTAAGATATTTTATAACCTAATATGACATGTTAATGGGATGCAAAAGGGTGGATATACGTGTATACGGACTAATAAGTCAAATAAATAAGTAACACAATGGTGCCTCTTTATGGCAGCTGACGAAGAAATTTTTATTCCGAAAGATCTTTTGCATACAGGATATTGTTTTCCTGGTAAAGTAGACACTGTTGTCTTAGTTAAAATAATTTATAAGCGATTTTAACATAACTTATCTAGTATTATTCTGCCTCCGTGATTAAAACACGGGGAAGGTAGTCTGTAAGGTCAATACAGATACAGCTCACATATTAGTGTTTCACATTATATAGTTGAGTATACTATACATTGTTTAGAGACAATCGCCTACTCTAATGTGAGCTTGGTGTAAGTACAGTATTAAGGATATACACACATAATAATCTGTTAAAATATACTGTAACATGCATAAAAAACTCGGGGTACAATTCCCCAGGGGGATCTCGCTAACTCTCAGGGAAGGCGAACCCTTTGAGGTCAATTGGGCCCTTTGCTGTGGTCAGACGCTTGCAAACGCCCTCAACATTTTTTTTCATGACATCATTAATAAGAAACTTTTGAAGACTATGGCAGTCAGATGTGTTCAGTGTTCACAGAGCGGTAAATGAGCCATATATGTAGGAATTAATTAATCTATTTGATAGTCAGAGTAGGGCAAGGTTCCCAGATTCCAATGTAACCTTTCCCTTTCGGAATGTTTTGAAATAACCTCAACAGTGCACGATGAGCCATTAAACAACTAAAAAATCTTCTTAAATCTTGCTGATACCATAGACATCAATGGTATCTATGTCTATGCTGATACATGTAACATGATATAATATATTGTGCAGCAGTCATGGTAGCATAGGGGTCGGTCTTTTTTGATCAGTTAGCTTTACAGAATGTGAACAACTTTTATTCATTATCGTTAAATAAACAAATATATTACCTGCATTTACATAAAATATTGGAGTAGTAACAAAGAATGTGTTCTGCTTTCCCATATAAACTTGCTGTGTGAACAGGGTTTGAACACATTTTCTGCAAAAGTCATCTTGTGAAATTAAATGTGTTCGGATAACAAAACTCTTTGTACATTTACTTCTGAGGGTTGAATATAATTGCAATTTGAAAGAACTAATACAAATCATTATAATTTCTTTTTAAACATGCCGTCCACAAAAAAATGTTTTGTCAAACCGAAACCGGAAACGTATGTGAGAGTGACGTCCCCTTAAACGGTGTGTACTTCCGTTGTAAAAGTTTTAATATTTCGATTTCGAGGAACTGAAAAACTAATGATAACTGGCATCTAGGATGATTATCTGAGATGGATCTTATAGTGGCTACTGTGCAGGCTCCTATGCAGCTGTTGAAGGGGATAGCTGACATCCTCCCAAAAAAAGAAATCGAAACCGTGATTGTGAAGGAGATTGAAAAGATGAATATTGGTCCAGGCAGACATTTTGCGAGGGTCGCTGGCTTGTCAGGCGGATTGGCAGTTATAATGTCAGCATATGGCTCTCATGGTAAACTGTTCATACAATCAAATAGTGTACGAATCTTTCATTGGTGTCCGATGATGATCGGTAATTTCAACACTTATTTGCTTTTATAATTTGAAACTGACGCTCGGTTATATACCGAGGGTTGGAATATACTTTTATTGAACAGGAGGTAGTGGGACACAAGTGACCATGGACAAAAGGGACCAGACACTTGGGACCACATTTTTGGACAAAAGGGACCACATTTGGGGACAAAAGGGACCATTCAAAATTTAGTTGAAAATGTAGATTTACATTGATAATAGTTGTGTATTGCAATGGTAAATATAATTTGATTATTTAAATGATAATTTAAAGGATAGGTAACTTAAACTCAAGAATATCATTTGATGGCCAATTATTCAATAAAGTTATAGGTTAAAATGTTCATTCTTTTTCCAGAATTTAAGTTTAATTAATTTAAATTAACTGTTCATAATATTAGATCTTATACTATTTAAACATGATGGAGTCTACTGTCATGTGTTTATATTCATTGTAAGTAATTTTCATGTAATTATTAATTAGTGCTTGCAGAATTCTGGAACAAGTTACCAACTTAATATTTTCCTTATAAAAGGGCCATACTAATTGAAAAATATTTAAACTAATAAGTTCAAATCAACAAAAAATTAAATAGAAAACAAATAATAGCTTACTAATAGTATTTATTTGTTTGTGAAATTGTTCCCATAGTATGGATCTTTTAAGGATAAGGATATTTAAATCCAGGATTTTTTATATAAAGGTATGCAAAAACAACAATTATTTATTTGTTTTACTAGTAGTATACATATGTCATTTGTGAGTTCTTATCATATAAATTGTTTAAATAGCCATTTCATGAAGATAGATAACTGATTGCATTTATAATCCAGCTTCTTAATTAAATGATTGTATCACAATACAAAAATAAAACTATGGTCCCTTGTGTCCCATAATGTGGTCCCTTTTGTCCCAAAAATGTGGTCCCAAGTGTCTGGTCCCTTTTGTCCATGGTCCCTTGTGTCCCATATTCGAACAGGATACCCATGATTGATTCTTTTTCTTGCATAATATTGACATTTTGTGCATTGACATCGTCAACTACTAATGAATATTAAACGCTGTATTTATAATCCAAATTCGGTCCGGGATGGGATAGAATCATGAGTTCTTATATTCTGTACCTATCACAGAACTATTGAGTACGACGCTTTTCAGTCAGAGAATCAGTAAGCTCCAGGTAGCAATTTTGGTGAGGTTTTAAAGCAATGCCTAACTTAAACAACCTTTATAACTAAGTCGATAGTACTAAAGATTAAGATATCACATCAATCTAGTAGACCTTGTTTTGTGACGATTGCAAATATGACGAAAAATAGAAAGTCTTTACAAAAAATGAATATATCATCATGTCATCCTAATTTTTGATGATACTGGTAAATCAATGTATATTCTATGACATGTCATTGTGGTAAATCAATGTATATTCTATTGAACGATTGATTAGTTGGTTAAGCAGGAATTGCGCTATATCTTTAGAAACCTCGACGAAAGAGCGACTTGGAGTTGTGGAGCATTTACTTACCCATTTTAGGAATGAAAGAGTCATAGCTCTATGGTAGGTATACAAATACAAAACAAGAGGGCCAGGATGGCCCTAGATCGCCCACCTGGTAATCATAGGCAATAAGTCTGGTGTATCTAGTCTGGCATGGGTATTTTTTAATTTGTCCCACTTTCTTCTATGAATGAGATTCATAAAAAAGGGTAGTGGTGAGGGATGGAGTGTAGAGTCGGGGCATGAAAATTCCACTCGTCCGCCCTTATTGATGAGTGAAATTCGAATCCGGACGAGTGAAACCTATGAATGGGTCGTCCGAGAGGACAAGTAACATTTCAGTAGAAAAAAACAACAAAGAAAATAGATCTTACGTAGTTTATTAAGCGATTAAATACAGTAAATAGTCGTAACTCTGTTTATTCAGCGATAAAATGCAATTTAAGTCAACCGGATATATTGGGACATTCTAAAATGCAGCTCCCATTCTAATAATCACGGAGCGCGAACGTTATGGTATTTGATGTTATACAAATGACACATTCACGGGGGAAATCTTTCAGAGCACTTGTCAGCTTTTAGGGGACTGGGGCCAGGGCCTTCAGGAAGGGGAATTGCAAAAAGTATGCTGTTTTCCTCTATTGGAGTTTAACATTTTTCTTTAAAAAAAAAAGTACGATGACATTTTTCACAGGAAAAGGGAAAAATATATACCATGCCAGAGTAACTGAAATGACCATGATCAGACTGCAGTGAACTTTAGAGTATGAATATAGTCATCTATAAATTAATACGGGTAAAAGTTTCATAATTTTCATTGATTTATATAGAGAATAAAACAACACATTATGATGTTTCCCTTTGTTTTATTTATATATAATAGTGTTAAATGATGGTACTTTGACTTATAAACTTTTACGGTCGAGACAGAACGAGTAAACATCCTATTAGGACGAGTAAAATGTCAATGCCACTCATCCTAAAGGACGAGTATACGGTAAAATATATTTCGTCCCCTGAACTGTGATTCTTGCAGAGATGTGATTCTCACAGTGTTGTCACAGCTATCGCCTGACATGTTATTGAGTGACGCAGTTTCTGGCTGGTGACAAATCTGTATCTTACAAATCTGACCGTACAAATCTATCACAAGATGAACAAATTAGGCTTCGAGACAGTATTTCAGCTTCCGATACATGTTCATTGTAGCTGCAATAGGGAGATCATTGCTAAATTTACAATAAACATGTAAAATGAGTGAATATTAAATGACTACCATTTGGCATGTAGAACTTTCATTGTACACAACTTGTCGATCGATAAATGCAGCTGCCACACAACTGAGACAACAAATATTTGAGGCTAAACTCATTCAGAGCTTTTTATCAGAAATAGGGGCAGAGTCCAGGCCTTTCAATATGGGGAAAACAAGGGCGATTGTTTATATAGGAGAAAAATAGTACAAGTTATTAAACATGTTGATTGTCAGTTTTATATTACTGAAGGTGATGTTATTCAAAAAATTACTTAATAAACACATCTCGTTTATATTTACGTATAAACACCGAATCAGTTACACAAGAAAAATTTCACCTTTATTATTTTGTTTTTTTCAGCCTTTAACTCAAATACCACGAATACAGAAGATATTCGGTTAAAAAATGTAAGTAATTTATTTATCGTTCACGTGTGACAGAGGAGAGATCCATCTAATTAGTCCTTCCATCCATCCGTCATTCACACTTTTTGTTTCCACTGTCGAGGATAACTCCAATACTGCGCAAGATATCTTAAATAACCTTCCAGCTGAGAGGTCTTATGATGATGATATACATGATGTAACTTCTTCTATTATAAATGTATTTGGGATTTCCCTGGAATTTGTTAAACCAGTAAAGGTATCGTCTGACCTCAATAAACGTTTTACGTGGTGATCTTTTGATAGATAGATTGTTTTAATATCAGCATATTTTGGTGTTTCCATAAAGCTGCAATGTTGTTCATGTCTAAAATTAATCATAGTGCTTAACCTAGGCAGCATGTTATACTGTCCCTTGTACATTTGGAGTTTTCAGTCTCATTCATTTGGTTCAGGTCCTTTAGAAAAAAAAATATATGTCAATTTTAAGTTGGGTCCCTAGACCCACATGATAAGCCTGGTGTACCCCCTTTAAACTTTATCGTTACTTAGTGAATAATACAGACAAAAGCCTGGTCTTTATCATTACTTAGTGAATAGTACAGACACAAGCCTGGTGTACCCCCTTTAAACTTTATCATTACTTGGTGAATAGTACAGACAAATGCCTGGTGTACCCCCTTTAAACTTTGTCATTAATTACTTAGTGAATAGTACAGACAAAAGCCTGGTGTACCCCCTTTAAACTTTATCATTACTTAGTGAATAGTACAAACAAAAGCCTGGTGTTCCCCCTTTAAACTTTATCATTACTTAGTGAATACGGTAGTACATGTCTGATGATCAGTATTATTCTATTTGGTGAGCAGGTATTTGAGGCTGGAAACAAGATGCACCTTATACATTCTGTGGCACTGCTTGGCGTTCCTTTCACCCGGAAACCTGTACTGGTATGTAGTTCAAATTTGTTTATTTTATGCCTTGTCACCAAGTGAAGTGTGCATATATTGTGTTATCCTTGTCTGTATCTGTCTGGGCCAACATCCTACGGTTTAGGAGTAAGTGAGAAAGTGTCGATGTGAGGTAAACTTTACTGGTTCTATTAAGATTGACCGTCATATATGGCCTAAATTGTGCGTTAAAACATCAATGATATGATACCGTTACGCCCATGATAGGGTATGCCCATGCTGTGGAAATGTTATACTTAGTCTTTTATAGATCTATTGGTGACAGTCGACGTATCCACTTATCTACCGTTTTGTGTCAGTTGTGAAGCATGGCAGACACTTAGGAATCACTTTGCCCATCGTCTGTCCGACACACTTTAACCAGTAACCTAACCTTGGCCATAACTTGAAAGGTATTTGACCTATGTTCATGAAACTGCACACACATATTCATCTTACCCTAAGGAATGTGTTACCCATGACCAATAACTCTGACTTTCATTTCAGCAGAGTTATGCCCCTTTTCATAGAATTTTAACCTGCAATCTGTCAATGCTCATAACTGGACATAACTTGAAAAGTAGTTGACATATGTTCATGAAACTTCACAGACAATCTTCATCTTACCCCAAGGAATGTCATTACAAATGTCCAATAACTCTCATTTTTACAGAGTTATAAATACCCTTTTTCATAAAACTTAAACCTACAATCAGACCTAACTCATAACTTGGCAAAATATTGACCTATGGTCATGACACCTTTTACAGTTCTTTCTTATCCATATTTATGCCCTTTTTCATAAACTTCAACACTTTAAACAAAATCTGCTGTATAATTCATCCATTCGTCTGTCTGTCCATTATGCATTTCTTGTCCGGACCACAACTTGAAAACTACTAAGGTGAAATGAAACTTCACACAATGATAGAGGGCACTGAGAGGAAGTAAAAAGCGTAAGAACCATAAATCAAACACTTAACTCCATTACTACTCTTGAAAAAATAGTATCGACCGATTTTGACCCAATGCAGGGATCAGGACCCCTTACTCTTGTTAATTTCAGATCCAACATCTTTGTGTTTACATATAAACCTAACTAAAGTAAACATTTTCTTTTCAAGGTTGGTGCATTGATGGCCTCAGGAATGCTGATATTTTCGGGCACGTGCTACTACCAGGCCTTGACGGGGGACGGGCGGGTGAGAAAGGCCACGCCCTACGGAGGAATGTTACTCATCTTGTCCTGGTTTATGATGATCTTGTGATAAAGACTGCAGAACATTCAAACCATTATTAGTGTGACTTTTAATTTTTGTTTTATCATGAATCGTTTGTTCTATTAGAATTGTTAAACGTACACAGGGACATCAGTATGATGCGATAGTCTCTATCAGAGTATCTGTTCATGTTTGCTAGAATAGAAACTGTTATTTTTAAAAAAAAGTCATGGAACATATAATGCTAGCTTTATTGACATGTACGTTGTTTTCGCATTCTGGATTTGTAACTGGACTACTTCATAGTTCCCAGCTAGTTATGGGCGGTCTCATTTCCCGTAGAGACTTATTATGTTGTGGTGTTGTCTGTCCATCTGTCTGTCCGTTAATATTTACCTGACGACTGAATGTGGCCAATAACTTAAAAAGCATATGGTCTAAAACAATGAAACTTTGTACACGTCTATAGCATTATAAAAATATATACATCTGTTAAAGGCCCAACTCTCTGGTTCATATTTTTGTAAATTATTCCCCTTCGAAAAAATGTTTAACTTGGAACTTAACTGTGCCTTTTACAAGTGATTGTGGCTAATAATTTTCGATATTAGGTCCACACAAATGAAGCAACAGACGTATATACCCCACTAGCTTACCCCACTAGGCTATGCTCTTGTATAAAGTTCTATAAAACCACTCAATCAGTCACACAACAGTCAATAGGTACAATATGGATAACGGCAGTGTGGTGGGGTATATAAGGGTTTATTATATGTGTTTTATAGTTTGTAATGAATATTGTTTCCATGAACGAACCTCTTGTTGTGAACCATATGATGTGTTAATAATGAACAATTTGTGGAGTGATATCATGTATTACATTTGTTGTGACATTCATGTTAAGATTTAGAAAATAAAAAATATTTTAAAATTCCATTTCAGGCACTTAATGAGTATTTTTTTCTTACTGTTTAGCTCTACTGGTCTTGGCCAAGTGAGCTTATGGGATTACATGTTGTCTGTCGTTAAGTCCATCATCTGTCCGTCTGTTGACTCCCTGTGAGCACGATAGGGTCTTCATTTTAAATTTGATATTTACCAAACTATGTAAGGGTCTTTTATATCAATAAAATCTCGAACACATTTGAAAACCAGCTAAATCAGATTTAGTAACACCAGTAGTTATGACCCTTGTTTTACTGAAAAATGCCATATTCTGCCTTGTGAAACACTCTAGCAGATTTATTTATTATTAATTGTGATCTTTATCAAACTTTGTATCAACTAAAGCTCAGACAACTTTTAAAACCAACCAGATGCCATATCCTGTCTTGTTAACACTCTAGCGCCTTCATTTATTATTTGAATTTTACCAAATTTGGCAAGATTGATAACATCGGTGAAAACTTGGAAGTATTCGAAAACCATCCAACAGTTTCATTTTGTATTTGATCTTTATCAGACTTGTTATAACAGATAGAAAACTGAAAGTTGGTGAGTGTCTTTGTTAATGAAAAACACATACCATAATGTATAAAACGTGTTTTGACATTGCATCCCTGGGTCATGCCCTAAGGGTACTGCGGGTAGTGATGTAAAGCCCCTGGGTCATAACTTGAAAACGTTTGAGATCCCCACCCTATATTAAAGCATATATACACATGCTGGGCATAAACAGACGTAAACAACCATCTAACCAGCTTCCGCCCAAGGTATTTCCCCACCACTAGGTACAGACTTTTGGTCATACTTGGCAACCATTGAGATACCCATCGTATAACAATATATACACAACTGGACATGAACAGACGACGGATACAACCATCAAAACAGCATCGGCCCCTGGGAATATAGCCTTTGGGTCATAACTCGGAAGCCATTGAGATATATATCCAATAAGTTATTACTCCTAAACTATGAAAAGTATTTTTTTAAACTAATACAGAAATGTCCAGTGTGATGAAGGTGTTTCGCGCATTAGAATCGGGACTGAAAACAAAGGTCGAAGTCGCACTCGGAGGTCAAATGTCATATAAGTAAACATTGTATTTTAACCATTACTTCTCGAGTACTGGAGGGATTGTAATTTTATTCAGACAGAAATGTTCCCCGATAGCATGATGATCACGTGTGTAAGACATAAGAATCGGGTTCATACCTCAAAGGTGAAGGTCACACTTGGTGATCAAAGGTCCAATGAATCAAAACCCTGTCTGAGTCACAACTTTGGAAGTACTGAAGGGAAACATATACTGAGTTGCAAAAGAAGGTGGGCACTGAGTTTTGTTTAGATTTAATTGTTTAAAATGAATATGTCATATTTCATGTATTTGGTACCAAAGTTTTTATCATTTCATTGCCAATTTCACGTTGTCATTTGTTTTTCAATATGTCAAATCATTAAGGGACTGTCGCTTGATCAAGAGGATAGGGTGTAAAGTAAAATTTTCAAAGTGTCCAGTTTCTTTTGCAACTGAGTATATTAGAGCCATGTTAGCAAGTAGAGCGTTCACATGTCCTCCTGGGCCTTTTGTTCATCTGTACAATAGACTTGTACAGAGTGTTTATTCCGTTAAAGTAGTCCCGGCTATCCCGCCATAAACATCCACAGTTTACATCTTATCAGGGCTTTATATGTCATATAAAGCCCTGATCTAATGTACGCCGTTTCTAAATCTACTGACGACGAGGTATTTATATAACTTACATATTTTGAGAATCCAAACTCTATAGACACAATATAAACGGCTTTAAGCAGCCAGGCTCAACTCCTAAGCTAGAGCTTCGAATTAAGGTTTCATTTTACGCATATTCAATCAGGGTATTTTAATCGGCACATATACATTATTATATGACCTGAACACATGGACATAGTTTTGATACACGGTGTTGTATTGTAAATTTACCGTTATTTGGCGGATTAGTTTCATTAAAGATCGGAAAAGTTTAGAAACTGGCCATATCTCACCCCATCTTGAGTCCCTGTCCCCGTACCTGTTATTGTTAGCCAGTAGTGCATCTACAGGGCCTCATGGGTCTCTTGTTTTCCCACTTGTCTAATATTGAATTTCACTGGGTTTAAACTGCAACCCAGAATATGTAATATGACAACAACACGGTATAACCCGTCTGGATAAAAACCTGTTTACATCATTTATAAACATGTAGAAACTTCACACACGCTGGAGAAAAATAATTACTTCAGCTCCAACCCGTATTATCATGCAACGGTTTGGCAGTTTTCACACTCACGGGGCAAATCCCGAACACCCTGTAATTCCAGAAAACCTGGCATGCCAGATATGTGTGTTGGACGATATATTCATTGTCGAAGTATATTTCAAAAATAGCGAAAAACATTAAAATATCAATACATAAACGTAACATTAAAAATCGTCGGAGACATATTTTATCAACTTCAAAGGAAACAAACAAAAACACAAGACGCACACAAGGGGCTGAGAACGCTCTATTTAATTTATTTAAACAATATTGTATTCAAGTAATGAATGGCATTGGACAACAGGCAATGCCTATGTAAGACTCTCTCCCGTAAACGCTCTACTTGCTAACATGCTTCTTCAAACATTTGAATCCCTGTGAGCTCGACTTGTCAAATGAGAAAGTGTTGATTCTTACTGATGGCGGGAGGTACACAGTACTGGTTCTACCCTAGAAAGTATTGGTTCTACCCTGGACAGGTGGGATGGTCTGCCTCTGCCACAAATCAATCGACCGTCATATAGGACCTAACATGACGTAAAACAACAAACTGTTCAGTATCCAAAAGGGAGACAAACTGTAGAGGCATATATCTATATTTTGACCGTGGTTATCTTACCTTGTACGTTATAAACGTGGGGGCGCCGTAATCTAAAAAGGAGACGCACTGTACTGCATACATCCCTTTTTTAGCTACTGGTCCAATTTTGATTTTTGATAGTCATCTTGATATTTACTTTAAATTTCTTGTCAACGCTGCTTCTCCTAAATGCCTTGTTGGATTTCAACAAAACTTGGCAGGAAGCATCGGCAATATGTCTAGCTGTGCATATCGCGCTATTGTTCCAGTTCGCTGATTTTTGAAGGAGTTATGGCCTTTTGACGTTTTTACTTTAATTTTCTTGTTGGCGCTACTCCTACTAAACGGCTTGTTGGATTTCTACGAAATTTGGCAGGAAGCCTCAGTAAGATGTCTAGTTGTGCAAATCGCGGTATATCAATGAAATCTTGGACAATTTCGAAAACCAGCTAGATCTTGTTAGTAACGACAGAGTTATTGCCCTTGAATTGTTGAAAAATTCTATATTGTATATTCCTTTGTTAAATCTGTAGGTACTTCGTTTTTTATCGGATCTTTACCAAATAACAGCTGTTTTAGCCAGTAGAGCGCCCACAGGCCCTCTTGGGCCTCTTGTTTTAATCTTCTAAAGAAATCAAAAAATTAAAAATGTTCCAATTCATGATAAAACATCCATATCAATCAAAATACGGTGATGGCACAGTCTTAATTTAAATTCACCATAGATTTTGAAATTGGGCTTAAATTGCATAAATTAACCCTGGTGCGTAACCTAGGATGGCATTAATTAATGTGCAGAATGAATTTAGTTTTAAATAAGGAGTCAGTTTTTTGCTCTTTAGAATACAAAATATCATTATTTGTCAATTTTAATGTCAGACTCCTAACCCCACAAGGAAAACCTGATGTACACCGTTTAAATAAAAATGCTATTCAGTTGCAGTTGTATCGGATGGCCTCTAGATAGTGTATCTTATATGTGGTAATACATGAAGTGACGTGTGAAATTGCGTCAAAATCTGATGCAAAATTACAAAGAAAAATCGTTTTGTGGTCTTTTCCCCGTAAAGAAACTAACCCGCCAAATAACGGCAAAATTACACTACAAAACCGTTTATCAAAACTCTGTCCATGTATTAATGTATATATGGCGATTAAAAGTATAGGTTTATTTAGCGTAACATACCCGTGATGAATATGCGTAAAATGAATTATGGTAAGGCCAGAAAAAAAAATACCTGTGTTTCTGGTTACTCGGCTGAAAAAATTAGGGTAGGTAGGTCGGTAAATTTTTTCTTTTTTTTTTTCTTTTTTTTTTGCCCATGTGGTTTGGACGATGTTAAAGGTATCTTTAACTTTGTCAAGTAGTTAATTTATAGTGATTTTGCAAGGAGAGAAGGTAAACAACCTCATGATATCTTCTTAACTTGTTTGTTTTGAATAAAATAAATTGAAAACACATATTTTCTGCCATTACGAGTTTACATACGATTGAATTTTATAATTTTCCTGAGGCTGGGTGGTAGTGGAAGAACAAATCTGCTGGCAGCATGTCATGATTAATGTTTTCCATAACTTCTGCTCTGTCCCATGGCTGCACTTTCCAATACGAATAGCCAAAACGGGTTTTGGCGCATGTTTCGTACTCAATATGTTCGTAAATTACCGTTTCGTACCCAGCTATTTCGTACTTTTTTTTTTTGGATAAAAAACTGTAGGGTCGGCGCCCAAAAATAGGGACGGTCGGGTAACCAGAAACACAGGTGTTTTTTTTTATGGCCTAACTCTTAATTCGACGCTCCAGTTCTAAGGTTTGAACTGGCTGGTTAAAGCCGTTTATATTGTGTATCTATAGTGTGGATTTTCAAAATATGTAAATTATATATACCTCGTCGTCAGTAGGTTTAGAAACAGTGAATGTTCTTAAATTTGGCTATTGTTGGCGAGATAGCTACTTTAATGTTCAACATGATTGTACATTCTAATTTCGTCACTTGTAATTTGATTGGAACACACCTTCTATCGATGATACATACAATGTTTTACTCCTCATATAGGTCAATGCGGCGTCCAAGATGGCCGCTATTACCGTATATGGTCAAAAACTAAAAAAACATTCTCAAGAACTGAACGGATTTTGACAGTTTTTCGTTATTAATGATAGGCAGCCACTAGACTATCCACATTGTACAATTGATGTCACCAGGGTCAAAAATGGCTGCGTCCCAGGGGTCCAAAATTGTATAAAAATGTGCATGTAAGGCATAGACTTATATAGGGAAATATTTAAGAAATCTTTTCCTCAGAAACCACATCGCCAATTTTGACCAAATTTCACATGGATGATACTGAGGTCAATGCCTTTCAAAAGTATACAAATTCGGTCAATGCGACATCCAGGATGGCTGCTATTACATATATGGTCAAAACTTAACACATCTTCTTCTCAAGAACCACTGAACAGGTTTTGACAGATCTTTATTAATGATCGCCAACCCCTAGACTAAAAACAGTTGTACAAATGAAGTCCACGGGGTCAAAAATGGCCGCAATCCGTGGTCCAATGTTTGTATATAGAAGGTGTGCATGTTTTGAATAGACTTATTTAAGGGGAAAACTTAAAAACTATCTTCTCTGATCTAATTCTGTTATGAAATTATAAGCTTGTTTGACAATGTTTTCATCTTTGAACAGATCTACAGTAATAAAATCATTTGCATTACCAAGATTTATATATTAGAAAATCCGAAGCCAGAAACTATGAAACAAATGAACGTTGCAATGTTTAAAATGTTATGCGACATCTAAGACAAGCCCGATTAACTAAAAATAAAATCAATTATTCAAGACAATGAGGAGGATTAAACTGATTGATATGGAATCTTTCTTACACTCTCTAAAACCAATCTGGATACGAAAATAAATTTCGATCAACATACTACTGGAAATTGGAATATCTATATCTAAAAGAATTAGGAAAAATGGAGGAAGACATCTGTTTTAAACAAACATTGGTATTACATAATATACACCACATAAGTATGGGGGCCTTTTCTGTTTAAAAAGAGATAATTGAATCATGAGCAAAAATAAATGATTACAAAAATAAATCATAATTATGAAAATATATAAAAACAAATATTGTTGAACAATTCATACATAAAAGGGGAAGGCAGAAACATTTTTCGTTAAACACTGTCATGACAGAGGCATAGAACATTTTCTAAAGTACAATGCATAGCACTTCAGTGGGAAAATAAACTGAAAGAGGAAAGTATTCATGTGCAGAGTGTGTATCAACATTTAATAAACATGTTACTATAAAAAAAACAAAAAAAACCCAACAAAGTCAAGCGTATTATACAAATCGCAGATAGAACACATGGGATATAACTTAGAAATAAATTCCCAAATGAAATGGGAATGTATTTTTGGAAAACTTAGTTGGAGAAGTATTTATTTTCAAGATTTTAAGTTAACGATTCACAAAATTACGTGCTTTTCAGTATAAATATTTAAATGTTTCGAGACGGTAACCCTGTCTTCACCACCCTTTCTGTTGTATAATTAATTAAGTATTGCTCCTTGTTTGTAGTACAGTGCAGACCTGCGATGCCATTGCGTTTGGCCGTTTTGGTTTCTATAGGACCATATATCTCATTTATGCAGCATGAAATACGTAAAATTGATCCATATGTTCTGGGAATGGCCAGTTACTCGTAGTTTCTGGTCGAACCACTTCTAAATGAAAAGGGAATGCGAATTATTCTCGACTGCACGAACATATCATTTGGAATCATAAACAAAAGCTTAGTTAATAGTACACGGATATATATTACAATATTAACAAAATATCTGTGTGTTTTTTCATGCAAATACAAGAAAAACATCCCTAAGTTCAAAGCAGTTGAACACACTTTGCAAAAAAAGCAAATAATTTGAAAACATGTTATAGAACAGAATAGAAATAGACTAGAAATACATATCTAAAAATGGTCAAATAGTAAAATAAATGTGTAATGAGAGTAAGAGAGACACATGATAGTAAAATAAATGTGTAATGAGGGTGAGAGAGATACCTGATAGTAAAATAAATGTGTAATGAGAGTGAGAGAGACACATGATAGTAAAATAAATGTTAATGAGAGTGAGAGAGATTCATGATAGTAAAATAAATGTGTAATGAGAGTGAGAGAGACACATGATAGTAAAATAAATGTGTAATGAGAGTGAGAGAGACAGATGATAGTAAACTAAATGTGTAATGAGAGTGAAAGAGATACCTGATAGTAAAATAAATGTGTAATGAGAGTGAGAGAGATACCTGATAGTAAAATAAATGTGTATTGAGAGTGAGAGAGACACATGATAGTAAAATAAATGTTAATGAGGGTGAGAGAGACACCTGATAGTGATACTAAATATATTGGTAATTTTATATGCCTTTATTTTAAATGTATGTACTACACAACACAACATGGATACATCTGTTGAGAAACACCATACTCGATAAATATAACCTTTTAAAGTATATGCTTTTTTTTCTGTTTACTTCTCTATATTTTCCTTTTAATACTTTAAAACTCTTAAAGTCTTCCTCTTCTCCTCCCTTTTCTCCTCTTTTTTTCTCCTCCGTTCGTCTTGCCAAGATCTTGTTTTGCATAAATATAATACTTTGTATATATAGAAGGAATTTGATACTATCAGGATCACATATGATGTATTAATTTCTGTACTTAGTTAATTATAGTATGCATCACTCGTAATGTTTTGATTTTTTCTGCACTATGTTTATTTACAATATTAACAAAATATAAAATAAAAAACAAATCTGTAAGTTCCAAATATATGTATGTTTTAATGTTGAAATAAAAACATGCTGGAAAACAGTTTACACGTAGGTATGTTATCAACATACACTTTTGAGAAAACATTATTACATTATAGTTATATACTATTCATTCAGCCGGGAATATTTACTCTTAATAAATTGTGTGACGGCCAGGTATGTGCTAGGAGGCGTGATAGGTGTTGCACACACATTACCTCGCATGAACAGTCTCAATAAACCCGAGTATATTACTTTTATCTCTTGATTGTGTTTGTTGATTCCACGGGATCCCTTTTAAGTATTTATTATCTACAGGTAAAGTATGCCCTACTAAGTACGGACACGCCTTGAAATGGTATCTGTCTTATCTAATTGTAATCTAGGACAAACAGTCGTATATAGGATTGAACACTTCTTAACTGAAGATTAAATGCGTAAGTCAACGCTAGGCTGAAGAAGGTTCAAGCATCTGTAAGTAGAATAATTTGGATTTATTTTGCATAAAAAGTTTATGATTTTTAAGATTGAAAATAAATCCCAATTCATATCATGACATTTTGAAATTCAAGCTGAAGATCATTTATTTTTACCAAAAAAGAAGAAAATGGACTTTTAAAAAAAGAAAGAAAACGAAACTAACCCGATTTTATAAGATAACGTTTATACACGAATACAAACAAACAGTATACACATCTACGGGATAACGTTTATTGTAAAGAATTACAGTTTCATAGACTGGTGGTTATTTGTATACGATGGTCCAAAGGAAACTTAAGGATGTTGGCTGGGAAAGTTTTAACATTTTCAAGTCTAAGAAAAAGAAATTCTAGAAACTTCCGGCGAGGGCGAAGCCCATGCGCACGGGAAGCTTTCTATTTCTGGGTCTTTGAAGCTATGTTCGGTGTAGGTCGTACGCGCCAGGAAAACTTTCTTTACGATGTGCGAAACTTTTGAAAAACAAAATACAAATGGGTCGCAGAGAACGTTTTCCCGTTTTGATAAGACACAAACCAAAAATGAGTCGTGGAGAGAACATTTTGCCGTTTTGATAAAACACAAAACAAAAATGAGTCGTAGAGAGAACGTATGTATATTTTACAGTGAAAATGGCAAAATAACTCCAAAATGTGTGTCATTTAAAGACTTTTAAATATATATTCATTAGAAGCCTGGTGGCCTATATATATTTGTACTTGTTTCTTAAGAAATGTAATAGCACCTTGGCATATAGTTTTAAAAAAAATTGAGCAGTAGAACATTTTTTTTTTTTTTATCTTGAATTATCATTTTAGTCGAAGTTTCTGTCTTTAAGGTTGGGGTACGGTCCATATATGTTCGCTTTTTAAAGTAAAAAGACGGATAAGGATTACATTTGTTTGTGTATACTTTGAAAGATATGCATTTATGTAATTAAAAATTAAACATTGTTTTTGAACATGTTATGAAATAAAGTGAACATTTTTAATGACTTGATTTCTCCTGTATTTTAACATTTTTAAGTCTAAGAAAAAGAAATCCTGTTTACAGTGATTTTTTGGAGTTAGAAACACGTTCCTTCTTCACAGACCTCTAGAACAAACGAATGTAGGGTGACCTACCATTTTGTTGTTGATAAGTTTATATTTAAATGATACCAAAGAAGCTTTAAATATCAATTAAAAAAACTCAGCACTGCGTCCTTTCCCAGTCAACCTCAAAATGTATTTATAGAAATCTACATTGAACCAAGATGCTCTTTTTTAGGGCATTCTCACTCAACAGCATTAGTTGAAGGTATTAGATGGGGAAGCAAGAGATGCTCGGATTAATCATTGCGGTAAGTACAAATCTACGAAATAACCCACCAAATAATGGTAATTCACGGGTTCTTAATATACCAGTGATTGAATATTGCGGTAAGTACAAATCTACGAAATAACTCACCAAATAATGGTAATTCACGGGTTCTTAATATACCAGTGATTGAATATGCTAAAAATGAATTATGAGTTGGTAACTCTTAATTCGGCGCTCCAGTTTTGGGGTTTGGTCTGGCTGGTTAAAGCCGTTTATATAGTGTCTATAGAGTGTGGATTCTGAAAATATGTAATTTATGTATATCACCACGTCGTCAGTAGGTTTAGAAACGATGTACACTTGTTGTACATTGTGACTGATAGCTATACTGTTTAATTTTACTGAAACAATTACGTCATACTGATAACATGGTTAGGCATATACTTATTATTACCCATTGAAGCATGTTGCTTCCAAAAGCTTTTTTTCATTGACAAGTATAACAAATGTGACCAAACTATTATTGTACACAAACATATAGGCTACAACTCAGTAATCATACACAGTTACAGCTCGTTATAAGTCAATCCGAACTCGTTTTATTAACCTTTCGCTGCCACAGTCAAAAACATTTCATTTTACGACTAGTGCAGGCCCTGAACAACATGCATACTATGTGCAGGCTGATCAGGGTTTACACTGTTTGCCATTCAGTAAAAACGCTTTCCATAACGAGTTATATATAAAATATTCCCAGAATGTTTGAATTCAAATTTTAGCAGACGACATTTGAAATTTGGCGGCGATAGTGTTAACATCCGTAAACATACTATCTCGTATATATTTTAAGATATATTTTATACATGCATTTATTGTTTTGCATAGGTTTATGCTTTAATAAGCTGCTCGAAAGACTGCCATGCATCGGACACCTTCCAGGTTTCAAGTTAGTACATATGTTTAGTTTCACGAAAGTAAATATGAGTCTGTATGTGTTCTTACATGTAGATAGTACAGTTAGATGCAATTTGTAATAATCCACGAGGGAGGTAAACGTAATTTAATTTGCTCACCGCCTTCCTGGTGTAAGATCATGTGGTTATAAAAACTGTCGCAAACGCTGGTAAAATCTTCCCAATTGGAAGTAAGCGTTTCTTTACTGGTAATTCAGCTGCAGCTGATCCTTAAATAGGTTTTGTATTTGTCTATGGTTAACATACTGTGAATCATGTAGCTGATGATAAGCATGCATTACAACTTCAATTCCTAGTGAACTAGTCTGAAAATCTTGAGTGGTATATACACATATTTTGCAATGTGAAAAGGTTACCGTTTTACTTGCTGAAATGACGTTTTCCTAGATCAGTCTACTGAAGTGTAGCATGCGGTAATATATCCGGGATCTTTACGTCCTCGATTTTTTTACGGAGCATAATGAAGGTGTAATTGAAACTAAATGAAACCGAAAATATTGGGATGGAGAATAAGTGCCAATCTGTATTTTTATGGAATAATACCTATAAATCCACGAATATATAACGAGAAATAGTAACTCTTCTTCAAATTTTCGAACACTTGTTCTTTTTTAAGAAAAAGCACAGAAATACAACTTTTAAGTAAAATCCATCTCGTTGTTTAAATGGCCGACGTTATGATACAAATCACTTGTGCTTTTTCTTGAAGAAGAACAAGTGTTCGAAAATTTGAAGAAGAGTTACTATTTATTTAATATTGAATTAACTTTCCATTTGAAAGACTATACAGATATGAATATAACGAGAAAGCGGTTGTATTCATAATGCGGTATTCCCGTATTCATGATCGTTGTCAGTGTTGTCTGTCCCTTTTATACTTCGAAAACTTGGTTAAGGTTTGTACATTGTATATACGCTTGGTTTAATTGTGTATACATCTAAGCTTGGTTAATGTTATTATGTAAACTTGCATCTCACAAACTACTTTAGGTAATGGATTGAAACTTCACACATGCATTCTGCATCATAAGACAACACCACAGAGCCAGGCTCTATAACTTTTGCTTTTATTTTAACAAAATAATGGTCCCTTTGATACTTAGAAAAACTTGGTTAAAGTTTTTGACCTTGGTTAAAGTTTGTATATAAGCTTGGATCTCGCAATCTACATAATGGATTGAAACATCACGCATGCATTATTCATTATAAGACCACAACAAAGAGTCACGTAACATACGTCTTTGCTTTTATTTTAACAAAATTAAGGCCCATTTTTACTTAATAAAAAAAAGCAGTTTCACATTGACGCATTCAGTGTGTAGTCACTTTAAAAAAATCATTTTTAATTTGTATCGATTTTCATTTGAAGGATTATATCAATAAAACCTTGGCCAGGTTTCAAAATAAACAATATTGACGCATTCAGTGTGTAGTTATTGCTTTTGATAATTTAAAATAACAACACTTATTTCAGCTTGATAACTTCCATAATTTCAATAATTATTTCAAAGTACAGCAAAAACATTCCTATCAGTTCACAGGCCAACAGTCATGTTTATTTACTTATCGGCAGCTTTTTTACGCTTGCGTAAAACCTTGCTTGTTGTATTATTCTGTGCATGTTTAAATGTACTAAAGCACGAAGGTAGTGGAAAGGTTAGTATTGTATTGCATTTCTTTGTCGATGAATGTTCCTTAGTGTGTTTTTTTTCCATATGATATGCCCCGTTTCGACAATGTTTTGTTTTGCGTAGGTTCTTCAGAAACGGGACCGGATTTTGCGAATAAACTATATATCATTAATTCGGTAACTCGTTGCACTATATTGCATGAAAATGCATATAGTAATAAAGAAAATGTAAAGAAAATGTTATCCCCACCCTGGCACAACCCTGGCATTTGGCTAGGTAGCACCGATATCATACAGTAGTAGTGTTAAAGTTTTTCTTAATATACAGTGTTCTAAAAATGAACGGATAAATGAATTATAACTAACACTCAATAAATCAACTGATAGTACACCTAATGTTTACATTTCAGGTACAGTCGGAAAAGAATTCTACATTGGCATTTTACGAAACTTCTGGACAGGGACAGGTGCCCAGATTTTAGTTTCTGCAAAACAACCTGGTAGTGTAACATTTGAAATACCCTCAGTTGGAATAAATGAAACACATGCGATATTGAATGGAACAGCGGCGATAACCATTGACTATCATGCCTTTCATCTAAGAAATGGCACTATTGACAACAAAGGTATCAAGGTCACGGCTGATGTAGATATAGCATTAACTATAATCACAAACTCCGGCGATAATTGCGATGGATTTCTTGCTTTACCAGTACAATCCCTCTCAACGGAGTATATTGTTTCAGCGTATAGAGGAGCAGGAGGGCATGATGAATTTTTAATCGTAGCTGTAGGTAACAATACGAATGTAAAAGTGCAACCAAGGTTAAATAATGTAAACGCCAATTATTCATTTAATATCCGATTGGATGCAATGGAAACATACCTTTTTCAACGTGGTACAGATTTGAGTGGTTTGAGTGGAACCTTGATACACAGCGATAAGCCAGTGGCAGTCTTCTCAGGTACTGAGTATACTAAAATACCAGTTGGAGCTGGTAATAGAGCTGACTACATTGTGGAAGAAATGATACCAGCAACAGAATACGGACGCGACTTTATTGTCCCACACATGGCGCACAAGACCAACTATTTAGTGCGCGTATATACAAATACAGATAATACGACGATATCCTTTACTAATTCAAGCAGCTCTGTTTCAAAGAGCATCAATGAACCCGGTGAGTTTTTAGTATTACACTTGACAACGGATCCGTTGGTAATTCGAGGGAGCAAGCCGCTGTTAGTAGTGCAGTACAGCTTCAGTCAGATGTACAATGGTGAGGCAGGCGGGGTATTTATGACGTTAGTGCCAGCTGTTAATCAATATATGACTTCATATAAATTTACCGTACCATCAGTGTGGGATTACTCAAGTTTTAACCATCATCTCCAAGTCATTATTAAAAATGAAAAACTTTCTGGCTTGATGCTAGATGGGCATGTAATGAAGAATTCATTAAGTTCCAAAAATATTTCGTTCAATGGTATACTCTTCGCCGTTAACATTTACCGTATGACGACCGGACCTCATACATTAAGTCATCAGCAAGACCAGCCGTTCGGTGCCATGCTTTCTGGATATTCTAAATACGACGGATACGGATACCCTCTTGGATTATCGTTCAACCACGAATGTAAGTTTTTCTGTGTTAAAAACAACAACAACAACAACAAAGATGCAAAAAAACAACACAAAAAAACAACACAAAAGCAACAACAACAACAAAACAAACAAACAAACAAAACAAGCAAACAAACAACATGTTTCAATATATACTAGTCAAAATTCCTAAGTAACCACATGTAAATAATATTCTCATTGTTTTGTATCTTGATTGGAGATACGTTTGTACCGAAAAATAATGAGTTTAAATCGCCTGCTCTGATTGCATGAACACATTTTAAAGCTTCCAAGTCGATGTGTTTCCTTATAAACAAGTTATAACACGTATACAACTGGGTACTTGGGCATTTTGTTAAGTACTTTGAAATAGCGCAGCGTTCGATTCTAATTCTAAAACATTACCACTTAAGTCATTTTGACATCATATTTTACTAAAAGTACAACTACAAATGCCAAAACATATTTTCGAAATCTTTAATAGTAACTCTGAATTACAGTTAGTTGAATTTCAAACGATATTCAATTAAAAGGGAGATAATTTAGGATTATCCATGTTTCATTTTATTATAGAAGAAACACCTGCAATAAATGGGCCAAAGTTGTTTTGTTTTTTTATAGTATTACCTACTAACATAAGATATGTATGTTTTAAAGCAGACTGTGATATCAGCACAGTTTATGTTTTAATTTAAAAGCAATATAACTCTCTAAAGATGTAACACTTTAAACAACGAAAATAGTTTACGAACTATACGCCAAAACAAAAATACTTACACAACTATTCTGAAATATATTTAAATAAACAAATAAGATGTAAATGTGAGTAATTATGACTTGTTAACAGTATAGCTGTGGATCTATTAGAAGATTGCTGCGTAGCTGAATCACATCTATACATGTATGCTATTCCCGTTCTTAATGGAACCGTGGAAAGCTATTTTCTGGTTTTGTATTTATTGTTTGAGGCTCGTGTATGCACAGACTACTGTCTGGTTTCCACATGCACACTTTAAATAATAATTACAATATATATTATGCTGCAAATCTCAGAGCAGTAATCGAAAGATAAGTTGAACATTGAATTTTTAACGATGGCCCTTAAACATATGGTAACATGAAAACTAAGTTAGGACTAGCTCTATCACGCATGCATCAGCTGATGTTTAAAATACGTTGTTTTTTTAATATGTAGCGCTTATTAAAGTCCCTATAAACCGTTTCTAAACCTATTGACGATGACTTAAATATATAACTTACATATTAAGAAAATCCGAACCCTGTAGACGCAATACAAACGGCTTTAACCAGCCAAGGCAAACTCAAATTTGGAACGTCGACATACCAATTTATAATTAATTTTCTGCATATTCAGTCTCGTGTATTTTATATATACACCTCCTCGTCAATAGGTTTAGAAGCAGTGTATTTGTTGTAAAATAAAAACATATTAGCATGTTGATGACCGGGTGGGATTTTAATATAATGTAAAAGTTTACATAGTAGTTTATTTAAAAGTCACTACTGTAATTGAAATTCTGTTCTCTTTCAGCATTACCAACTTTACAGACATTTCCAACGACAATACAGACGTCCCAGACAACCTCAGCAATGTCACAAACAGTCTTATCAACTTTACCTGTTGCCTCTTGTATGTATTTTATAATCAGTTTTGTTCCCATTTATTCCAGGATCCAAGTGCTTCCATTATAGCGTTGCTGAGTTTTCACCATTTAGTATATATAGTGGCCATCAATGTCCGTCCGTAACTTCGTATGTCCAAATATTCATCGCATTTTCTTAACATTCCAATAACATTTGCATGTGGCCATCATATTTCTACAATTTAAATGAATTTGAAGGACACCGTCAATGTCACACTCTGGGTTTAAAAGTGCCGACCACTTAACACAAAGCCTTAACATGTATAATGTATGATTTTGCAACTTTACTTGATGTCCAACGTTGATCGCCATCTATCCATGCTTAGAATACAGCCTCCAACTAGGCATTCAGCTCTGTGTGATTTAATACAAATTTAGAAGTATACCTAGTTATGAAGCATTTTCACAATTATCATTTTGTCATTCAAGATACAAAATGTGTTTTGCCAGTAAGAATGTGAGAAAGATGCAGTCACTCCTTTCTTTTTTAAATTTCATTATTTACCAGAGGTATGTTGCAATCGAAAAGAAATGAATCGGAATTATTCCGGTTTACTGATTGAAATATTCATTTTACGTTTGAATACGGTTAAATAACAATATATAGTTTCCGAGATTCTTACACAGTTGGTACATTGAATGTTTTAGCTACCCATGTCATTTTAGATGAAGATGTCATGTGTTTGAACTGCAAGGAATTATCACATTTGTATTTGTGTGATACGGTGGCTAGATGTAGACCCCTTCAGGTAACCTGTTCTTTGATTAATAATTCAGACATCACTCATTTTGTTTTAAATTTAATTAGTTTGTGTTCTTGGATTAATTACACAAACCCTTATTAGTGAACGTCTCAGACATAGAATAACATTTGAATATAAATTATGTTTATAAAGCTGCAAAGCGGTGAGATGAGCTGTCTATATGTGCAAATCTAAATTGGCTCTACTACAGACAACCCTTTCGCATTTATACAGCAACTTATACATGTTTTACTGTAAAATGTGTGTCTACAAAACATTGCCATACATTTGTTTAGTTATACTATGCATATATTTTTAGAATAGGTCTGTCCTTGAATTTCTCAATTGTGCAAAAGTACTAAAATGAGAAAAAATGTTCTATAGAAACCACAGCACTGAAACGCAATGGCACCGTAGGCCCGCACCGTACCTCACAAACAAAGAGCAAATTAACTATGCAGAGTGTTGAAGACAGAGTTACAGACTTGGACCGTTTAGTAGGCAAATATGGCCTTCTGTTTAGCTTAAATCGATTTTATGGTTACACAACCTAGCTATTATACTGTCTTCACCAAACTGACAAGACAGTGTAAATAAAAGTATATCGCATCAAAAGGAAATATCTAACAATAAAGGCCTCATCATTTGACCCGTTATGCATAAACATGTCCGATTCACAATTGGTGTTACTATTCCAGGACTCGAACAATAGATGCAAGACTAACTGACCTATATTTAACACATTACCCTGCGACGTATACCATGCATACACTAACGGATATAGTCCTATTTTTGATAGATGAGCCATATCACCTTTTTGTCGTAATATGACGAGAGCTTCCTTGTTTTTGGTAGTATTTTTTCCAAGTTGTTTTATATGATCTACATACGTCTTTAAAAAAAACACCACCGATGTTATTAATCAGGTGATGCATTGCTTTATGCTGTATGATTATCCAACATACAAGATAATAATTATTTCACAGATGTGTTACGTGGAGAAGTACATTACCCACAGCGGACAGATACGATTTGACACCGGATGTCGTGACCCAAGTGTAAGTAGTTCTTCTATTGTAGGTTTAGAATTCAAATTAAGAATTTAGAGATAACATTTATATGTACAGTACTATGTTCTAAATTTCATTTCGCAATACTTACTAAATGTATTCTTCCTTATCAGCTAACGACAGTGTTATTGCACAAGGTTATATCGCATAAGGTTATAGATCATAAACAATTGAGATGGGATTTAATTACATAAAGAATGGACGTATATGACAGCGCCAACACACGATGGGCTTGGTGGTGTGAAAAAAATAAGCTGTGTGATGCTCATTTCATAGTCATTCACCTTCATCCAGTTATGAAACCACTAATTATTTTCCCCATTGACACCAGTGTTAAAATGTCACATGTTAAGGATTTGTTGCAAAATCAACTCAAGTATGGATAATGCAGCAGTGTAATGTTCATATAGAAAACTAATTTTCCACTTGAAAAATCACCAGAAAATTTGGGGTCCCAAACATGTAAGAAAGTTCTTGTTTGTTTACTAAACAGGTCAAAGGTACAGCTGTTTTCATTGATAGTTGCTTACGAAAATGTTCATCGGTGATCCAGTAAAACCTATTAATACGCTTCTTATATATGCAACCACAAAATCGAATAGAAATATGCAGTTTTCCCCTACTTATAATGCCCATTTCCATAAAAAGGTGGGATTACTTTTTATTATAGGAACTACATTCGACTACACCTCAGAGGTTTACATGCCATTTGTGGTGGTAAACCTTCAAATCTATTAACTACTGATCTCTATATTAGTTAGCCAACAGTGGAAAGCTATAACCTTCAACCATTGCAATGACAACAAAGGAATGACTTCGGTGGTTCAAGTCAGTACTGGTTACCCACTCACTTCCGTCCGTTCCATCCGTTAGTGTAATTACATTATCTCACCGTCTGAGCTTGAACTCCATTTAATCTGACAGCACCTCTTCCGAGTTTCATATGGTTGTCTCATCTGAGAATGTTTTTATTTCAGTACTGTCAGTCCAGCAGCCCTGCACGGTCCGACACGTGCATAACATGTTGTTCCGGGGATTACTGTAACACCCAGGGATGTGGAGACCCAGGTGAAACGATTAGTTGCTACATCGTTAATTGCAGCAAGACGTTCAAATACAAATGAGATATGTCGATGGAACACACGTTTAGATGTGTTGGTTTTAACAATTTTGATTGCCAGAGTACAACGTTACCATTGTTAATCAATGTCGAGCATGTACAACTGTAGACGCTTGTTACTCTGAATTGTCATATTTATGGTTTTATTAACACAGTTACTCATCTTTCTTTGTCACTATCTGACTAGATCACTTTTAGAGACTATTCAATAATTGAAAATAAAAATCGTTTAAATGCTTTATCAGGTAGATGTTTTTCTAAGTTCTCAAAAAAGAAAATGATTGACAGCACAACTTCCTTTCGGCTTGTTCATTTAATCGTGTTAAAAATCCGGAATGTTTCCTGAACAAGAACATGTACTCTTAACACAAATTAAATTATTGTTCGGACCGTTCGTTTCCGCCAAACGTTTTTCAGCATTAGCATAAGCAATGTTAATAATACATATATTCCCAGTATATATCATTGGAATTGGCATTTTTAGTGGTAAATAAAACTACCTTAGGTATGAAAATCGGTTGAGAAATAAATATGTTAAAGCCAAAATGCTTTTTTGATGGAATTTTCCCATGTAAACTCATTGTTGCTGGGATAACAGAACATTAAGAAATCTCAAATAAGAAATAAGTTCAGTTAGTCTTAATATGTCCAGAGTGTCTTAATTTTAGAGTTTTCAACACAATACAACCACTTGCCTTTACTTTACTTTACTTCGTAACCCTGATCTACTTTTAAAATATACAAGTAATTTAAGAACTCTTCTGCGACACGGTCTATCACAACCTGACTTCTATGGTGATGTGATTTACAAACTTCGTAAGATCCTTGGTCATAATCACTTTCATACAATTTGTATTAAACTTGTTAAAACGTTTATCAAAAGAGGTTATGACCATATCATTATGCAACGCACTGCATGTTTAATAGTTGACCCATTTACAGTTCGGCACTATGCTTTCCTCTTTGATTGTGGGATGACCGGACAGATTGAGGACCCTGTGATGACGTCTAACTAAATCCTTATAGGACGGTAGCGTTTGATGTTTGTCTTTACTTTTGTCTTGTCGTACCCTTAATGGTTTGTTCTCTTGTTGCTCTGGCTTCTATCAAGTCAATTGTGACTTTCTAGGTTTTTGGTTTTTATATTATATATACATGATCATTTATGTGTTTTACTTATATTGCCTATTAATGCTTCCTTCTTTGTTAGAGATTGTAACCTTGCGGGGATATCTTTATTTACACTGTCCCGTTTATTGGGATGACACTAAGGTAAAAGTGAGGTGTGATGCACCCTAGCACCTAGTTTGATCCACCCAGCGGCCTTTCTCTGTCACTGACCTTTCCAAGGCGGTAGCCCTATTGCCAGCCCTTTTGTTTGTGATGTCTTATCTTTCCTTTTATTTATCTTTAAATTTGTTCTTTGTGTCGTCTTTCAATGCTATTTTTTCTGTTCGATTTTTATATCTACTTTAGCAAATGACATTTTTATTTCTCAACCAGTTTTGAAAGGTATTTCTACTTACCACTAAAATGTCTTCTTTACTGATCAACAAATTATTTAGGTACTAGTTGAATTTTGTCTGAACAGTCCCAAAAACCTTTGGTTGAAACAAGCGCCTCCAACAATAGTTAATTACAATTCTATATGTCCAAGGCTTACCACCAAGAAATCTTCGCGGACCCATGTGCTTTGACTGTCCATACGTATCTTCCGTTGATGAATGTGACACTGTGACCATGTGCGCAGAATATGAGGTAAAGTATAAGGATATGATTTGTAAAAATATATATAATTGTTAAACCCGATGCTTTAATTTTTTATTGTATGCATTCTGTGTTCAAGCTCTCTAGTTATTATGTTCAGCATTGCCTTTATGGTTTAATCTAAATACAATGCAAAATGTTCTTATAATAGCACTAAAACAATGAAAACAGCATGTCTCCCTTACATAAAACACATTATTAACCAACATTGATTTAAAAAAAGCTAGAAATATAAAATACGTTAAACGGAATGTGTTATATATGTTAGGAACTTAGGATATTGAATGTAAATTAAATTGTAAAGACATTGTAGATGAAAAGTGAGAATGTTAACAGACTTATTTTGACATTGAAGGTTTGCAGCATTGTGAGACATTCATTAGGAAGTTTATTCAATCGTTTCTCGACCAGCTGTAGCAGTCAACAGGTAATGCATAAACAAATAATGTTTATTTGCCCCCACCGTTTGATCCGAGTCTTTTGTCGCGCAGTTACAAAGGACATTATGATGAGTTTGTCCGAATTGTAAATCTCGCTGAGATGGTTCTAACAGAAGTCGACGGTCTATATGCCTATATGAATCTCTTATTATTGCATACGCATTTACAAGCTCCGTTTACTTTCAATGTAACAGGAAAAGTCATTATTCGCCCATATTGACGTGTTCTTATTGACGTGTTGTAAAATAATTGTACTGAAACTACTATTTTGCATACGCGTTAGAAAATGGTGTAATTAGCAGCTCGTGTCACAGGAAGCTTGTCGTGTGTTGTAACCATTATTGTATTTTTGTTTCATTGTGAACAATTCCTACGATGTTACGACAGTATGTTTGTTTCAAAAAAATGTTTTTGATGAAAATTAGATTTTAAAACCTATTGTTTTGTTCTAACTATTCGTTTTTATATTAAAATTGTATATGCAATAAAAATGTTATTAGATTTGTATTGGGATATATGCACTCTTTCTTCCGCGTATACGTACTGCGCTCCTAAAGTAGCGCAATATTGCGGAAGAACTCGCGCAGATATCCAATACAAATCTAATAACGTATAAGTATAGGTCGGACCAGTATTATTTTGATAGGGTAATGCTCATTTTTCAAAAACTGCCACCAGATGAACACCAAACTGTAAAGCCAGTGATATGCATTTCTGTCAATAAAACATACATAGTTGTTTAAGAACTCCAGACTGGGATCGATATTTTTGTTTTCCTCCAAATAAAATCCAGTCAGAAAAACAAATGTTTGTGTTGACTGCATATGACCTTTGAATCAAGGATACATTCCACATGAAAAGCGGGATGAAATGTTTATCCTTTTTTTCCCCAATTGGAAATAACATTTTCTTCATGTTCGCGCCAAAAACAATGGTATCCAATTTAACATTGAATGCTTCTTGAAGTTTTCTGGCCATAGAGCTATTTGCCTAACTATGCCCTCACCCGCTCCTGACGCGATGAAGGTTTTATTAGTATTCGATCGTTACTATTTTAACCGTTTCATTGTTGGAAAAACGTGTGGCCCTACCCCTTTTTCTGACGCGTGTAGAGTAAGCAAATCAATATGTTTAAAATACAGTAATATTCTAATCACTTTAGGAATTGTGCGATTTGACTTATCACACATTGATCATTTAAGGATACAACTATACATTAGCGCAAATATTCGGCACATATTTCATTGAGTAATTACCCACTTAGTGTAGCACCTACCAAGAAAAGTGATCCGTTACTACCTGAGGGATGTGAGTTTTTTTAAATGAAAAAACAATACAGTTAAAATGAAATAAAAAATGAACAGACGTTATTCTAATACACTTTGGTGTAAAATGCTCAGGCCTGATCATCAAAAGATTCAACAGTTAACTAACACAAGTATAAGGCATAGTTCATAATAATTTTGGTTAGCATATTGCTGAGAGAGCAGAATCTAGTAAGAAACTGTCTTGAAAGTTTCCTTTAGTTTTAGATTTACGCTTTTAACCATAGTTCTACTTTACTACCCAATGCACTGTGCTGGTATACGGTTTATATGACGGAACTATATTCAAAAATCAGAAGATGTATGCCTTGGATGTGATACCTTCTTTTTTTCTTTTCCAAATCCAGTGCACACATTCCAAACGATTCGTGCCGGAGAAGAATGAGCGATCAACTCCTGTGTGCCACAAATGTTGTTCCGAGGATTTTTGCAATACTGCGTGTAATGAGACCACTCATATCTCTGCTATTATAGGTAAGCTGACCATTTTCAAGGACTTGGTGGTCAGTTTGTGGAATCTTGAAAGAAAATTACTTAAAGGGTTTATGGGAATTTTGGTCAAAAGAAGCATTCATTGGGTATGAGGAAATATAGGGCTGTAGGAGTTTATGAATGGCGGTGTTCCTAAAGTAAAACATGAGAAAAATGGTCCTATTGAAAACACAGCACCCAAACGCATTGGTGTCGTATTCAATAAACAGGACAATACACAACACAATGAGGCGTGAAGACAGGATTACCTAATTCGAACGGTCAATTATCAATACGGCCTATTGATTAGCTTAAATCGTTTGTATGTGTACGTAACTTCGCTGTTAGCCTGTCTTTAGCACCTAAATTGACAAGACATTGTAAATAAAAGTACCTCCCATCAGAAGGAAATATCTGACAATACATGTAGATATAAAAATTGAACAGGAAATGTAGCATTCGAGGACGACAGTCAACCACAAACACACAGAGAAACAAACAAAGATGAATAAAAGGCAAGTTATGACATCAGAAACAGAAAATGATTGACTAGCGCCTTGGAACGGTTAGTGGCAAAGAAAGGGCGCTGGGGTTTAAACCAGGTTCTAGGGTGCACCACACTTCACTCTTACTCTATTGTCATCCCAATAAACGGGACAGTGTAAATAAAGATATCCCCATCAGGTTAAAATCTCTAGCAAACAAGGCAGCATTCATAGACGATACGAGTATAAGTAAAACACATAAATGATCATGTTTTTATAATATAAAAAACAAAAGCATAAAAATCCACAAAGTAAGTACTCGTGACTTGGCAGAAGCCAGGGTACGACAAGACAAGATTAAAGACAAACACCAAACGCTGACGTCCGATAAGGAGTTAAGTAGACGTCATCAAAGGGTTCACAATCTGTCCGGCCATCGCACAATCAAAGAGGAAAGCATAGTGGCGAACTGTAAATGGGTCAACCACTAAACATGCAGTGCATTGTAAAATGATATGGTCATAACCTCTTTTGATAAACTTTTTAACTTTTTAATAAAGTCGACATCCAGAGAAATTATCAAACGATACACTTGTATGAGGCTGAAAAAATATATAAACATACAAGGTAAGAAACACCTTAGGATGTACCCAGAATTGTACTGAACAACTACAGTAGTTGAAAACAAAGAGATAACCAACCAATCTAGGGTGCGACCAAAAGACCTGAGGGACGAAAGTTCATATACCTCCCCTTTTATTAGAGTTTTAGTAGGTGCAATCATAGAGTTACATGCGTTGTTTTATCATTGAACAAGAGAAAGGTGAAGCGTAGTGACTGACTGTAAAGGGGTCAATCACTAATCATTACATGCGTTGCTATACTAAACGGTCATATACTCAATATTTCATATAAAGCCAACAAACAATAATTGCATATAGTGAAACATTAGTGAAGTTACACATTTAGATAACCACTGTGTGACTGAACGGAAAATAGTTTTTCTGTTTTTAATGATGGATACATCACTTTGATTGGTTTGCGACGCAATGAGGCTCCATTGAAAACCGTAAACCATATACAGTAGTTAAGAAGTATACATTACATATGAAAAATTGATAGCAAGGACAGTATTTATCAGTCCAGTTCAATGCGATTAACTCTTTCTTACGAATTAGTGACAACAGTGTCGTTCTAATTCCATACCCATCAATTCTGTCAATATGTAGTGCTTGTTTGGGCTCGTATTTAATTTAGGTAGCTCATAAATACAAGACACACATGATAATTATTTCTTTGTTTGCTTCAGGTTGACGGATCTCTGGAAGGCATACATGCTACGTTTAGTATCGAAGAACTTAATAAAACCATATCAAAATATGTAATTGGGTCACAAATAAAACGGTATTTTATGTAAATGCACTTTTAACCGGACGTTTGTTGAATATATATTTAGAGCCGGTATAGGGATAACACACGTTTAACTGAAACTGATTTATCTCCGTATTGTTCTCCCGTAATGATCCTATACATACAGAGTCACAGTTGAAAATGTTTCGTCGATTTCCTCGATTTCCTTTGCCAACTATCCCTAACAAGCCGTGTTATCCCGGTTACGGAAGTCGACGAGGCAGTTCCGATTGGGGCTACCAGTTTCAAAGATCTCATTTGATACTTATTTTTCAATAAGATTAATATTATGTGTCAACACATCTGAATAAAAGCTTAAAGTGATGAAATTACTTCAATGCAACCGCGCACAAACACGTTTTTGATACCGATTATGTTCATGATTTAGGTATACTTTTGATATTAACCGATATATATTCAACTGGCCATCTCAGCCCTCTCAGGGTTTTAGGGATCTGGGGAACATGGCCTATTACAGATATCAAAAATTGCTGATTATCTGATTTTTATGAAGTCTTTGGCTTGACCTAGCCGGGAGTCGAACCCATTTGACGTTTAAAAATGTTTCTTAATTTTCTGGAAAGACGAACATTTCTTGCTATACCTTTCTGAGTATCACTAAGTCTGGCTCACTGGTATAGACCGTCGCTACAGTTTAATGATACACGTCTGTAACACGTCATTATGTACATGTGAACCGATAGTCTTGATCATATTCGACATTTGATTTTAAAAACAAACGTCTTTAACATTCACACTAGCGTTTGTTTAGTGCTGTGTGACGGCCGTAAAAAGTCGCCCCTACTACAGATCAGACGTGTTATTACTTACTGGTCCTTTGGCATCATCAAGCTCATTCTATGTTGTGTTAAAGAAGAATATCACTTAAGCCGATGCTAGGATGCGTGAGAGGTGTTGCATCTTATAATTACCTCTCATGAACAGACTCAATAAAACCGATTCTGCTACTATTCTCTCTTGTTTGTGTGTGTTGCTTCCAAGGGATCACCTTTTCAGTATTCACCTTTTCAGTATTTATTGACATTCACACTAGCGTTTGTTTAGTGCTGTGTGACGGCCGTAAAAAGTCGCCCCGACCACAAATCAGACGTGTTATTACTTACTGGTCCTTTGGCATCATCAAGCTCATTCTATGTTGTGTTAAAGAAGAATATCACTTAAGCCGATGCTAGGATGCGTGAGAGGTGTTGCATCTTATAATTACCTCTCATGAACAGACTCAATAAAACCGATTCTGCTACTATTCTCTCTTGTTTGTGTGTGTTGCTTCCAAGCGATCACCTTTTCAGTATTCACCTTTTCAGTATTTATTGACATTCACACTAGCGTTTGTTTAGTGCTGTGTGGCGGCCGTAAAACGTCGCCCCGACTACAGATCAGTAGTGTTATTATATACTGGTCCTTTGGGATCATCAATCCCATTCTGTGTTGCTTTAAAGTAGACTATCGCTTAAGCCGGTGCTTGGAGGCGTGAGAGGTGTTGCATCTTATAATTACCTCTCATAAACAGACTCAATAAAACCGAGGCTACTTGTCTCTCTTGTTTGTGTGTATTGCTTCCAAGGGATCACCTTTTCAATATGCACCTTTTCAGTATTTATTGACATTCATGCTAGCGTCTGTTTAGTGCTGTTTGGCGGCCGTAACGAATCGTCGATATATTGATAACATTCTTGCCTTCATTCTTTGCAAATTTATAACAAAGCGGATTGTTTTTCTATCTTAGATTTCTGTGACAGCGAATCGCAAACGATACCTGAATCTCAGTAAAATGGCTGCCGTTTCAAAACGTTTTTTAGAAGAAATCTTCTAAATACGTATCTTAAACATAAACAAACGTCGCAGATGAACTGGACTAATAAACCGGCGTGTTATAAAGTATATGTTGTTGTTGTTGGCGGCGGCAACACATTGATAACACATGATTGTTTATATTTTATTTTTTTTATTTACCACAAAAACAACTTTACAAATACTACTAGTAAACAACATATATATAGGCATGTAACTTTATTGGTTTAGTTCACAGACAACTATTGGTTATCTCATATACTTAGAGTGTAACCTTTAGGGCTACGCTGATTTTCCTATATCTCGCAAACATATACTAAAGGGAAAAAGAAACGCAGTTCCAAATTTTTGTCTATGCAGTTTATATATTGCACTATTATTTCCACGTAATATTCCAGAGAAATCCCAAGATATTTCGTTAAAATAGATAGCTAGATAGATAAACGACATAACTGTGATGTTGTAAACCTTTTACAACTTCGAATCCCGATGGGAGCTCGGCTTGTAAGTGAGGAAGCGTCGATTCTTACGAATGGCGCGAGGTGTACAGTACTGGTTCTACCCAGGAAAAATTGTGCCTCCACCACAAAAATCTACCGTCAAGTGTTGAAAATGACGTAAAACACCATACAAACAAAACAAACAAAACAACTTTTTAACACGAAATTGAATAATGTTGAAGTTGCGCTTTGAAAAATTGAGCCATTTCAGTCCTGTTTTTAATGTAAAGATATTGCGAAATGTTACGTCCTACGTTTGATCACCTGCTTGAGACAAACGTGTATTCAATCAATACTGAAACTTGGAAGGGATAACATTTGGTGTGTTATCTTTTGTTTTAGTCTTTTGTTTTGCAAGGAAATGTCTTATGCAGCCATGGACCATTCGTTTAACAGCAGCATATCATACAAACAATATATAGCGGCAATTCTCGAGTTGCGTTTCTTTTTTCCTTTAGTATATATGCCAACTGCCATCAAAATACAATGCTTCACAAATTAGTGCTCAGAAGTTTTTGCGGTTTTGCAGTTATTGTCCCGCCAACTTTCAAAGTTAATCTAATTTTATTTATCAGTCAGAGCTTTAAAGGGACACAAGACAATATTGATTATTTTAAAACTCGAAGCGTCCCGTTAGTTTTTTGTTTAATCATTAATATTAATTATAAGTGGTAATTATATTGCACCAATACTATATTTAAACCCATGGTAGAATAAGAACAAGAAATGAAAACTACAAATTGTATTTAATTACATTCAAGCAGGTTTAACAAGACCACATGACACTGTATTAATAAATCACGACGCTAAGTTCAACCCTTAACCCGCTACATATATATAATGGACTGTTTTTTTCTTTGAATTAAGACCATTTCATTTATGTGACAAAGAGGTGTTTTGGGGCGAAAATGACTGATCAGCAGCCGGACATTGTAAACCCTGATCAGTTACTCGCAGGCTGATCTGAGTTTACAATGGACGCAACGCATATTACAGTCGTGCTTAGCAGGTTAAGGGTTAAAACTTAATACAAACTTCAAGATTGCTGTGTGTCCCTTTAAAAAACTAACTCCAAACATATGCATTAAATAGCCCATTTTGAAGGACACATATTTATGTGTGATTTATGTGTGACAGTTGTTTTCAATCTTTATATTTTATCCAGTCCATGATATCATCTACCGGATTCCATAGACGTATTTTTGTCTTATTTAGTTCACACGGACCTTAACTGTATTGACATTTTGAATTTGTTTAATGGCGTCGCGTTAACAGAGCAGCTAAACTGAAGAACTGAGACTGTTAAACGACTAATAAACTATAAGTCAAAATGAAAATTGTATCTTTTGATTACTACCTATTGTTGAATAGGAAATTATTTTTTGCACACGATATTATATGATGTGCGTGTAAATGAAATTGTTTAGAACGCCTGCTTGACATCTGAAAAAGAACACTGAAATTCAACGTTAATGTCCATCATAGACAATTATAATAATAGAACGTAGTAATCAAAAGATGCAATATCCTGTGGTTGAACGTCACATGACTCACGTATGACTCGCATTTGTTTACGTCAACCAGTCGGATTGAAGGATTCTGAACAAATACAAACAGATCTATGCAGTGCCTGTTATCTTGATTACGTTCTAAATATTGACAAACAATCACCGAATATAGCACATTTACAACACATATATCTAATTATAATAATGTACATGTGCTTCAACTATTGCGATGAATATATAAAGGATAGACTCTGTGTGTTGATTTGGGGTTAATATAAGGTTAACTGTATTGAAATGTTGAGTTTTGCGACGGTATATCGGTCAGTAATGGTCGCAAGGTTTGTTAAAGGCGCTACACGAATTGCGACCATTGATGTTTGTTAAAGGCGCTACACGAATTGCGACCATTGAACGACTGATATAGGTGTAACACACCCATTGATTGTTGCATTGAGTTGTGTGTGAATTAAAATTTAAATGCCATGTTGTCATTCATATCTGGGCCCAAATTAAAAATGAATAACTTACATTCTCATCACAAATGACACATATGCTGCCAAAAAATCCACAGAAAAATGGGGGTCATGTATCTTCTAAGAAAGAACTTGTCTCATAAATGAATGGTCCCTTTAAAAACATAAACACTGAGATGCCATGATATTGTATTCATACACTCATTTCCATATAAGCAAAATAAATTAAAAACTCACAATTTTGACATGGCAATGCTTGAAAAATGTAACAAATAGATCAACAATGTGATATAAACCAAAAATAGCTCTTTAAATTAGTGAAAATGCCTTTTTTTACAAAAAGAAATGAGAATTATTTATTGACGCCATTATGCGACTACCCCAGGCCGACACTTCCTTGACCCAGGCCGACACTTCCTGTGTTGCAATGGGTGTGCTACACCTATACTATGGCAAAAGTCAAAATTTCAGTTTTCTAAAGCATCTCATTGTGTGTTGACAGTTTTACTGACAAACGCATTGAAATCAAACTAAATGACGTCACGTTTTTGACTGTTTAACGTCGCCTGACTTGATCTGCGACGTGTTATGCGCTATTTATTAACAGTGGCATATTTATAAAAGTCAATTTTCTCAAGTGTATGGTGGCTGATTTCTATCATGTCGTCTTTTTGTTATTTCGCTGCGAAAAGACAACAGCAAGAAAAGACTACAGGAAGAAAAGACGACAAATGCAGCTCGAAAAGACGACAGAACGAAAAGATGACAGAACGACAGAACGAAAATACGACATTTCAACGGCGAAAAGACGACAGAACGCAACACGAAAAGACGACACTCCAGCCGCGAAAATTTAGTATTTTCGTTCTGTTGTTATGTCGTCTTTTCGTACTGTCGTCTTTTCGCGCTGCATTTGTCGTCTTTTCGTCCTGTCGTCTTTTCGTTATGTCATCTTTTCGGGGGCGAAATAACGAAAAGACGACAATGGCAGAAATCAGCCACCATAAAAGTCAGTTAGAATGTTCATCGAGGTATTATTATATTAAATAATGACCTATATTGACATCTTAAACTCTCTAGCGTTAAAGTCATATAGATAAAAACATATTTAAATGAATACAAGTTACAATAATAAACAACACATTAAAACCGACCTATGTCTGTACGGAGTTTCCTCTCATCAAGAGATTGTTTAATAAAGACTCCAACCAACGTACGCACATATACACAACCCTTGTTAAATAAAGAAGTAGTAGTACTAATAGTAGTAGTAAATGCCAAGGATTTGTCCATTATGGACAAATCCTTGTAATAATGGACAAATCCTTGTAAATGCTTAATAAATGACACATGTTTTGTTATACAAACGTACACATATTGTTAACTAGCATAATAAAATAAATCAAAATGTGGATGAAATTAAACACCCAAACATCTGATATGGCTTATACATAAATATCCTTTTATGGCATAAAACGAATGCCATTTTTGTTTTAATTCATTTCAAGTACATACATATTTAATACTAACATGATCTATTTCAATACACATATTTCATTTTCATCTTAAGATATATGTATTAATTTGTATGAAGTGAAAATATAAGCAATAGTTCCAGTATTTGGTATATTACAACTGTCACCTCAACATAATATGTGACAAATAACACACGCATATCAATATGCAATATACACTTACATACAAGTGCGATATGTTCCAAATATGTATACGAATATGTACGACATATTACGTGTTACAACTAAACTATAACAAATAAACAATGTATATAATACGAATAATGATCATCAACTTTAACTTTACCTAAAATGTAAATTTACAGTTTCTAACTTTAATATACTATACAATGCAAAACTCATACAATTCATACGGGCATTTAATCACATAACTTGCAGTGTGGGAGTGTAAAACGCCATGGAATAAACATTATAATACACTAGTTTAATAAATATGCAACATAAGTTTGACTCATCACGCGATCTTCCCCGTCCAGCTCGGTGTGCTATCGGCGGAATTACCTCGTCGAATTCCGAAACCGTTAAGTACCGGTTTATGGTAAGTGAGGCGTCCATCGATTGCTGTCATATAACTGGTGAACTGTTCAAAGAGATAATAAACAAAGGCATACCCAAATCAATGTAATATCTACATTTTCGGCTCAGCGAAATAAAGTTATCTAGTGATAATTCAGACATAAGACGTAATAAAAGATGCCTTAAAAATAAGCCATTATTATATATCAATTATATGGACATCCCAAACGCGAAGGTTGATTGGTATACGTTTGGTGATTTTCTAAATAAAGTTTACTCCGAAAACCATAAAAATTAATCTAAACTCTCTAAAATGGTGTTATCTGGAAGTATTATTGATTGCAAAAATACAACAACATTCATGGCATTCTGATGGAACTATGTAAGGGGTTTAAACCAATCTCTACCAGGCATGTGACTGTCAAGTTCTTAGAAAGTAGTCATGGTTTGTCACATGACCATAGCTAAAATTTAAAATGGCGATCATGACCTGACACCACTAATGATATGGGGTACTGCTGATTGAGTGGTAAACAATCGAACAGAACACCGCTTACTTTGGACATGATGAATGTAGATTAGTACTTTAATTTTAGGTAGGCTGTTAGAGCTATGAGATTTTGGAAAGTGATGGTAAGCACAAACGTTATACTCTAACCCAATAGGAAACACAATGGTGGTGTTCCTTTTTGAAATCTTTTGACAGTGGAGCAAATAGTACTTCACTGATATATCCAGTACAGCTAAAATAAATAAATAACATAAACCTTTAATATTAAATTGAGTCAGAAAAAGACGAGTGTCACCAAGTCTGTTTCATTTTCATCGTTTTACAGGATTCTTATAATTTGCTGAGACATTGACAGAGGTTGTATGTGCATGCAAGGAACGACAACTCTGGGTGAGACATTGACAGAGGTTGTATGTGCATGCAAGGAATGACACATCTAGGTGAAACACTGACAGAGGTTGTATGTGCATGCAAGGAATGACACATCTGGGTGAGGCATTGAAAGAGGTTGAATGTGCATGCAAGGAATGACAACTCTGGGTGAGACATTGACAGAGGTTGTATATGCATGCAAGGAATGACACATCTGGGTGAGACATTGACAGAGGTTGTATGTGCATGCAAGGAATGACAACTCTGGGTGAGACATTGACAGAGGTTGTATGTGCATGCAAGGAATGACACATCTGGGTGAAACACTGACAGAGGTTGTATGTGCATGCAAGGAATGACACATCTGGGTGAGGCATTGAAAGAGGTTGAATGTGCATGCAAGGAATGACAACTCTGGGTGAGACATTGACAGAGGTTGAATGTGCATGCAAGGAATGACAACTCTGGGTGAGACATTGACAGAGGTTGTATATGCATGCAAGGAATGACAACTCTGGGTGAGACACTGACAGAGGTTGTATGTGCATGCAAGGAATGACAACTCTGGGTGAAACATTGACAGAGGTTGTATGTGCATGTAAAGAATGACACATCTGGGTGAGACATTGACAGAGGTTGTATGTGCATGCAAGGAATGACACATCTGTTGCTGAGACATTGACAGAGGTTGTACGTACATGCAAGGAATGACACATCTGGGTGAGACATTGACAGAGGTTGTATGTGCATGCAAGGAATGACAACTCTGGGTGAGACATTGGCAGAGGTTGTATGTGCATGCAAGGAATGACACATCTGGGTGAGACACTGACAGAGGTTGTATGTGCATGCAAGGAATGACAACTCTGGGTGAGACACTGACAGAGGTTGTATGCGCATGCAAGGAATGACAACTCTGGGTGAGTCATTGACAGAGGTTGTGTGTGCATGCAAGGAATGACACATCTGGGTGAAACACTGACAGAGGTTGTATGTGCCTGCAAGGAACGACAACTCTGGGTGAGACACTGACAGAGGTTGTATGTGCATGCAAGGAATGACACATCTGTTGCTGAGACATTGACAGAGGGTGTATGTGCATGCAAGGAATGACACATCTGTTGCTGAGACATTGACAGAGAGTGTATGTGCATGCAAGGAATGACACATCTGTTGCTGAGATATTGATAGAGGGTGTATGTGCATACAAGGAATGACACATCTGTTGCTGAGACATTGATTGCTGAGACATTGACAGAGGTTGTATGTGCATGCAAGGAATGACACATCGGTTGCTAAGACATTGACAGAGGTTGTATGTGCATGCAAGGAATGACACATCGGTTGCTAAGACATTGACAGAGGTTGTATGTGCATGCAAGGAATGACACATCTGTGTGAGGCATTGAAAGAGGTTGAATGTGCATGCAAGGAATGACAACTATGGGTGAGACATTGACAGAGGTTGAATGTGCATGCAAGGAATGACAACTCTGGGTGAGACATTGACAGAGGTTGTATATGCATGCAAGGAATGACAACTCTGGGTGAGACACTGACAGAGGTTGTATGTGCATGCAAGGAATGACAACTCTGGGTGAGACATTGACAGAGGTTGTATGTGCATGTAAGGAATGACACATCTGGGTGAGACATTGACAGAGGTTGTATGTGCATGCAAGGAATGACACATCTGTTGCTGAGACATTGACAGAGGTTGTACGTACATGCAAGGAATGACACATCTGGGTGAGACATTGACAGAGGTTGTATGTGCATGCAAGGAATGACAACTCTGGGTGAGACATTGACAGAGGTTGTATGTGCATGCAAGGAATGACACATCTGGGTGAGACACTGACAGAGGTTGTATGTGCATGCAAGGAATGACACATCTGGGTGAGACATTGACAGAGGTTGTATGTGCATGCAAGGAACGACAGATCTGGGTGAGACATTGACAGAGGTTGTATGTGCATGCAAGGAATGACACATCTGGGTGAGACATTGACAGAGGTTGTATGTGCATGCAAGGAACGACACATCTGGGTGAGACATTGACAGAGGTTGTATGTGCATGCAAGGAATGACACATCTGTTGCTGAGACATTGACAGAGGTTGTATGTGCATGCAAGGAATGACACATCTGGGTGAGACATTGACAGAGGTTGTATGTGCATGCAAGGAATGACACATCTGGGTGAGACATTGACAGAGGTTGTATGTGCATGCAAGGAATGACACCTCTGGGTAGAGATTGGGTTTAAACATTACACATTCACTAAACATTTAATGGGATGCACGTAATAAACAATTTATTAAATACTATAGTATCATCATTTTTTGGTAGACAGACAAATATACTGACAGACAGGCTAATATAATGAGTTTAATTAACATTGTTGAAGTGATACGGGAAATAATTCCCGAGTGAGAAAGATTCTTGCGATATAGAAACGAGTGCGTTTTCGGAAGAGTTTCTACATCGCAAGAATATTTCTCACGAGTGAATTATTTTCCGTATCACGACAAAAATGTTAATTAAACTATATAATATATATTCTGTGATGAATTTCTTTCCAATCTTTTTTTGACACAAGTATTCCTTCTTCTGTCACTCTTTTGGCGACAGCGCGGAGTAATATCATGACGTCAATTCGTGACGTAATATCGTGACGTCTATCGTTTAGTTCACAACATTTGGCGACTGTGCTATCTTGCACACTAGGCGAGATAGCACAGTAGAGGATTGATTGAATGTTGTTTAACGGCTCATCAACACAGTATAGGTTATTTAGAGCCGCCCCAGAGAGAGGGGAAGGATACATAGGAATCCGGGAACCTGCCCTACTCTTATTATCGAATAGATTCCTATGGTTCTTTAACGTGCTCGGAGGATAGACCGATACACGGGACCGCCCGGTTTACGTCCCCATCCGACGGACGAGGCTAAGGAAAAGTGTCTTGCCCAAGAACACACCGACGGAACTCAGTGGCACCACGGAGGATTGAACCCGGGGCCTCCGGTTACAAATCCGCCGCGCTACCGACTGCGCCACGCCAGCCCCTCGCACAGTAGAGGAAGGGATATTGTTATATATTTTCTCAAACTGGGAAATTTCTTTAATTCATCACAGGATATATAATATACACTTGCCTTAACATCAAACAACGGATTGGATAGAAACTGATTAACAACCACTGCTTGAACAGTATATTTTCATATTAAAATCAGTTTATAGAGAATATTATGTCAATGCCTTTTACTATCAAGTTTATTAGGCGAGGCTTAGAAAACGAATAATGGCGAGGCTAGCCATTCTTCGTTTTCGTGCCGAGCCTAATAAACTTAATAGTAAAAGGCACTGACATAATATTCTATTTATCATGTAGATTATCCACATTTTTTGTATGAATAACTATTATTACCTATTTCTCAGAATGTTACTCTTATCGAGGACGCCGCCATGTTGTTGCTGTTTGTTTTATTACGTCAGGCAACGTTACGTGTATGACGTCAGATAACGTTACGTACAATTAACGCCGAGGAATTCCGCATTGATTTGCTCTATTGGTCAACTTGCCTAATAAAGCAAAATGTATTAGGTCACCCCTTTATTTGGCAGAGAAGTGGATATCTGCATGATAAATATCATTGTCATACTGCAAAGAGAATTCTCAGGATTTCATTGGTCAATGCGCCGTAGACTTGAGCCCATGTCTACGTCTCGAGACGTGAACATAGGACGAATTCCCCGTAGGTACCCCATTACTCAAATACACAAAAACAAAATGGCGACGATAACGTTGCCGATTCGTTTTGGAAACCGCCGATTGTTTCCTTCCTATCGCTTTTCTGCGCTTTCCACTGTATGTAAAAGTCTGAAATAATCGTAAGTGTATTTTTTTGGCAATTTAACATATAATAAAACATTAACATAGTGATAAAATACGTTTATTTTATTAAAAAATCCACCAAATTTAACGACGTTAGAGCGATGACGTCACGAAAGTAAACAATGTCTAGTTAGAGGCACGTTACAGTGAAATTGGCGCAATAATAATTAAATCGTGTTTTTGGCTGGGTTTTTTTCTTAAATAAATGGTTACAACTTTGAAGTATGACAAATTCGTTATTAGGATTCTTGACAGGGAACATGGGCTCACATTCCCTGCCTGGAAATATATATTCCCCCTCGCCTAACGGCTCGGGTGAATATAATTTCCAGGCAGGGAATGTGAGCCCATGTCCCCTGTCAAGAACCCTAATAACTAATATTATTTACACTATGATACAATTATTCTATAACGTAAATACAATGGCAGATTTTGGCAGTATTTTTAACCGTAAACTGATATATTATTATCATAAAATGTAGATATAAAAGTCGAACAGGAAATGTAGATATAAAAGTCGAACAGGAAATGTAGCTTTCGCAGAATACAGTCAACACGCATTAATATAAACAACACTTACAATGTAAGAGCAAGACATGTGACATCATAAACACAAACTGGTTGACAATAAGGCTACCGCCTTGGACAGAACAGTGGCAAAAAGACAGTTCGGAATTTACACCAGGTTCTAGGTGCACCAAACCTTACCCTATTGTCAGCCTAATAAAACAGGACAGTGTAAATAAAGAAATCCCCAACAGGTTATATTTTCTAACAAACCAGGCAGCATTCATTGGCAATATAAGTATAACACAAAGATGATCATGTATATATGAACATAAAACAGCCTAAAAAGCCATAACTTGACAGAAGCCAGAGCAACAAACGAAAAACAACATTAAGGACAATACAAGACTGGAGGCAAACCTCAAACGTTACCGCCCTTTCAAGATTTAGGAATATGTCATTATAAATTCATCATAGGGACCAAGTTTCTTTTGAGATTTGTGTATAATTGCCTGCGATCAGGACACTTACACAATGGGGATTGTTAAAATATTCCAAGTGACAGCGATGTGAGGAAATGACATCAATGTACTATCGGCATACGACACTTATACGAGGACGCTAACGATAGGGTTATGATACTGTACTTCGGAAGCTAGTCGACATCTTGGAAGATGAGGAACGTAAAGGGTAGTACAACAGAGCAGCCACAGATGGGATTGTCAAGGAAGAAGAGCCAGCAAAAGCATCGACCGAATCTCCAAAATGATATATAGGGTCCTATAGAAACCACAGCGTCCGAACGCAATGGCATCGTAGGTCCGCACTGACCTGCAAACAAGGACTTGAAACTACACTGAAAGAGACAGAGTGGTGAAGACAGGGTTACCGACTTGGAACGGTCAGTAGACAATAAGGCCTACTGGTTAGCTTGAATCGATTTCATATGCGCACAATCCTCGCTATTATCCTGTCTTCAACGCCCAAATAGACAAAGACTGTGTAAACAAAACTACATCACATCAAAAGGAATTCTCTAACAATAAAGTCCTAATCCAGAGAAACTAACTAAAGATACACATACAAAATAATAAACATCTAAGGATGTATCCAGAATCGTACTGAACAACCATAGTAGTTGCAGCTAAAGAGAAAACCAATCTAGGGTACGACCGGAAAACCCGAGGGAAGAAAGCTCATACACCCACCTCCCTTAGTTGGGGTTTCAGTAGGTACAATCATAGAGTCCCAAGAGGTAGTCCAGTCATCGCACAAGTGAAAAGTGAAGCGTAATGACTGATTGTAGAGGGGTCAATCACTAAACATGCAGTGCGCTGTTAAACCAAAGGGTTATATCCTTTTCTGACGAAGCGGTCAGGAAACCCGTCAGACCCCTTTAACTTTCGAAGTTTATAGACCACATCTCCATAAAATGAGGGTTGTGATATGCCTAGTCACAGAAGTGTTTTAAGGTTGGTGTTGTACTTTTCCAGCAGGCCCTCGTTGCGGCGGTAGAATTTAGAGAAAGATCTACGTAGTTTGTGATAACGAAAACCCTGCCAAGTTCAGTTCTTGACGAATCTGACCATGGAAACATGACAGCAGAACTAAGAAAGCAGTTGTTTTTTCCAGACATTATCCAGATCACTCAGAGTCAGACATTGTAACCTTGTCAAAGACAGAAAAGAAACTGGCGATGGTCGAGCTTAGAGTGCGCTGGGATAACTAGAAGATGGGAGGAGCGGAAAAAGGTACACAAAGCTTCTTGAGCATTGTCTTGAGACAGAAACGTTGGCACACGTGGCTTTGGCCATCGAGATTGGTACCTAAGCATTTCCTAGTCATGTAGCACGGAGGATGTTCAACGCCATTTGAATCAAAGGCAGAGCTATCTGTTCGACGCCTCGGTTTTGCCTCTGAACGGCATGTTGAAATTAGAGCAGCAGAGCTCCAAGCCATCCACGGACACTTACACACCACTACGGGTCCACCACCCTGAGAGTGTCATGGGTTTAAAGGATCAAAGCACTCGTTGATGGGCGGCACACAGCTGGAATATGTCAGTGGATTTGTAATTAGACGAATGTATATCGCGCGTGCACAAAATGTGTATTTTCAATTTATATGTCGGTTATACACCATTGTATTGCGGTTACATACTGAATACAATTGTTATATTATGTTGCTTGGTAAACATGTAAACACTGTAAACAATAATAAAACACGCTATATCCGATACATATAAAAATAGATATAAAAGTCGAACAGGAAAAGTAGATTCAAGGACGACAGTCAACCACAAACGCCCACAGAAACAAAGAATAGCTTTAAAGATGAATAAAAGGTAAAATAAGACATCACAAACACAGAATGGTTGACAATAGGGCTTACGCTTTGGAACGGTCAGTGGCAAAAAATGCTGCTTGGGGGTTGGTGGGTGGCGGTGGTCAAACCAGGTTCTAGGGTGCACCAAACCTCACTCTTACCCTATTATCATCCCAATAAACGGAACAGTGTAAATAAAGATATCACCGCCAAGATATAATCTCTAACAAACAAGGCAGCATTAATAAGCAATATAAGTAAAACACATAAATGATCATGTATATATAATATAAAAAAAGAAGTCTAGAAAGTCACACAGCAAGTACTGAATGACTTGGCAGAAGCCATAGTAACAAGAGAACACACCGTTAAGGGTACCAGTCCGACAGTTAAGTTAAGTGTTTTCGTGTAAGCTGGTAAAGACGCTACGAAACTATATCGTCTCTCGCTGCTGCGGGTTCGAATCCTTCTAGAAGTTTGTCTCGGGAAGTGAAATAGTGTCGATTCTTACGGATGGTGGGAGATATACAGTACTGGTTCTGAAAAAGTGGTCCGCCTCCACCACGAAACATTCAACCGTCATAAATGGCCACAAATATGCTGACAATTACGTAAAATACGCATGCACAAACATACCTTGTTTTGAAGCTGTTTGCTGGGAGTCAAGGAAATATTATCGTATGGGGTCGGGGAAAGATTTATAAATAGCATGATCAAGAATCTCTGCCTATGGTGCGATACAAAATGACAATACAGATGAAGATAAGACAGTATGGTGAGATACGCTCACCATCCGCCGCGTTGGTTTGTTTTGTTTGAAGCCTTCTCGAAACGTACAAATCCAAACATATCTGTGCAATATCAGAAAATCCTTCGAAGGAAACCCGAATTATATACTCAGATGGAGCAAAAATCATACGATCTACGGCCAATGACATATCACCATGGATAGTGTAGCTGTTGTTCTTTAATATAACTGATTTGCAAAACAAAAGCTCCGACATAGCTATCGCAAAGGCACAGACACCCGAGTCATAGTCCACAAATGAAGCAAACGTAGCAAAGCTTTGAGATACTGGAATAAGTCCTGAATCGTCAATATCAAGTTTAAAAATACCGCCAAATTCACTGCCGATAAATAATAACCATACATTTTCGACAGACTTCAGGCTATTCTGAAATAATTTGTAAGACGCTTGGACGTTGGTTAAGTAGTTGATAAAGACCGTTAACTGCACGTGAAGTATTACAGAATCGTTAACATTCTCAATTAAGCTAATGGTTACATTTTCCAGAAAACTTGACATGGGGATTTCGACAAATGACAAAGCGTCTCTCAGATCGCTGGGTATCGCCAAATTGCCATCTGATATATCGAACGAAACTTTGAGTCGATAGTCGAAGCAGAGCCCCTTTACGTCGCTCAGGATAGGTGTGCACACGCCGTTAATATCTATCATGCTTATTCCACATCCGACGTTCATGCATACTTTCTGTAAAATGAATTGTTTCAATATATTTGGTTTCAATAATTAAAATCTTTGTGCTCATGAATATTTTTCAATAAAATAAGAAAATATAAATGATTTAAGTGCATCAACAAATGGCCTTGATTATAACAGTTAATTTAGTTGATAATTATGGAAACTATTGAAAATCCATAAACGTTTGAAATAAATGTGTATATTGTCGCTTTTAGAAAGGTATGCGCGAAAAAGAAAAAAACCTTATGAAACAAGAAATGTCACTGTAAGTGACAATTGCCCCCGAAGTGACCTTTGACCTCTAAGTTTGACCTTGACCTTGAGATCACAGACCTGGATTTTGTGCGCTACACATCGTCTTGTTGTGGTGAGCACTTGTGCCAAGTTATTTGGAAATCCGTCCATGAATGCCAGAGTTATTGACCGGACACGATTTGACATTTGACCTCTAAGTGTGACCTTGACCTCGGATTTTGTGCACGACACGTCATCTTGTTGTGGTGAGCACATGTGACAAGTTATTTCAAAATCCGTCCAGGAATGCCAGTTATTCACCGGACACGATTTGACCTTTGACCTCTTATTGCGACCTTGACCTTGGAGCTACGGACCTGGATTTTGTGCGCGACACGTCGTCTTGTTGTGGTGAGCACTTGTGCCAAGCTATTTGAAAATCCGTCCATGAGTTATTGACTGGAAACGATTTGACATTTGACCTCTTATTGTGACCTTGACCTTGGAGCCACGGACCTGAATTTTGTGCGCAAAACATAGTCTTGTTGTGGTGAGCACTTGTGCCAAGTTATTTGAAAATCCGTAAAGGAATACCAGAGTTATTGACCGGACACAATTTGACATTTGACCTCTAAGTGTGACCTTGACCTTGGACCTCGTATTGTTGTGGTGAGCAATTGTGCCAAGTTATTTGAAAATCCGTCTATTATTGTCAGAGTTATTAACCGGACGCGATTGTACGGACGAACGAACGAACGAACGAACGAAGGGACTGACGAACGTACGGACAGTGCGACTACTATATGCCACCCTTCGGGGGCATAAAAAATTGTAGAAGGAAAGGTTCTTGAAACAGTGTTTACTTCTAGGATGAGATGTTAACAGTTTGACTGACAATGGCTAGCCATTATATTGATTTCCGTTGTTATTTCCGGTTTTGTTCTTTGCTTAAAAGTTGACCACTCAACGGCGCTGTATACCGATGACCAGTATATCTAGAAATGTATTTGTCCCTATTTCCTGTTTGATCAGAGTTTGTGAGAAGATTAAACGTAATACTTGAGTAAGATAAACCTTCATTGTTTATAATTATTAATAATTATTCCTCAAAAAAAAATATAGTAACAAACGTGAAATGGATTTTATATTAAAACTCGCGTTGTCCACGTTACTTTTTCTGCATAAGCTACATTTTAACAAATCATTACTGATAATTATGTGAATAGTTTAAAGCAACTGTAGATGAATATATTGCACTGATAATATATTTATCCCATAACTTACGGTGAGGGAGTGGAATAATTTTCGATATACCACTAGTTATATAAGTATGCAAATGAGCCTAGTATGCGCTGTCAAAAAAAATCGATAATGACTATGATACAATTCCCACGGTTTATGTCGGTTTCGCGTGTTAAAGCGACAGGCAAAATGCAATAAAAGTTTTGTGATAAATAGAATCTATCATTCGTTCTCATTTATTATTGAATTGATTAAACTCGTTAGCAAAAATGGTATAATGCTCGGCAAGATCCTCGCATTATATCATTTTGTCAACTCGTTTAATAAATGCAATAATGAATGAGTACACATGTAAGATCCTCTATGTATTGCACCTGTAATGTATTTAACCTTATAGAAGAGTAACAGAGACATTTTTAAAACATATATATATTAATCAAGATTCATTTGCTCTATTAAACTGTTTGCATATAATTTTATGGAATTAATAATACACAGTTTTAAATTAATATAAATATAGTATTTACGTAGTTTTATGTATAAACAAAAAAACACGTATTTGAGCGTTTTTGCAATCGCAAAAGCAACAACTTTGGGCTATTTTTAGATTCGATGTTTTGATTATATTACAATGTTATGATTATTTATTAATTTATATTATTATAATGATGTTAATATCAGACGAAATCTGAAAATATGTAACGAAAAAGTGGCATTACCATTGTAATTAGTTAGACAATCCAGCGAATGGACGTACTTGCATTCACAAATTACTAATTTAACATATAGTTTAGGCCAAACAAAAAAATATGTGTGGTTCAGGTAACACTGGCAAAAACAAAATAGGGTAGGCAGGTAGTCTTTTTATTTTATTTTTTTTGTCAATAATGAATTGAATTCTGATAATGAATTTAATATGTTAATTACTATATCATGAATTCGATTTTTTTGCATTATCAACCCTTTTTTTCTTTTTTAAATTATTTTTTAAATTTTTTAGTTTTTTTTAATTTTTGCATAACAAGTTTTAGCGTCGGCTCCTTAAAATAGGGTCTGTCGCGTTACCTGAACCACACATATTTTTTTGTTTGGCCTTAACAAGGCAATTGATTAACTAAGTAAAGTATATATTGTATATACCAGTTGTTCGATGTAAGTGTTGCCGTCATCGCAGAGTGCCACTGGTGTTTCATCATCTCGATAAACGTCGTCAGATGAAGAAGACCAAAATGTCTCGAAGCTGAGCAGAGTTGTAAACGGGGATATCATGTCTGGGGAATATGAGAGGTAGCAAGGGATATCCGCGCTTCCGATGACGTTGCAACTCAAACAGAACACGTTTTTGTAGATATAACCTTCAAACCGAATTGGGTATGTGGTGAAGTCTTTGCAAAGAACTTCCAGTTTTGTATTATTAGGAACTGAGATAGAATGGTTGCATTCCGAGATAATGTTCGAATCTTTAGTGCACCTCTTGCTGTTACTCTCTATTGGTGGATCCGAGTAGATACTGCATTCAGCTGGCAGTCGGAGTAAAATTTGGTCAAATATACTGGACTCAGAGCTCTCATTATGCCGAAAGAGAAATAGTGTAGAAATATAATTGGTACAAGATAACTGTCCAATCCACCTTGTGAGATTACCAGTTACGGAGTTGCAGAATGCACAGTATGAATTCGCATAACTTATTCCAGTCAGATGGCTATACACAGGCGTTATTTCATCCATCTTGTTCAAATTTGGTTCAGTACATTTTATGACATTGTCAATATCTTCATTGTGGTCGAAGGGGCAGGATTTTATCAACAAATACGTATCTCCATTGTCTGTCCACGTGTTGTGCAGGGACATGTTTCTTGATCCTGTTATAGATGTATGGCTACACAATTCGCCGTGTATTGTGACTGGAGTGTGTTCAAACAAACGCATAGGCTTGTCGGTTTTACCTGGACAACAATTTCCGAAAGCATAGCAGTCATCGGAGCAGCTACAAGGCAAGCAGCACAGGTTCCAGTCGTAACGCTCATTTATGTCAATAGTCTCAGTATCCGAACATCCGGGCATGTGTGGACATAAAGTCATCATATACTCGTCCGCTAATAAGCCATCGTCGTTGGCAAGCTGGTGCACATCTTCTAAAGATATGGATAGATCATACCATGGCAATTCATCGGAATAAAACGGAGGTTGTGTAACTGAAAGATTGGCATGTCGTGTTGTAGAGTTATATGGCGTGGTAGATACGTGTGGTATTTCGTCCACACTAGCATGAACTCTTGAAATTATGAGAATCATGATAATGCTGATAGTCTTGTCCATGTTCATTTCTGTTATTATCTTACTTTCAAAATGTGGCGCTTAGCATCAACATGGATATTACGGATGATTACCTGAAATGTATACATTAATTCATGCATACAATATTAAGCTGTATTATGCCGGCTTCGTTTTAGTTTTTTTCTTATTCAGTCATCATTACTGTGACTCATTTATTCTCCCCGTAATTTGGCATGTTGAGGGTCGGGGAAGACCATCCAACCGCACGCCGTACAAACACACCTATAACATAATCATTGTACATACACGCAATATAATAATAATAATAATATAATAAATGAGTTGTTGATATTATCCCCACATGGTCACATTTCTCATCTCACTTATTGTAACTAGTGTTTATCCTACATTTTAAACTAATCCGATGGCTCAGAATTTCAAATTCTGTCTACATTTATTCATGAAGAATTTACTACCAGCGCTCCTCACAGGTTAAAGGGTGACCTATATAGAACCTATCGATACATCTATGGTAAACACTAAGGCAATCGCTATGCTCCCTCCCTTTCGGTTTCTTAATGGTGAAGATTGCTCTTCTGTAACCGGAGGCCCCGGGTTCAATCCTCCGTGGTGCCACTGAATTTCATCGGTGTGTTCTTGGGCAAGACACCTCCCCTTAGCCTCGTCCGCCGGATGGGGATGTAAACCGGGCGGTCCCGGGTATCGGTCTATCCTAAAGAACCATAGGAATCTATTCGATAATAAGAGTAGGGCACGGTTCCCGGATTCATATGTATCCTTCCCCTCTGGGGCGGCTCTAAATAACATATACTGTGTTTATGAGCCGTTAAACATCATTCAAATCAATTCTTTTCTTAGCATCTATCCTATACATAATATACAGAATAGAACGAATATACAAAATGGAACAGCGAAGTTCGGTGACATTTAATAAAAAGCAAACTAATTAAAACGATTCTTATATAGGCTTCCAGTTTTAATTTACTCAGAGTTTGCACACTACTCAAAAGGAATATAGGTTGCGCTCCAGATAATTAAATGTATTTAGCTACTGGTTAAATACCTTATTGGACACAAGGTTGTACTCCCTCGAACACTTTTGATTTCATGAACGTTGACTGTTAAAAGAGCTTGCCTTCAGACGCGGTCTCAGATGGTTAATTCTGAGAAAGTTAAAACGAAATGCGTGATAGGAACATACTATAGTACTTGAGTACTTAATAGATATATATATATATCGAACTCGAATTATAACCAAGTCTAAGCACTTAGGCCTTGAGCCAGGACTCAAAATGTTCGATAGTTCTGCCATCAATGTACGTAGATTACATTTTTCCATGATAGCAGTCTGAAACAGGTAGCTTATATAAAAAAAATCGAACATTAGTAGAATACTGCTGTAGCGCTGTCATCTAATTGCTTGATGTTCATTTTTGCATGTCATGCTTGTGTGAATAATTACTGAGGTATTTTCAAACGGTGCAATTAAGGTTGCAATTCATTCAGTTATATAAAGAGCAAATAAGCTCTGTTTAGCATAGAATTCTGTTAAAATCTCCATTTTGCTTCAAATCGTAAGTCAATTAACCCCTCCCACTATTGACACATTGTTTATTCATTTAGTTTAATCAATATTGTTTACATTATATGTATAAACTTATAAGAATCACTAATTTACATCCTTTCTATGATGATTTAAATGATAGTATTGTATGAAGTAGGGATTGCTAGTATTGATTGAGAAAAATATGTAGTTTGCATCGTTCAATCTTTCATGACATTGCATATATGTGTTCAGCGATACACACGCCGAACTAGAAGTATAAGCCTTCCTCACAGTAGCTGCAACATCAATATTAATAAAATGTTCTGATAGAGACATATATTGCGCAAACGACACAAACAATCCAAAGGAATTTAAAAATTTGCGGTTTTACTCTTTTCATAACATACATTTAATTTATTCTTCTTTGTTTGTTTTAGGTGTATGCGCTATTTCAATACTCATTATGATTAAACATTTGGATTATGTATTGCATATAAAAACATGAATTAAAAGTATATTATAAAATAAATAAAGTAATAAATAAAATAGAATTGACGAAGAAAAAGTTTAAGGGAAAAGCCAAACCACTATACAAACTAACCACTTACCATGGCAACTATTCGTTAGTATCGATGCAGTTGTTACAAGAGCACCTGCTTAATATATGTATCTTAATTATATAGGTTGCGATGTCCTTCATATTCGATTTACAGTACTGAATTAACCTAGGATTGGGACTGTTAGTAAGCATCAAATCTTTATTTGCGCACGCAAGTGCAACTTGAATGACAGGTATCTAAAAAGACGGTTTATTGCTAATGAAGGGGTAACAATGCCAACACTGACAAAGAATTGTATTGCTTTAAACTGGTCATCATTGATCTTAGTATGAGTCTTTTCTCCAAAATGTTTTGTGAAAATGCATAGTTTTACCCTTCATTTTGTGGGTGAAACTTTTAAATATGCACTTTTAAAGAAACAGAATTGAATGTTGTTTAATGGTTCATCAACACATATAAGGTTATTTAGATCCACCTCAGACAGAGAGTGGGGAAGGATACATTGGAATCTAGGAACCCGCCCTACTTCTACTAACGAAAAGAGTCCTATGTTTCTTTAAAGTGATCGGAGAGGAAATTGTGCGATACTCGAGCCCACCCGGTTAACGTCCTCATCAGATGGATAAGGTTAAGGGCAAGTGTCATCGACGAAATTAACTGGCACCAGTGAGGTTTGAACCAGGGTACTCTGTATGTCATGACGCAGGCTGTATGGGCTTAAACATGGTTACTGCATTAAAGGGACACATGGCAATCTTGAGTTTTATTCAAACCTTTAAATTTGCTTCTCAATTTACTTATCCTGCGTCATTTTGACTTTAAAACTGTTTGCATATAATTAAATAAAAAAATGAAATTTCAACTTTCTTTCCCTATTTTACCAAATTTTTAAATATATTACTGGTGCAATATTATAAAAAGTTAGTAATATGCAAAAATAATTTGCTTTGAACTATTCTAACAATTAATATTAATGATTGAACAAATGCAAATTAAGAGGAAAACTAACGGGACGCCGTGAGTTTTTAAAAAATCAAGATTGCCGTGTGTCCCTTTAAGATACATACAACTAAATTGTTAAAACGTCATGAAGGTTATATCCATGAAGCTTGGTTCACAACGGTCAATCTTATCTAGCAAGTTGGCTTCATGTATGTCGAGTTGCAATATGCCTTCAAAAATGAGATATAGGGTCCTGTAGAAATCACAGCGTCCAAACGCAATATCATCGTAGGTCCGCACTGTACTACAAACAAGGAGCTATATTTAATTAACTATTCAATGAAAAAGACAAAATACGACAGAAATCGAACTATCCTGTCTCCAGTGCCCAAATAGACAAGACAGTGTAAAAAAACTACATCCCATCAAAAGAAATTCTCTAACAATAAAGTCCACATCCAGAGAAACTAACAAAGAAACACTAGGATGTTGTTGTACAGCTATATAAAATACAAAATAAGAAACATCTCAGGATGTATTCAGAATTGTACTGAACAACCACAGCAGTTGCAGCCAAAGAGAAAACAAATCTAGGGTACGACCAGTAAACCCGAGGGACGAAAGCTGATGCACCTACCTCCCTTGGGCGGGGTTTCATTAGGAGAAATCCTAGAGACCCAAAAGATTGTACAGTCATCGCACAAGGGAAAAGTGATACCCTTTTCTGACGAACTTCCTGATTAAGTTTGTAAAGTTGGCAGGAAACCCGCAAGATCCCTTAACTTCCGAAGTTTATAGACAACATCCCCATAAAATAAGGGTTGTGATATTCCTAGTCTCAGAAGTGTCTTAAGGTGGTGTTGTACTTCACCGGTGCAAGCCTTATATATGCCCAGCTCATTTATGTTTTAATAAATTTGGCAATTAAGGCTTTTGGATAATAAAATGCTGTTAAGAATACCCAGTACAGATTATCTTATTTAAATAATATTACTTGATATTATAATATAGCATAACATATAAGATAACACATTTTGTAGACACTTACATATAAGGATCGGTACCCAGAGTATCGCTACTACTTCAGAAAAACCTATCAGCTCTTGAGAAATGAAAAGAGGACTGGCAAATGAAATTATTTCACCCAGCTAAATGTACAGTTATCAGAGCCACAACAATCAACACATCCTATCAACTACATGGCCACACACGTGAAGTAGTCAACAGTAACTTTTAACGAAGACCTCGCAAGGAAGCACCACGTCATATTCTACAGTAGCCAAGGCCAAACTTTTAAATATGCGACTATATCAACCTACTGTCCAGAAGGATGTATATAAATACTCCTTTTACACACGGACAATCAGGAATCTTCTTCCAACTCAATCCACCGACACCGACACTGTAGAGGTATTCATAACCAGGCTTATTACTATGCCTGCTCCTCCACTTTCTTCATCAACTTGTAAGAGAGAACGTGTCGATTCTTACAATAAGCGGGAGGTAAGCAGTCCTGGTTCTACCCAGGAATAGGTGGGTGGTCTGCCTCCACCACAAACAAATCGACCGTCATACATAGCCTAAAATGTGCTGACAAATGACGTTAAACACCACACAAACAAAACTTCATCAACTAAATCACCACTATATTTGAATACTTTTCATTGTGACATAGCGACAGAGAAGATCATCTGTTTTTCCCCTTAATTGAAAGAAGAAGACGGAGTTCACACTTAGTAAACCCGGTTATATTTACAGATTTATACTCTATAAGCTATGTCTGACATACCGGTGCTACTACTTAAGAGTGCACATTTGTATTACAAACACCTAAACATGAACAGTATAAACGTAAAATGACTTCTTTTTTTGCCATGAGTTGACAATGCAGTGGTCTCTTTTGGTGATTTTAGTTCGTGGATTTGTTCAATATAGGATGTGTTAACATCCTTAAATAGACATTTACTTAAGGCTCATGGTCTAACTCGAGACATTTTCATTTACTCGAGTTATTGATATTAATTTACTACAAGGCATTCATAACCAGGTTATTGTTGTTGTTGTCATTTCATAGGAACTCAGATCTATCTATCAATAGTGTCGTCACCTTACTTGATCGCTGTAAATCTAGGAAAATGCGCGTACTTCATCATTTTAATTAAATAGTTCTTTAATGCATGGTGTCAACATCCATGCTTATAGCGTCCAAGTACGCATGACGTAATTATTGTTTACTTCCTGAATGATAACTGTTTGTAAAACTGTTATAAATAAATGGTATTTCAGTGTTAGTCGATCAGAATCCTAATTTGATAGCGCGATTATATAAGTACATTTATTTCTAATTTTATAAGTTTAATAATATTTTATTGCAGATATGTTACAATACATCAATTCAACATCACAATATTCATAGAAACATATGCAAATGGATTGAACTACAAGTTATTACAACATTAGTTACAGTTCTCTCCATCGTGGCTGAAAAAGTGTATATGATTATCGGTTTGAAATTGTAACAATATATTTAAATATAAATTTGATACAGAAAAACGAAGAAAGAAAAAAAAAAAAAATATATATATTAAAGATAAGGTACGTCCAGCGACGGAAATATGCGAGGTGGTACATTGTGGTAGCATTAAAGTCGCGGAAATTGCCGAAGAGGTTCTCACAGTTCCAAAGTGGTACCTTGTGGTAACCCGATTCGGGAATTTCCGTGACTCTGTTGGACTATAAATATACCATATCGGAACCTCACTCCAAGATCCAAACTCAGAGCTGAGAGCATAACATTATATTTATAATAAAATATTATTGAAAGTTCTACATCTAGTATACCATGTTCGTTGTGGATATATTCTATAATTATTAAAACAGACGTAGCTAATTTGTTCCGTTTCCAGTGACATCCTTTCTTATAGCCATTATTGTAGTAGGTTAAGTTTCACAACCCGCTTGTTACCGTTCAAGACGATTCTGGTCGGTCTTTATAGCCTACTCGTGTACTTAGTATAAGATTAAAAAAACATATATATTAATCAAAGTTCTTCTTAAATAATTGATTTGCCACTGGATCAAAGGTCCACACCGGGTTTTCGGTGAACGAAACGAAAAAAATATTTATTTGCGTACGAGTATTTTGGTTAAATATGTTCTGAAGCAAAACAATACATATATACATACATATCGACATTTAATTTCGAACACCTGGCTACATAAAATGCACAAATAATAAAGAGAAAAATGTATCATTACCTTTTATAAATAATTTCAGAACTTTATAATCATCTGGATGTTCTTCTGGATGTTCTAAGTCGTCGAACACGGTATCGCCTGGATGCAATATGGCATGATCGATAGCTAAATTCTGCGCGAACTAACGATCTTCTTCATATCGAGCTTTGATGAATACTCAGTAGATGGCATCTTTTTATACAAGATGGAAGCTTCAAGATGCTTTATGAACACAGAAGTTTACGATTTAAACGTATATTAAATCATATTATACGTTCTTTAAGCCTCATTAATGGTTATTATTTTAGGTAGAACTGGTTAGAAATAATTTACATGTGCTTCGTAAATAAATTATTTCGTAATAAATAATTAAATAATTTAATTGGATATGCGTAGGTTAAATAGGAATGTAAAATAATGAAGTGCAGTCGGTTACCACAAAATAGAACAGTAATCATTACTTTAGCTTTAGTTATATTTATTTAATTTTCATTTTTTATAATCTGACTTTATTTTCAACCGATTTTTGAAAGCAAATATTCTTTCTATGCTGTCATAGTGAAAGTAGATATACAGGTCGAACAGGAAATACAGCATTCAAGGACCACAGTCAACCAAACACACGCATAGAAACAAACAACAATTATAATGATTAATAAAAGGCAAGGTATATGATATAACAAATATAAAAGGGTTGACATTAGATATACCGCCTTGGAACGGTCAGTGGCAAAAAAGGCCATTGCGGGGTTAAAACCCTGTTCTAGGGTGCACTACACCTCATTATTACCGTATTGCTATCCCAATAGAATAGGACAGTTAAGTTAAGAAATCAGGCTATATCCTTTAAAAAACTAGGCAGAATGAATAGGCAATATAAGCATAACACCAAGAAGACCATGTATATATATATTCATATAAAAAGACAAAAGCCAAGAAAGTCACAACGCAAGTACTCAATAACTTGCCAGAAATCAAAGAGAATAAACCATTAAAGGCTCGACAAGATGTTATTGGAGGCGAACATTAAACGTTATCTGCTTTTCAGGTTATAGGTAGACATCATCATAGAGCCCACTCTCTGTCCAGCCATCACAAAAGAGGAACGCATAGTGGCAAACTGTTAATAGATCGACCAATAAACATGCAATGGGTTGCAAGATGATCAGGTCATAATCTATTTTGATAAACGTTTTAACACATTTTATAAAGAGTGTATGAAAGTGATCATGACACAGTATCGTACGAAGTTTGTAAGTCATGTCACCATAACAATTAGATTATGACAGTCCTTGTCGCAGAAGAGTTCTGAAAATATTTTATATTTTAAAAGCAGATCAAGGTATTGCCCTGGTTGCGTAGCTTTATAGTTGTATATTAAAATCCTCAACTCGACTGCAAGCTCTAGAAACACGAACGTTAAACAAAACCTAAACTCCATAAGCACTTTACTGTTTTCAAAATAACGGATTTCGGAAAAGGGAAATAATTGTTGCGAGAATGTAAATTATTAAAATTGTACAAGTTTTTACTCTCACAGAGCATATAATGGATACTTATCGGTCAAAATGTCTACGTTAATTTTACTGCTGGAGAAAACATTATTTATGTAATTGAAATAGTTGTTTTCATTATTTCTAAATAAATAAACAAATAAATAAGCAAGACGCCGTTAGTTTAAATATCTGTTGAATGGGATGGTTAGGACCGAAGAGCAACAGAAGACACGTTTGTAGACATCTGATTTGTTTTGATACGTGCGTGCCAATGTTTAAAACAGACCGCACTATGTCTTTAATCCCTTAAAAATGTTTGTAAGAGCAACAGAAAAAATATCCATGTTAACATATAGTCTTAATTTAATGGATGATTTTAATCTATTGTTCTATTAAATGTTGCATTATCACATTATGTGGTTCAAGTTTCAACTTTCATACCAATTGCAACCTATTCTTCAAGAAGCAAAAACGGGGTTGGCCGGGGTATGAAATAAAAACTTAATTTCGGCTTTAACAGTTTGCATATTGTAAAATTAAAACATTTAGTAGTTAATTTTAAACAGGTTATCACATTTGTTTAGTAAAAAAATGTTTTTAAACATGTTTTATTGTCGAAATATTCGTTTAAAAATCCTGCTAATATAAGCTTTCTAATCGCTTAATGGAATTAAGTCGGGACCACGTAATGAGCTGCGGCAAACATGTTGGCTATGCTGATTTAAAAAAGCATGTAGTCAACTGTAAGATGAAATCGAACTGTTGAGTCGAATTGTGGTTTTACGGCGCACCAACACAAGCGAGTTATATGGCGTCTACATCAAGAAACATTTCTGGCTCACTCTCCATTTACATCTAGACTAAACAAAAGTGCATAATGTGCCTAGAACCTTCTCACATGCAGAACTGCACATGCAGAACTGCAGAGTTGCTGCAACGTCTCTGGTACACACTCCATGATCATTGTTTTCTGCCACCATTCAAGTAGCACCTTGAACAGTTCAGGGATAACGATAAAGAACTTTAATGAATAAGAAAATAATGATAAAATGAACATGAATTCGGGGGGATTTTACCCCTCTGTCCGGATAAGCAGTGGTCCTATTCTTGCCCGGGAACCACATGGGGTCATTGAACAACCTTGTTTACTTTTTAAAAAAATAGATTTGTGGTGGAGAAATTAGTTTCGCTGAATGTGAAACAAATGTTAACAAAATGAAACGCAATAAATGCCCAGGACTGGACGTACTGACTGTTAAATTTTATCAAGCATTTTCGAACAAAATCTTATTTTACGGTCATTAAAGAGAGTTAAAAAAGCGAACCAAAATCATGGTCTATAAAAAGAGTGACCTGAAGAATGTTATAGATATTTGCGTCCAATACCACTGCTTAATGCAAATTATAAAATTGCTGAATTGAATGGTGTTTAACGGCTCATCAACACAGTATTGGTTATTTAGAACAACCCCTGATAGAGGGAAACAATACATTGGAATCCGGGATACTGTCCAGCTCTAACTAACGCATATATTCATATGGTTCTTTAACGTGCTGTGAGGATAAAATACGATATACCAAGCCTTGAATTCACCAACAATTCTTCGAACTATTGTTAGACTTAAGCTCAAGTACTCAAATTTCGTTCACAAATGTTCAAAAAACATTCAATGATAAACTAATATTTATGAAATTTATACATAGCAGCTGGTTACGAAAGTTTATACTTAAAACTTATAGAAATATTTGTGATTGAAATTTGCATACTTGGGCTTAAGTATAAGAATATTCTCAAGAATGGTTGGTGAATTCGAGGCCAGATCACCCAGTGTACGTCTCCATCCGACGGATAAGACTAAAGGGAGGTGTCTTGCCCAAGAACACCGACAGCAATCAGTGACGCTGGTGTGGCGTAAAACCAGGTCCTCTGGTTTCATGTCCACTGTGCTGTAACATTGCTAAAGGCGTCTTAGCTTTTAGGCAACATGACTACAGAAAGTACTCAAGGCCAGGATTGTTTTTGTGGACACGAATGCCCCTGCTGCAAGTTATCAGCTGAAATAAGGCAATAACTCTGCCGATTGTCAATGGACCGGAACTGTGTGATGATATGGGCAACAAATCTTCACAGTTATACTTCCTACCAAGTATCGCCAAAATCTGTTGAGAAGTTCAGGAAGAGTAGACTGGACAAGACTAAAGGGAGGTGTCTTGCCCAAGAACACATCGACAGCACTCAGTGACGCTGGTATGGCATAAACCCAGGTCCTCTGGTTTCATGTCCACTGTGCTGTAACATTGCTAAAGGAGTTTTAACCTTTAGGCAACATGACTCCCAAAAATAAATATTGAACATATGAGAAAAACGTATCTTTAAAGTATGAGCAATACACATGTGTAATGTACGGGAGGTACATATGTGCAAAGTACAAGCAATTCACGTGTTTAAATTATGAGAATTAGTGTCTATTATTAAAATCAGATTTTCTAAACAAGTGTCTTGTCTGGTGATCAAATACAGACATGTTCTTACAGTAGACCGTTCGTGTTCCCCATAGCTCTTGTTTTAAATATGTCAGCACGATTTGGGCTTAAACATCTGAAACCATCGCATATGTTCCAATTAATATATTATTATAACTTCGTCATAAAGAGTACCAAACTGTATGATATAAAATTCGTTTATTAATGTTGATATAGTGCATACGTTGAACTAAATATTCCAAAGTTAAAGTAAGTTATTACTTTTTTATACAAGAAAACATAACGTTTTATATAAATAACATGTTCGTGTTCTTGTCATTTGGGAATAATTGTTATTTAACATGTTGTAAATAAGTGAAATTAACAAAATAAAATACTTTTAATACAGATTTTTGTATTTATGATATCGTAAATACAGAATAAGATGGACGTTACGAATGTTTATAGCGTCATTATACGTCCGTGAAGATGTATACCACGTGTAACGATGCTAAAGGTAACAAGTCTGCTAAAGGTAACAAGTCCGCTAAAGGAACGAGCCCACTAAAGGTAATACTTCCGCTAAAGTAACAAGTCCACTAAAGGTGATAAGTCCGCTAAAGTAACCAGTCCGCTAAAGTAACACTTGAAGTCGTAACAAGTCCGCTAAAGGTAACAAGTCCGCTTAAGGTAGCAAGTCACTATTATCTCCCTTGAAAACTCGTGTCCTACAGACACAGTCCGACTTTTTCCAGGACTTCCTTCCATTGCGTACATTGATTCATCCTTACCAGGATTTAAACTACCGCATTTTATGAAGAGATCACAGAAAAAGTTATGTTGATATGCAATTTCTAGCTAATTCTGCCTCATTTTACTCATCATGGATCTAATCACCACGGGGTTGTATTTTTTTGTCATATGATTACGCTAGCGGACTTGCTGTGAACATGAAATTTAAAAATGTTCAACCTAGTAAATATTTGTTAGTTGTTTTTAAATTGCAGATATTGCATCAATGATGAATTTAAAATAAATACGTGTTGTAAATTTGGTTTATTTCTATGCCACGAACAAAACATTAATTATGGAAAATTAATTGTGGTGTGAGACGTTTAGGTCTGGTCACCCCGGTGCCAGTATAATGTGACTGGGCTGGGTATCATGTCATGTGTCTAGGGCGTGGTATTCCAGTGTAGCAGCCCTATAAAGCTGAGCATAGAGCCCACTAATACCAGTAGGCACTGTCGATAAAACTTCAAAATTATCATGTGTCCCTTTAAAATGTTACCAACATTTTTTGTGTGTGGGATATTTATCCCCATAACATTTAGTATATTATTTTTTACACCAAAAACCGTTAACATTTAGTACAGTTGAACCAGGATTTGTTGAACCAAGCTTTCCATATCGCCTCTGTATTATGTGCTGTTGACTTAAAGGGACACACGGCAATCTTAAAGTGTTTGAAATGGGTGTCTCGATTTATATATCCAGTTTTATTTTTACTTTTACCCTGGTCACATTTAAATAAATCAAATTTTAAGTACTCACTATTTCGTTTTAATATACAATAGGTTTTAGTATATTATTGGTGCAATAATCAATAATATCAAAAATTAATAATATGCAAAAATAAATTGCTTAATTTTATTCTTATAATTACTATTAATGATTGAACAAATGCAAGTTATGTAGAAACGCCGTGAGTTTTTAAAACATAAAGATTACCGTTTGTCCCTTTAAAGAAATTCAGTTCTAATATATCATCATATAAAATAAATACCAGTATACCTCTAAGCTAAAATTTCTGAAATTCAGTCGCAGACCCGCTCTAGCTTCAGGGGGCTTCATCCCTATGACCTCTTAACAAAGCGGCAAGCACCACGTGTACTACATCTCACTCTTGACTTCCATTGAGCCTTGATAGCTATGTCGTTATTATAACGGGAATTTCCGCTATATATTGCATGTACATTATGCTGTTGTTAATCGAATGGTACATGGCTACGTAAGACCTTTCATTTCGGAAAAAAGACTAAAACAACACATAACACAGCAAATAGTATTCCTTCTAAGTTTCATTATTGACAGAGTACGCATTTGACTCAAGCATGTGAGCAAACTTAGGATGCAACATTTTGTAAACTCTTTACGTTAAATACAGTATTGAAATGACTCCATTTTTCAAAGAGGAACTTCAACATTTATGAATTCCTTGTTACAAATTGTACTGTGATTGAAACGTCTACAAATCCGTGGTAGTTGTGTCCTTTCTCTAACTGCAACTTATTTTTTTTAACAAAACGTCTTTGGATTTCTTTCGAATATTATGTGGAATTAAGTGTGCAGTATATACAATATATAGCGGAAATTCGCGAGTTGCGTTTCTTTTTCGTTTCAGTATATTTCAAGAACATGACATTTACAATTTAACTAAAACGAAATATGTGGATTTAAGTATAAAGATAGAATTCTTGGTCCTTTTCATTAAATAGTTTAATGTTATTATACAACTGACTGACCAGTATGAATTTTAAGAGTCAATGTTGCGGTGAAAACGATTGGACGATTCGCCTTGGTGAAAACCTGTGTTGGACGAGTCGCCGTGGTGAAAACCTGTAGGCTACTGGACGATTCGCCGTGGCGAAAAGAAGAATAAAAAAGTCGAAATTTCGAGATAGCATGTCGAAATGACAAGAGAGTCAAACATAAATCGAGATATCAATTTCGAGTTACTAAGTCAATTGTTTTTAGTTAGTCGAAGTTTCGAGTTACTAAGTCCAAATTTATTAAGTTGAAATTTTGGATTATTGGGTCGAAATTACCAGATTGATAACTGGAAATATTCAAGATATGTTAGTAGAAATTACGATTTACTCAACTGAACCCACTCCCCCACCATCAAAAAAAATAAAAATAAATAAATAAATAAAAAATAATAATAACAAAAAATAAATAAAATAAACGGACATGGAACTAATGCCCTTCCATATGTATCATTAATGTTTATTATCAGGTCGTTTTGCACAATTCTCCTTGATGTTTTCAATCCGTGCTGGTAGCTCTATAATCGGGCCTTTTGAACGTTTCCCGTTTCTCCGCTATGTTTACCAGGAAAGATGGGGTTGTCAGCCTCTACCACAAACAAATCGACCGCCATTTATGGAATAAATTGTCATAAAAATGGCGTAAAACGCCATTCAAACAAACAAATCCTTTATGTTTATAACCCGCCGGTTCGTATTTATAAATTGTTTATAAATAGGCCACACATGACACGCCTCCTTGCAGTTTATCATTTCGCCATACTATTTACTCTACATAATTTAAATAAGACAAACATGTGTGGGGAAAATGTATATTTTAAGAGATATGTTGTTTAAAGTGAACAGGAGGAATATGTTATGATGTATACGTACTTGTGTACATAAGCCGTACATGCACTGGATATTATATCGTTGTTTTTTATATTAAAACTTACCTTCTGTAACATTTTTAATTCACATGTAAACATATATAAAACACCTCTGAATAATATTTCATGACTTATCTTCTTTTACTTTCTAGTACTTTTATTAACTCCGTGATAATATAGTATTTCTCAGTGAATCAAAACGATTAATAAAATTCGATATCTACTTAGACCTTTAATTATACCTTTGAGCAACGTGTGCTATGGCTATATAGCAAAATATGTCAGTACATTTAAAAACGCAAAATTTTTGATTTTCGATTATTTTTAGTCCGTTTTTTTTTGTTCAAGTCAAAATTGTATTTTATGTTAGTACACATATCTCTTTGTCCCAAAGGTTAACATATGGCGGTAAACAGTTGCATACGATTTGCTCTACTTCTTTCAGTTAAAACACATTTAACTTTACATCTTTAACATCTCTAGAAATTCAAAAAATATCAAGCGTTGCGTTTTCAAATGTACTGAGTGTATATAACTCGTATTTTTAAATTAAGAAAATGAATAGCTAAATATGGTGAAACAAAAGGAAACCTCCTTTCACGACTGCCTAGAATACAACAGAACAAGCTACTTGATTTTCCACCTAATTCAGGTATAATACCGACTAATTAGCTTATATGTGTCGGCGCAATCACACAGACCCCAGCGAAGTACGTGTCAATCATGACGATTATTTGACAGGAGTGGATCATAAATGCATTCGTTTGTAACCGTTTTATCACGAAGCGATTCTTAAAATTGTAGACATTCAGTAGGTGTTTCGTATCGACCAAACTCCGCGCGATTTACCGCGTAGTGCGTCGTGTTGTGTTTCGCCATGGAACTATTTCGTCTGTCTCGTTTGTTTATGGGGTTACTGATGTCACAGATTGGATATATCGAATGTCAAGGTCAGTGAAAATAAACATGTTATATTTTATATCAGATATTTTATATTTGACACATGTACTACTCGACAGCAGCTATTATTTGACAACATATATACAGAACCGTTAAGTTTATATTTGACAATCGTTACTATTTGACAACAGTTGTTATTTGATAATAGCTATCCTGAACAGTTAAGCTTTATATTTGACAACAGCTATTATTTGACAACAGCTATCCTGAACCACTTGGCAACAGCTATTATTTGACAACAGCTGTCCGGAACCGTCAATGTTTTATATTTGGCAACCGCTACCCTTGAAACAGCTATTATTTGACAACAGCTATCATGAACCGTTTAGTTTATATTTGACAACATATACCACTGGACTACAGCTATTATTTGACAACATCTATCTTGAACCACTTGACAACAGCTTTTATTTAACAACAACTATCCAAAACCGTTAAGTTTTATATTTGACAACCGCTACTGTTGACAATAGCTATTATTTGACAACAGCTATTATTTGATAAGTTATCCTGAACCGTAACGTTTTATAATTGACAACAGCTACTAGTTGACAACAGCTGTTATTTGAGAAAAGCTATCTTGTACCACTTGACAACAGCTATTAGTTGACAACATCTATCCTGAACCACTTGACAACAGGTATTATTCGACAACAGCTGCCCTGAACCGGTTTGTTTTATATTTGACAACAATGAATTACTACTTGACAACAGCTATTATTTAACAACAGCTGTCCTGAACCGTTTAGTTTTATATTTGACAACCGCCACTACTTGACAACAACAACTATTATTTGACAACAGCTATCCTGAACCATTCAGTTTTATATTGGACAACATATACTTCTTGACAGCAGCTATTATTTGACAACAGCTATCCTTAACCGGTTTGTTTTATATTTGAAAACAGCTATGATATGCGTATGATATGCGTGTATATTAAACAGCCAGCTCAACATAGCACCAGAAATACCACCAGCAGCAATAGAAAATCTAACGACAACATCAACAGGCCTTTAAAACAAGCATTTACTAATATTAAGCGTTATGACGGAAGAAAACCAAAATAAAAACTCCCCTGCATGATACAGAAAGTATTTTAAGATTTTAACTACAAAGTCTACGTGTAGCAGACGTGGCCGGGATAGTAAAGACACTGTGTCTAAAACGTTCTCGCCTCTCATCGCTGCGGGTTCGAATCCTACTGGGAGCTCACCTTGTCAAGTGAGAAAGTGTCGATTCTTACGGATGGCAGGAAGTATACTGGTTCTACCCAGGAAAAATGGGGTGGTCTGTCTCTATAATATCTATTGACATAAATTATACGGCTTAACATGTGCTTAACATGAAGTAAAACACCAGTCAAACAAACATACAAGATTATCACTCTCTTTATAACACACAATATTATTACTCTCTTTATAACACACAATATTATTACTCTCTTTATAACACACAGTATTATCACTCTCTTTATAACACACAGTATTATCACTCTCTTTATAACACACAATATTATTACTCTCTTTATAACACACAATATTATTACTCTCTTTATAACACACAGTATTATCACTCTCTTTATAACACACAGTATTATCACTCTCTTTATAACACACAATATTATTACTCTCTTTATAACACACAGTATTATTACTCTCTTTATAACACACAATATTATTACTCTCTTTATAACACACAGTATTATCACTCTCTTTATAACACACAATATTATTACTCTCTTTATAATACACAATATTATTACTCTCTTTATAACACACAATAGTATTACTCTCTTTATAACACACAATATTATTACTCTCTTTATAACACACAGTATTATCACTCTCTTTACACACATATCAAAGCAGAGTTTAATAGTTTCTACTGAAAAAATAAAGTTTAGGAAGCCCTTATGCACATCTAGCTTAATTAAATGTAATGTTATTTTATTTGTGAAGTATTTTAAATCATCGGCATGACTTAGGTTGATCTTCTTTTTCACTTATTTTTTGTATTCCGATGTAAGTATCAGAGTTATCTCCCATTTAGTTAAAACATACTATTTCTGATTTAAAAATACAAATAAGGTAAAGAGCAAGAATAAACATTAAAAAAATAAAAATGTTATGGGTCTCAAGTTATAAAACCCGTTAAAACAATCCACAATTTCCTTGCCAAAGGGAACCAAAGGTTACCATTTGTGAAATTACCTCCCTTTACATTGAAATAAGACAATTATAATTTCTGTAAAACATGTAGATTTCCATTGTTATTTACTTGCTAAACTTAACTTATACATCCTATGTGGCTTTACTTCTTTTATACAACCTGAACGAATTCAAAGCTACTGTGCATTTCAGGGTGCCTAGACGTCGAATATGAATCGAGAATTTTTTTTATTACTTTCTATATGTTTTCATACCTGATATGATTGAATATAATGAAACGGACGCTCCTGAATCTGTTTGCAATCTTCGCTTCGCAAAGCCAAAAAAACATTTTGACCTCCTCTGTTTACATGTAATTTTATTGACAGCCGAAAACCAAAATGGCGACGGCGGAACATTCCATTTTTCTAGGGTAGGGCGACTTAAAAATCAGTTGACCAATAGTGGTGTTAATAAAATCTAACATGGTTTATGAAAATACTTAATGCTGATTGGCTATTGAGGATTTTTTAAAAAAGATATATAGACCTCTGACGCGGATGACTTTAACAAGATTGTAAACAGATCCAGAAGCGTCTATTTTCATTCTATCTAACCATATCAGGTATGAAAACATAAACAATTAATAAAAACAAATCTCGATTCACAGTTGACGTCCAGACACCTTGAAATGCATTCGCAACATCTCGTACATTGTTTCGCAGCATGACTCGAAAGTAATACGCAGGTTTCCATATTGGTTACGTCATACTAGCGTGACGCGCGTCAGATTCCCGCCAAAACGAATTTCCATTCAAAATCAAAGTTATCTTCAACATTTTGCGATGTCATTTAGCCGATTGCTCCATCTATAGTTTATTAACGTGAAAGCAGTGATAAAACCTTTATCTGCATTGTAAAAAACACTCAACGCAAATTACACACCAACACGTGTGGGTAACGGCTGTATTGTTTCCGGCTAACAGAATGTAAATATTTTGAACATACCGAAGCGCCGTGATACACACGAGGCGGGATCCCGAAGAATGACGGGATTGGCCGAGCGTTCACGATTGCTTGAAATGCACAGTAGTTTATATTAAGCGTGTATGTTTGGTTGTATATAGTTGATACAGCCTCGATGCCCTTTGAAGAGAAAGCATGTTTTACTGGCCATTTTTTCTTCCGTTCAGCAAGTTTTCTATTCGACTGGCACAGTTTACTGTTTGCCTGAAGTACTTACTTCACACAGTAAAGACCGCGTTATATCCGTTAAGCACAGGAGTCGAGTCAATTCAAAGAAGTGATCAAGATGTTGCGAATGAATTGTTTACTGAAATCTGAAATCTGATTGGACAAAACGAACGAGGGCGAAATTCAATAAACAGAACAGCAAGTCGCTCAACGGAAAAATACCAATCGAATACACGTAATGTATCCTAACATTTCGTCAATACAGTTTTCCAAAACAATCTTTTCCAATACAATCAATATCTAGTACAAGCTGGACACGTCTGCACGATATGTCATATAGTTTTTTGTTTTTTACTGTTGTTAGCTCACATGAGCCGAAGGCTCAAAGTGAGCTATTGCACTCGATTTTTTTTCGTCCGTCGTCAGTCTTCAGTCGTCGTTGTCCGTTAACTTTTACTTAAACGACTTCACCTCATAAACCTCTTGAACTAGCTTGACCAAACTTCACATGGATGATTCTTAGGCTAGTGGATTTTAAATTGTTAAAATTTGGTCAACGCTACATCTAACAATCAAAACGTCTTATTCTCTTCTCTGAAACCCTAAGACACCTTGTATGTAGCTTAAGCTTAATTTTAGAATAACCAGGAGTGCCAGTTTACTATAGAGATATTGGGAAGTCTTTAAAAATATTTCTCTGAACTTACCAGACCTATTTTGTCACTTTTGTTACTGTTATACGTATCTACCATTTACAAAGGTCATCAGGAAAGCGATTCAGGGTCATTTGGCCCTCTTGTTTTTTGTACGTTTTAGCCTAACAAACTTCATATTTAATGGCATCTACTTGACAGTCTTTGCAGTTACAATAGAAATGTGTCAACATTTAATGCACTACAAGTCGTGAATGGGATGTGTCTTTAAACCGTGTTTGCGTAAATTATTTTTGGCTACAAAGTTGCACGCATTTACACGAATATCATACTAACGAGTACGTATACTAACTGAAAACGTAATTTATATTTAAAAACGTTCCTCTTACAACTGAGCAACGTTTGACCATCTCTCACTGGTATTAATGACATTATTAAAAGCATGACTCTTTGAAGCGTTAGTAAGGACTAGAATCTAACGAACACCGTATACTCTCCCAAATGGAATGTTGCTTAATGGTTTTGGACATATTTTCTTCAAGTAGTTCAGTGGAAAATGCCTTGGCTTAAGAGCAACTGACCTTTGACCCGCGTGGGGTTCACTCCCTGGTAGAGGCATGCCGAATGGGAAACATCATCCTTCTGCTCATCTCCCTCTGATGTTTCTGTCACAACATAACCTACTATGTGTAAACGGGACGAAGAAGCTCATTTCATTTTTTTCTAGGTTTGGCCTCCCGTGTCGATTGTACTTTATGAGTCATCTATGTCTGGTGTCTGTATCTTTGTCACATTATCTTAGACTGTCTGGCTATACACAATTTCTGACGGCAGAAACGTTTTCTGCATTTTCTGTGTTGTATAATATATACTTTATGACACTTATGTTTGTGCTAGGGCTGCGGTGGCTTCAGTTGGTAGCACGTTTGACTCTGACTCCGGGGAGCACAAGTTCAAGCCTGTTTAGAACCACTGGGTGTCTTCAGTGTGTCCTTGGGCAAGACATTTCCAATAGCCTCGTCCGTCAGATGGACAGAAGCGTAAACTGGGCGATCCTATGTATCGGAATCTGTCCTTCGAGTATGTTAAATCTAGGAATGTATTTTATAGTAAGAGTAAGGCAAGTTTCCTGGGGGTTTCTGTGTACTCTTCCATTTTAACTGGGGCGACTCGAAATAATCTATAATGTGTTTTTAAGCCGTTAAATACAAATAAATTCCGTCAATGTTTGTGCGATATACGATTATATTATGGCTGTTGAAATTTTCTTTGATGAATGCATAACATTAAACCGTTTAATTCAAACAACTAAAAGTGCGGAGCTGTAACATGTTCTAACCTCCAATAAATGGAAGTTGTAGCATGGTCGCTGACATTTCCTTTGACGAATGCAGAGCATTAAATCGTTTAATTTAGGGTAACTAAAGGTGCGTGGCTATACCGTAGTACAACTATTTAAAGTACGGTGACTATGACGTCACAGTGTTACTAAGAACAATGCTACGCCCATCTCGGTGTTTAAATAAGCCAACTCGCTGAGACCAGACTCTATCTCTTACTTGGAGAATGATATTTATTCTGACAGGGTCACTAAGTACACCAGAATACAAAAGAGTATGTCACAGCTCGTTGGTTATTTAAAAGTTTCGATAGGTTACACCCATCTCGGTGTTTAAATGAACCAAATTGCTGAGACAGACTCTATCTGTTACCTGAGCTTAGTGTTATATATAAGGAACACTATGATATGTAGGCACTAATGATAGTCTTTAAATATATAAGGAACACTATGATGTGTAGGCACTAATGATAGTCTTTAAATATATAAGGAACACTATGATGTGTAGGCACTATTGATAGTCTTTAAATATATAAGGAACACTATGATGTGTAGGCACTAATGATAGTCTTTAAATATATAAGGAACACTGATATGTAGGCTCTAATGATAGTCTTTAAATATATAAGGATTTGAATATATAAGGAACACTATGATATGTAGGCACTAATGATAGTCTTTAAATATATAAGGAACACTGATATGTAGGCACTAATGATAGTCTTTAAATATATAAGGATTTGAATATATAAGGAACACTATGATATGTAGGCACTAATGATAGTCTTTAAATATATAAGGAACACTGATATGTAGGCACTAATGATAGTCTTTAAATATATAAAGAACACTATGATATGTAGGCACTAATGATAGTCTTTAAATATATAAGGATTTAAATATATAAGGAACACTATGATATGTAGGCACTAATGATAGTCTTTAAGTATATAAAGAACACTATGATATGTAGGCACTAATGATAGTCTTTAAATGTGTCTTGAAGCCTGACAACATTTGGAAAAAACAACAACAACAACAACTGTACACATTTATGAGAATCTAACCGTAGTCAGCACATCGTGGCAGGGGTGGGTGTGGGGAGAGAGCGTGGGCGCAAAAAAAAGAGTATGATAATGGACCTTTGGAAACGGCCGAAAACGACACATACGAAATATTGCAGTTTCGGTTTGATTGAGACTGTTCATGAGCGGTAGTGAAATATGCTAGCTACCGCTCACGCCCTCTAGCCCCGGGTTGAGCAGAACTCAATATTAGTAAAGTTTCACTATCGCTATCGCTATTGAAATGTTCCAGTTTAAAACAGTTTTAAATACTGCTAATTTCATCTGAGTGTATCTGATTGTCAGAAAAAAATGTTAGACAACTGTTCATTTCCGTATGTTCGTCAAGGAATGTTAGAATTACAATTTGTTTTACACACGTGATGCCCAAGACGTGTCAAACGCGCCTGGTTTATATTTACGATTTTAGCATGACTATGTGACAATTACATGCATTATTTATAAACTGCTTATGCGATAAAATTTAAGATTAATTAAAAGCACCATTGGGAGAAATGGAATGACCTGATTATACTGTCATTATGACATATCCTAACATGTGTTTCCTGGTCTATGATTAATACACGGACATTATATGGTAGTTTGTAGTATGTTTATCAAGCACCTCTAAATTTAAAGTGATCGAGTATTATTTCTAAGCATTGATCGATCGTTGTTCTTGGTCTTGATCGATAGCCTTATTTTTTTGACCTACATAATCGATCATTTTTTTCACCAGAACGTGACTAATCAGTGAAAATCAATACTTGCCAAAATGTCGAAGCTCTAAATAACCTCCCTCTCCCTTTACGGGAGAGGTCTTACATAGGCATTGCCTGTTGTCCAATCCCATTCAGTACTTGAATAAAATATTGTTTAAATTAAATTAAATTAAATTTAAATTAAATTAACCTCCCTTGAATTAAAGTACTAACCTTAAAACATTAATAATGTCCCCAATATCTGATATTTTGTATGATAGAAACATAACACATTTTATTTTTTATGGATATCAGTTGTTACTGTGACAGTTTCTTCCAACATAAATTAGTCTTCAAAAACATATGCCTGGAGATTCCCTGAAATAAAAATAAATCCCATTGAGTCTTGTATAACATTTACCGAACTTTCTAATTTGCCATTTTTGAAAATGAAGTTCAAACTAAGATTCATTTACATATTCTTAATGATATGCACTTTATCTGTAGAAAACTGAAGTGAACAGTAGAACAGTAGGGGTCATGTGGCATTTAAAGAAATAACATTTTGATCTTTACTGACACCGTGAACACATTGCATTTATTCGAAACTTCTCGCATGCATTCTACTTTAACTTTCAAATAGATAAATAAAATCAGCAAACAACCATGTATATGGGGTCTTGGCTCTCACAAACCAGTCAATAAAGTCATTTCAGTCAGGAAAACAGACCCTAAATACTCAAAAGTGCCTTCCATCACAAAATCAAGTTACGGATTCTTTCGGCTATACAAGGCATGAATAGAAAAGTGATATACTTCCTGCAGACCTATACCTTTTCACCCACTCAGCAGCCCCGTCTAAACAGTAGTATCTGACCTGTTGTAAGTGTTTCTTAGTCTGCGGTTAGAGCATGCGGTCTACGCATTGCAACCAATAAATCTATGTGTGGAATGCTGTCACTATAGTTGTCTTGTATTTACATACGGCGCAGCAGTGCAGCAGTGCATATGCATGTCAAGATGCGCTTCAGTGTTGCGCGGAGAGATTTTTCATGCTTTAGGAAAGCACGCATCCTAGGCGGCTGATGAATGCGACATACATAGAATTCAACTTATCCTTAGACAATGGAAATGTGTATTGAATATTTTGGTTCATTACATATTCAGTGGCATAGTCTGGCATTCATACGTGCCGTGAAGAGAATGAAATAAAAACAATGAAGAAAATAATATATTTTTGTTATTTTTCAGATATTTTTTTTTAAATGTCAAAACGTTTTAATTTAGAAAATAATTATTCAATGTATAGCATTAGCTTAGAAATAGTCTAAGAAAATGAGCCGAAGGTTTGAAAAATATTTAAAAAAAAATAGGAAGTGTTGTCATTTAGAGATGTCGGTTTGCCGGTTCAAATGTTTTCAAAAAGATTTCCGTTTCTTTCAGAAGGATGGTATGAAAGTTATATTATTGGATTGGAAATCACTTAAATAAGATAATGAGTCGTAGTTTATTGAAATTGGTCAAGTATATTATATAAATTTTAACTGGTTAAAGTTATAATTTCACCATACGGAGTCGATGACGTCGTCGAAAATATCCTTTTCTGCATACGAATCCGGGTATTGGGTATATGATAAAAAAACTAGTAGGTTTGTCGCGAATAAAGCATTTATTTACATCTTGAAGTGAGAAAACTCAAATATTTTTCTCACTTCTCGACGAATCTATATTCGACGATATAATTAAAAACACTTCAGGATGTATCCAGAAACTATTGGCTTGTAGTGAATTGAATGTTGTTTAACGGCTCATCAACACAGTACAGGTTATTTAGAGCCGCCCCAGAGAGAGGGGAAGGATACATAGGAATCCGGGAACCTGCCCTACTCTTATTATCGAATAGATTCCTATGGTTCTTTAACGTGCTCGGAGGATAGACCGATACACGGGACCGCCCGGTTTACGTCCCCATCCGACGGACGAGGCTAAGGAAAAGTGTCTTGCCCAAGAACACACCGACGGAACTCAGTGGCACCACGGAGGATTGAACCCGGGGCCTCCGGTTACAAATGGCTTGTAGTGAAGAGTATCGTAGCGTGATAAATGGTCTGATTTTATGAGATTGCTGTACAACTACAGCAGTTGCAGCTAAAGGGAAAACCAATATAGGGTACGACCAAAATACTCCTGGAACAAAATTTTATGCACGTATCTTCCTTTGTCCGTGTTTCAGCAGGTGAAATCATGGAGTCCCACGTGGTTATCCAGTCATCGCAATATTAAAGGGTTGTATCCTTTTCTGACGAATTCTCTGATTAATTCTGTGAAGTGATCAAGAAGCCCGTAAGATCCCCTTAACTTACGAAGTGCATCCCCATAAAATAAACGTTGAGATATTCCTAGTCGCAGAACTATTTTAATGTTGGCATTGTACTTTTCCAGTAGGTTGTCGTTGCTTTGATAGCATTTTGAGAAAATTCTACATAGTGCGGACAAAACAATCTTGCACAGAAGTTTATTTGTAATGACTTGATTTCGATTTCGAAGTCCTTAACTTCAAAATGATTTAGCTGGGAGATATACACCCCGTATGAAGCATTTATTCACATCTTGAAGTGAGAAAACTCAAATATTTATCTCACTTCTCGACGATCCAGAAACTGTACAACCAATCTCATTAAAATCATATCCTAATAACGCTTTGATACTCTCAACTATTGGCTTGTAGCGAAGAGTATCGTATCGTGATAAAGGGTCTAATTTTATGAGATTGCTGTACAACTAGAGCAGTTGCAGCCAAAGGGAAAACCAATATAGGGTACGACCAAAATACTCCTGGAACAAAATTTCATGCACGTATCTTCCTTTGTCCGTGCTGCAGCAGGTGAAATCATGGAGGCCCACGTGGTTTTCCAGTCATCGCAATATTAAAGGGTTGTATCCTTTTCTGACGAATACTCTAATTAATTGTGTGAAGTGATCAAGAAGCCCGTAAGATCCCTTTTACTTACGAAGTGCATCCCCATAAAATAAACGTTGAGATATTCCTAGTCGCAGAACTGCTTTAATGTTGGCATTTACTTCTCCAGTAGGTTTTCGTTGCTTTAATAGCATTTTGAGAAAAATCTAAGTAGTTCGTGATAAAGAAATCTGACAAGGACTATCACAACCTGACTTCTATGGTGATGTGATTTATAAACTTCGTAAGATTCTTGGTCATGATCACTTTCATACTATCTTTGTTAAACTTGTTAAAAGGTTTATCAAAATAGGTTATGACCCTATCCTTTTGCAACGTACTGCATGCTTGGTGGTGGACCATTTTACAGTTCGCCACTATGCTTTCCTCTTTCATTGTACGATGACCGGACACGCTGTGGACCCTATGATGACGCCTACCTAAAGCCCACTTGGACGGTGGCGTTTGATGTTTGTCTATGATCTCTCTTGTCGTGCCCTTAATGGTTTATTCTCTTGTTGGTTTAAACAATATTTATTTCATAATGTTCACATGTATTATATACACATTACAATAGTAAGGATCTGAAAACAAGCTTATCAAAGCTTATATAAATTCATCTCCTTTCAGAGAAGTCACATTTTGATATGGCTAAGTAACGTAAATATTTTAATCATGAACAGTAAGAAAATAAAGCAGAATAAATAATCAAGGATAAGGAATCAGAATGGTAGTATAGCTGCGCACAAAAATGAGAACGTAAAAGGAGCTACGTATTCAACGCTGCTATTTTAAGAAAGTTGTTACGAGGAAAACGAGAAGAAAATAAATGGTAAGAAGAAGAGAACAAGAAAAACTCATGTGAATACATGCGCATACAATCCAACACCGTTGTACCCTAACAGCCCCCACTGCACTGACTGGCCTCTTATTTTACAATTAGGATGCAAATCTGCGGATGGAAATTATAAAGTTCTGTACACTCTTAAATAAATCGGCGTTTAATTGATAAGAAAGTTCTGAAGAACCAAAAAGGAGATTTTGCTGAGACCGTGGACTTGGTAAGTTTGATAGGTGCGTTCGTCTTTGTTCCGCGAAGTTTGGACATACTAGTAGGAAATGATTTGTTATTTCTTGCTAGCCACATGTACATAAAGGACTATCTATTATCGATTTCTTAAAAAGATGTTTATTAAGCGCGCTGCATTCTAATCTAAGTCGTGTATGTAGGATTTGAGCTTTGCTGTCTCCAGTGAGAAAATAAGAAGGTGGTTTGGCTCTGACTTTAAGACAGGTTTTAAAGCTGATTAGTGTTTCACAGTCTCTTACACTTTGGGGCAATTCATTCCAGTCACGGATAACAGAAGGTAAGAATGAGTCTCTATAGAGACTCGTTCGTGCGTGCATGATTTGCGTATTCTGACTATTTCTTAAATTATAAGTTGAACGATCACTGACGTCGAGGGGAACAAGTTCTGACAAGAAGTTTGGGTAAGATTATTTTTCATTTTGTAAAATAGAATAAGTTTGTGTTTTTTGCATCGAGTATCAAGAGTTTCCCATTTTGTTTCGTCATACAATTTAACTATACTACACAGTTTTGTCGCGCCAGTAACGATTCGTGCTGCTTCGATTTGAATGGCTTCAATGGAATTACGTTGTTCTTGAGTGCAGTTGCACCGGACAGCATCACCATATTCTAATAAAGGTCTTAAGAAGGAAATGTATATGTGTGTTCCAATGTTTTGCAATTAATTCGAAGAATACCAATACGTTGCCACGTTCGGTTAGTGATAGATGCAATATGATCTTGCCATTTGCCGTCGTTGGATATTGTTACGCCTAAGTGTTTATGTTGTTTGACATCCTGTATATTAACATTGTTCATGAGTAAAGTAGGATGTGCTGGACGGGAAATTTTCCTAGAAATTGTAAGAGCTTTAGTTTTGGAAGGGTTAAAATCCACCAACCATTGCTTGGACCAGGAATTGATTTTTGTCTAGGTCATCGTTTAAGGTGTTCGCTGCTACAGTAGGGTTATCAACAATCAAGTGTAAACTGGTGTCATCAGCAAGTAGCCTTATGTTAGAGTCGATTTCAGTAACAATATCGTTGATGTAAATCAAGAAGAGTATCGGACCTAAAACATACCCTTGCGGAACACCGGCTGTTGCTCTCTTGTTGCTCTGGCTTCTGCCAAGTCCCCGCCATGATCTAATCTCTAACCAACAAGGCAGCATCAATAGGCAATATAAGTAAAACACAAATATGCTCGTGTAAATATAATACAAAACAACAATAGCCTAGAAAGCCACAATGAAGGTACTCAATGACTTGACAGAAGCCAGAGAAAGTGAGCTCTGATGGATAACGTTAGAACAAGCAATAAATAGAGATAAACATGATTTCTGGATATCATGTTCCCGATATCGTCGCGCAGGTTCTCGTCGGGTAGCATCCGTTAAAGGAAACGATACCTTTTTAGACAGAACAGATAGAGTTAGAAACAAAGGGACAGAAGTCACCGTCCTTCCTGTAGGAACCACCAAAGTCGCAGGTGAGATAAATGACATGTTTATAATATTATTTATTCTGAAAAAAATATGGCGAAATGTCACTTGTCATATCTCCCTAAAATGACCAGTCGGCAATCTTGGTTGGTCTAAGTAAAACATGTTAGTATTCGTTATTCCTCAAATAATTATTTCTAACCAACTGATCATTACGTGGTCCCGCCCTTAATTCCAATAAGCGATGGGAAAGCTTATATAGGATTAAGTCAGAGCAACAAGGTAACAAACCAGTAAGGGTACGACAATATACTATTTAATAAACATCAAACGCTACCGTCCTTTAAGGATTTAGGGAGACGTCATCATAGGATCCAACATCCGTCCGGTCATCGCTCATTCAAAGAGGAAAGCATACTGGCGAACTGTAAATGGGTCAACTTCTAAACATGCAGTACGTTGCAAAATGATAAGGTCATAACATATGTTGATAAACTTCTTAACACGTTTAATAAATATTGCATGAACGTGAGCATGAACAAGGATCTTACGAGGTTTGCAAATAACATCACCATATATGTCAGGTTGTGATTGTCCTTATCTCAATAGATATCTTGAATTACTTTTATATTTTAAAAATAGATCAGGGTTACGATAATACAATGTTGCAAAGGTTATCTGTTAACGGTAGCCTTGATTAAGTAGCTTCTTAGCTATACACAGATTACGAATATTAAAACCTTAACTCGAATACAAGCTCTAGGAAAACGAATAAGTTGAGAAAAATAAGTGTAGCTCGTGGAACATCCCCATCTAAGTGGGGATAATTAACAATATTAAAATCACCTCTCTTGTCATACATTTTACTAGTTATTTCTCCATTTCCAAAAAAAAAAGAGATGTAAATCAAGAAAAGTAGCGACAATATCAGAAATGTTAGCTTTGTTGAGTTGAAGGTATTTCGAAAATATAGTATTAACCATAGTAGAAAAGAAAGGATTGTCAATGTTCAATATGTCATCCAGATACCGAGAGGTGTCATTAAAGGCTTCATACACTCAACATGAAATATCTTTAATAACAATACAAAAACAAATTTGCACAGTTCGTACCCATAGGGATACCAATAATTTGTTTATAAATGGTAGTTCCATATGTGATGAAAACATTATCTAATAGGAAAATACGTGCCTCACAAACTTCTTGGCAAGTTCACATAGTGTTATTCTCTAAACAATCGTTAGTAAAAAAAAAAATGCTTTAATATTGTTATAGGCCAAACATGTAGTTTCTTTCTCTTGCGAAATATTTTTGAATGATAGTATCATCCTCAGTAGATTGAACTGGAGTATACGAATTAGTGCTACCAAGTTCCAGAGATACAATATTGACTTAATGTAGACGTCAAACAATAATTATATTTTTAGCTGCTTTATCAGCAGAAACTGAAACAACTGTATTATGAAATTCTTCAATTCCCGATTTTAAATTACGAAACAAAATTCTAGGTCTCGGAGGAAGTAAAGAGGGGTTAGCATTACAGAAGTTAATACGAGTCTCTATACTATTAAGAACTATTATACTTATACGGCACCATTTTATACCAAAATAAAATGAATTTGGGCGACATGTATTAAAATCATAACTGAAGGTAATCAAAATTAGCAGGGATGGCATGACTTGACGGAGCATAGCAACATTTTGATGTTACACACTCACAGTCCTTATGATTGTTAATTTCTATGTAACAAACTTCTTGGCAAGTTCACATAGTGCAATTGTCCAATCTACCGTTAGTGAAAAAAAAACGCTTTAATTTTTGTTATAGGAGCAATGGTGTAGTATTTTCTCTAGCAAAAGTTTTTTGAATGAGCGCCTAGTCTAAGCCGGTGTACAGTCGACTGACGTTGCGAGTACTGAAAGGTGGTTAAATTCGAAAAATGTGATATGAAAAAGTCGCAAATTGTGGCTTATTTTTGCAGATGCTCAAAAAGAAAAGGATACTAATGTATATAAACAGCAGATGGAATCTTTATACTCTTGGGTGGTGGTCATTATAATAATGAATACATTGCTATATGTCCATAAGAACTGATGCAAAAAGAAATGCATGTTTTGAAATTCATCACTTTAAAAAGGAAATATAACAAATGTAACTTAATTAGCTAAACTTTTACTCGACTTAAATGTCCATATGCGTATGCATAACTGTCAAACAATGCATAACTGTCAAACAATGCATAACTGTCAAACAATGCATAACTGTCAAACAACTACACTAGCACTATGAGCTAGCATCTGCGCCAATTACGTGGTCTGAGTATTAACTTTCATACCCCATCCGACCCCTTTTCCGAGAAGCGGAAATAGGGTTGGCTGGGGTATGAAATAAAACCTTAATTTCGGCTTTAAAAGTTTGCTGATTGTAAAATTAAAACATTTAATAGGTAATTTTAAACAGGTTATCGCATTTTATTTCTGTAAATACTGTTTTTAAACGCGTTTTATTGTCGAAATGTGCGTTATAAAATCCTGCTAATATAAGCTTTCCCTTCTCTTAATGGAATTAAGGCGGGACCACGAAAATGTAGTATCTGGTGACTTTTGCTTAGATTTATTGATAAATCATTTGTTGCTGTATGTCATTGTATATATTCGTTGTTCCAGTGACAGTAAGGACCGTAACTAATGTATTTAGCACGTGTGGTGCAACCTGTTTGCATAATATATTGCAATAAAATATAAATAAAATCAGTGACAATATAAACATTGCCTATCCACGTGTGGACGAAAGTACCACAATGCCATTAACATTTGAGTCAAGAAGGGAAGGACATTTTATTTCTTATATGTTCAGATGGCATTCAAACTTTTATTTTATGAATAGCAATTATTGTGCAACAGAGGTTCACTGTACAATATGTCGGAATGAAAGCATTTTGGAAATATTGCTTCATGTATTGAATATGGTCACTTTCTTCAGTTTCCCTAACAATATGGAAGGACTGCAAAACTGACTTCACTAATAATGTTTTATGTGAAATTGCAATGAAGTCAAATCAATGTGTTGATGACAATGCTTTTCACAGTGTGCTTATGCATAAACAGGTCATACAAATGAAACAAGCTTTTCAATTAAAGTAACTTTTCAGGCTCAAAGAGAAGTGATTCACAAACAAGGCCGTTTCTTTCAAACGTTAGCATTTGTATTCAGTTTCAGCAGTTTCCAGTCAGATTTTGGTCCTGGAAAAACAGAGGGTTTCATAACAAGTGTTTGATAGGGGTACATCATCAGCCAAAACAAAGTGTGTGCTCAGGGTACTCTCTTTACTTTTAGGATTAAAAACTCACCAAGAAAGGCCCAACATTTACAAAATATGACATCATTACTAAAAAATACATACTTTTGAGACCCGTTTATATCTTCTAGATAAGTAAAACAATTACAAATATATTCTGAAGATATCATATTATCAACTTACTTTAACATGCACGAAAAAATATTATACAATATATATATATTTGCATTTTGAATATTATGGGAGCCAAAATACCCTCTTATTAAATTAATGGAGAGAACTGTAACTAAACGTTGTTATAACTTGTAGTTCAGTCCATTTGCGTATGTTATATATAAATATGTATTACCATATGATGTTCATTCTCTGTAACATAAGTAATAAAATATGTTTAAACTAAACCCTCTTATTGTACTTGTCCTTATCATGCATTGTGAGAAAAGTGTTCTAATTTCCCCCATTGTTCCGCTGGCCCCATTCGCAGACCCAATAACATTGTTATTGATATTAGGTATATGCCCTCAATTTACCCTAATTTTGCAATTGGTGCTTTTTGTTTGGAGTCATGAACGAATTCCGGTGTTATCAAGAGGTCCATAGATTTGTTTCGGAAATAGTTGGCAGTATATCATTACACATGACTGAAGACGTGACATCAACTGAACACTGTAAATAACATATTCAGTCTGACAATCGATTATGGAATCAATATTTTAATCTTGCCTGTCACGTAACCTAGCAATAATAAAAGAGAGTGCATAATGTATTCAATTTCCAAATAAGTCCCAAAACGTCTTGAAACATAAGCAACCGTTATATACGGGAAAATATCATACCATTTAATGGAGCTTTGCAAATAAATAGCCCAGATTGGCAAGCTGTAAAAAGAAGAGATATGCGAATAATTACCTCCTTTACCTTTACATGTTTAAAAACAAGAATACGGGTCCGCTGACTTAATACAAATATAAAAAGGAAGGTTATCCGAAAGAGTCAAGTCAGGGAACCAGTCTAAATGCACTATGACATATGTATTGTGCGATAGGACAGGTGAACGTAGATGCAACAGTCGCCGGAACCGGAAGTGTAGCATTCTCAGAACGCAAATAAATACGTATATAGAAAGTAAGGTGTGCGACGTCACACACACACGAGGGTTGACTAGCGTTTGTTTAGTGCTGTGTGGCGGCCGTAAAAAGTCGCCCCGACTACAAATCAGTAGTGTTATTATTTACTGGTCCTTTGGGATCATCAGGACCATTCTGTGTTGCTTTAAAGAAGAATATCGCTTAAGCCGGTGCTAGGAGGCGTGAGAAGTGTTGCATCTTATAATTACCTTGAACAGACTCAATAAAACCGAGTCTGCTACTTTTCTCTCTTGTTTGTGTTTGTTGCTTGCAATGGATCACCTTTTCAGTATGTATTGACATTCACACTAGCGTTTGTTTAGTACTGTGTGACGGCCGTAAACAACCGCCCCGACTACAAATCAGTAGTGTTATTATTTACTGGCCTTCGGGTTCATCAAACCCATTCTGGGTGGCTTTAAAGTAGAATATCACTTAAGCCGTTGCTAGGAGGCGTGAGAGGTGTTGCATCTTATAATTACCTCTCATGAACAGACGAAATAAAACCGAGTCTGCTACTTTTCTCTCCTGTTTGTGTGTGTTGCTTCCAAGGGATCACTTTTTCAGTATTTATTGACAATATGTGTACCAATTTAGCCATTTTGCCGCCAAATGTCAAATGTCGTCTGCTTAAACTCCCGATAATATTTGGTATATAAAGTGTTATGTAAAACTTTCTTGCTGAGTGGTGAACAGTGTTAACATTGATCAGCCTTCACATTGTGTGCATGTTGGCCTGGTTTACAATGGCAGTAAAAATCAATGTTTACGACAGCGGCAGCGAAAGAAATGTGATTAGACAAAGCTATTTGTGTATGATGTTATCTAAAAAAAACATTATTATTGTTCTAATTTAAAACGATAGTGGCTTGTTTTTGTTTATAATGTCAGAGCTAACTCTTGTGAAAAATTGAAACCAAAAACTGTCAGAAAATAAGACGAGTAAACAATGAGAGAAATTGTTATATTATTCATAAAATAACAAGTTATGCCAACATGTCAAACTATTTACACCCATTGTTCAAGAATGTGTGCTTCCCGCGAATATATTGACAGAATTGTTACTGTTTTGAAAGTTTCTGTCACACTAACTTCATCTTAAATGCACCTACTTGACATCTAATACAGTACTTACGTGTCCAAATATAGTTAATCTAGGTAAACACGCTCAGTCGAGGATGATATATATTAAAACGTCTTCTTTTCTGCGTACTAAGTAAATTTATGTGTTTGTTTATGACATGTTTACGTTTTTTGTATTGTCAAAAACAACAAACTGAAAATAAAAGGTTAATTAAGTAAATATCCGATACATAGAGGATCTTAAAGGAAAATAATTCATAACGAGTTTCATAAATCTTATATGGAATGGGAACGAGTTTAAGATCCTTTTTATCACATAACATTGCAATCAAATTAGTAAAAAATAATTCAGATGGACATAGAACCGCCACGACGTCAGACACACTTTAGCTCCAAAACGTCATAAAATATGTGACGTCATAACGTCGCGTCTCACACATAACGTTGCGTATAAAAGAGTTCGTGCTTTACCTCTTTACAAAATAGCAGTTTGAGCCAACATTTTAACAAACCAACAACAATGTTTTGTATAACGTGCATTATTTGTAAAAGCTGTCACAAATAATAAGTTATGACTCAGATCTGGGCGAATTTGTAATAAATAAAATAGTTTCAGTTAATAAACTTGCGTAGTGTTACAGGTTTAACTCAACCAATCAAAATCGTTCCAGGTTGTATTACACGTGTGTCATACAATAGAATATTAAATGGGTGTTCGACACTGCTAACAAGGGACGTTATGTGATAAACACGGATATGTGATAAGAAAGTAGGGCAACATGTTTCTTCGCAGTTCTACTGTATATTATTGGTGCAATATAATCAACAATTAGTAATATGCAGTTTGCTTTGAATTACTAAAATAATTTTTAATAATGATTGCAAAAATGCAAGTTATGTAGAAAAACTATAGCGAAGTAGTTAAATTTAGAAATAGATTGTCGGGTGTTTCTTCGCATGCAGATCGCATGACATCTCGTGGTCATTTTTCGCGCGTCACTTGAGAATTACTTGACAAATTTCAATAAACTACCACTCTTAGTTAAGTGATTTCCAGAAAGTTGTTATTGGAAAAAATTAACCCGCAAACTGGCATATCTAAATGACAACTATTCTTATTATACTTTACCGAATTCAAACTATGATACTTTTTTTTCATTAGACACTTTCCAAGCTAATGATATATATTTTGTAATATAATGAGATTTATTTTATATTCTGAAAAATGAAACAATATAACTCATTATTATATAACCTATAAATAGACGCGTTTTCATTGGCTAAAAAGTAATTTTTTAGAAAAAATATCTAGCGATATTGACCTGTGTTTTTGATATTGACCTGTTTTTTTGATATTGACCTGTTTTATATAAAAAAAAAATTGATATTGACCTGTTTTATATAATTGTAAATTGAGGGTTATATAATAAAACAGTTATGGACTTTTCAGCTGTTATACATGATGTTGATATGCACCAAAAAATCATTATTGACCTCGGCTATCGCCTCGGTCAATAATGATTTTTTTGGTGCATATCACATCATGCATAACAGCTGAAAAGTCCATAATTGTATAATATTTAACACGTATAAAATACCACTTTTATTTCCACGTTTCTATTGCTAAATATAAAATAAAATGTTGTTCTAATATTGCAGTCTAGAAGACATTTTATTTTTCTCGGCAAGAGGTTTAGGACTGGTGGAGACTTTGCACTATAAAAAAAAAGATGTAATGGTCAAATGACATATGACAAGTAATCCTCTGACGTGACGCAGTCGGTAGCGCGGTTGATCTGTAACCGGATGCCCCGGGTTCAATCCTCCGTGGTGCCACTGAGTTTCGTCGGTGTGTTCGTGGGCAAGACATTTTCCCTTAGCCTCGTCCGTCGGATGGGGACGTAAACCGGGCGGTCCCGTGTATCGGTAAAGAGCCGAGCACATTAAAGAACCATAGGGAGATATTCGATAATAAGAGTAGGACACGGTCCCAGATTCCTATGTATCATTCCTCTCTCTCTCTGGGCGGCTCTAAATTACTTATACTGTGTTGATGAGCCGTTAAACAACATTCAATTCAATTCAAGATAGTGACTGGCAAATTATTACCAGGACTTGTCATGTTATGCGAATGTTAAAGAAAAACACGACAATCGTGACGTGCATTCTTGCAATCATTATTAATACTTATTTGAATAATTGAAAGCAAACTGTATATTACTGTATATAACTAACTGTTGATTATATTGCACCAATGAAATAGGGTAGAATAGCGAAGAAATATTGATTTTTAACATTTATTTCTTTTAACTATATGGAAGCAGTTTTAAAGTCAGTACGAAACTAACTTAAAAATAGTTGGAGATGCGTATGTAATGCTTGATAAATCCTTCAATATAAATCACGTGTGGAACTATCGAAAGCAAGTTACATGCCAATGCCCATAATAAGGCACGCAGAATATACTAACTATATATTGTCTTAAAGGGACTCCTGGCAATTTTGAAGTTTTAATCAAGCATCACAATTACCTTCTCGATTTATTAATCCAGTATCACATTAACTTGAAATCTGTTTGCATATATTAAATGAAATTTTAAGTTTTCAATTTTTCTTCGTTGTTCTACCATGGGCATGAATATATTATTTGTGCAAAATAATCAGCATTTAGAAATATGCAAAAAAAGCTTACCTTATAATATTTTTATAATCAATATTAGTGATTGAACAAATTCAAGTTATGTAGCAAAAGTAACGTGACGTTTTAAAAAAATCAAGATTGCCGTGTGTCCCTTTAAAACTATCGAAGAGTTAACACATGTACATCACCTTGGACTTAATAGGTAATAGGGGAATGAATAATGTGTGTGCTTTAACCTTGGACCGGTCAGTGGCATGCCTCTCGAAGTCATTAACCCTGATAGTCGTTAACCCGGACTCACCGGTCATTGAGATGTTAAACGTCTACAAAAATGCCCCATACATTTATAGGTTCTGTAATTTTGTTAGATAGCATTATACAGTTTTATCCGGTCATAGTGCTAGCCTACGTATTGACTTCAATTTTATTTCCGGTCAAGGTACTCAAGACAACCGTTGAACGCTAATACAGGCACTGGTACCAATCTGATCATAGTTGGATCTAGACGCTTTTTCTTATTTTCCCTTCCGCCAAGGCCCACGTGATTTTATTACGATAGTATAGAGAAAGAAGGACATATAGACGAGATAGTGTTATAGTATATCTATATATTATACCTCATTTGCATATTTCCTTCTTTGCGCAATGTGACGTCATTCGGTCACTATTCTGTGATAGTGACATACTCCGGTCCAAGAGCTATAGTTTTGGACTTGTGAAAAAACAACGTCAATTTTAAATAAAACGTAAACGTATTGATGCAAAACATTACCGCCATGGACGGTCCACTTTTGCAAAGGAACGCTGGTGTCATTTATTTCTTGATTGATTTATTGAAAATTTATTAAACAGCTTTTCTCAAGTCCACCAACCAACCTTTATAGTTACCTAACAAGGAAAGCCGTCCCCTGTAGAAGGAAACTTTATAAAGGGTAAGCGCTGCATGCCGCGCTTCAAAGCTATCCTATATATTTTGAGATGTGTTTGGGTAGGGTGGGGGTGGGTTGGGTTTGGGTTAAGGGGCCTTAAAAATAAGAAAAGGTGAACAAATTAACAAAGTACATAATAAATGAAGGAGATATGAACAATATAAAATTGCGAAGAAATATAAATGGAGGAGACCATCTTCGAATGTTGAAGTCATCAAGATATTTTCACAATGTATAATTAATTGATAACTATCATTTAAAGCAAAGGCAAGCACTCCACATTAATTCACAAGCATACAATGAGCTTAAAATGTGTACATTTTGCAATGTATGTGTTGTTTGCTTCGAAAACATCAGGGTCGTCCGCAGGGGCATTTAAGAGCTCTTAATTATTTAATCCAGTTTCCTACTACTCCTTAATTGACGCTCTATCCTTAAAAGTCGAACAGGAAAAGTAGCATTAAAAGACCACAGCCAACGAAAAACGCGCCCAGCAAAAAATAATAATGCAAATACGTATAAAAAGCAAGATATGACATCACAAACATAAAAGGGTTGACAATAGGGCTACTTCCTTGGAACTGTGACTGGAAAAAACAAGGCCGCTGGGATTTAAACCAGGGTCTAGGATGAACCAAACCTCAATGTTACTTTATCGTAATGGGACAATGGTAAATAAAGATATTCCCGCCAGGCCATATTCTCTAACAAACAAGGTAGCATTAATAGACAATATAAGTATCAAACATAAATGATCATGTATATATGAATGTTAAAACCATAGCCTAGAAAGCCACAAATCAAGTACTCATTGATTTGACAGAAGCCAGAGCAACAAGAGAACAAACCGTTAAGGGTACGACAAGACAATATTTAAGACAAACATCAAACGCTACCGTCCTTTGAGGATTTATGTAGACGTCGTCGTAGGGTCCAACATCTGTCCGGTCATCGCACAATCAAAGAGGGAAGCATAGTGGCAACCTGTAAATGGGCCAACCACTAAACATGCAGTGCGTTGCAAAATGATAGGATCATAACCTCTTTTGAAACGCTACCGTCCTTTTAGGATTTAGGTAGATGTGATCATATTGTCCACATTCTGTTCGGGCATCGCACAAGCAAAGAGGAAAGCACAGCGGCGAACATTAAATGTGTCCCAGGGTCTCGAAATACTTGTAACGAAGAAGATACTCCAGCAGATCTACCGTTACCATAAACTTCGAACAACCTTTGCAAATTTTATCATCGTAACCCTGATCTACTTTTAGTAATTTAGGAAGAAATATAAAAAGATCGGACAGGGAAAGTAGCATTTAAGGAGGACAGTCAACCACAAAACACAGATACAAACACGCAAACAGACAAACAAGAAGACAAAAGTAATAATAAAAGCAAACGACATCCCAAACACAAAAGGGTTGACAATAGGGCTACCGCCTTGGAACGGTCAGTGGCAAAGTAGGCCACTGGGGGTTTAAACCGGTTCTAGGGTGCACCAAACGTCACACTTACCCTACTGTCATCCCATTAGAACAGGACAGTGTAAATAAAGAAATCCCCGCCATGATCTAATCTCTAACCAACAAGGCAACATCAGTAGGCAATATCAGTAAAACACAAATATGCTCGTGTAAATATAATACAAAAAAAAAAACTCTTCTGCGACAAGAACTATTACAACCTGACTATGGTGATGTGATTTACAAACTTTTATGAATATTGAGTTCTGCTCAACCCGGGGCTAGGGGGCGCGAACGGTGGCAAGCATATTTCACTACCGTTCATAATATTTCGTATTTATCGTGTTCGGCGTTTCCAAAGGTCCACTATCATACTCTTTCGTATGATCTTTGGTCATAATCGCTTTCATACAATCTTTATTAGACTTGTTAAAAGTTTATCAAACGAGTTTATGACCCTATCATTTTTAAACGCACTGCATGTTAAGTGGCTGACGAATTATTCCTACCGAGTTCCTTTGCTTTATACCTGCAAAATGCATTATACTTGTCTGTTATTAGTTGTTGTAAAAAATCCTTTCATTTACAGTTGAAATTTATTCAATTTTTATCTTAATAAGTCATAATCCCTAAACATATTCACCTGTAGGGTAACTCCTTCCCACACCCACCATGATATTCGAATTTAATTCCCCCTATCCCTTAAATTATTTCTGTGGAAGACCCTGTCAAAAACGGGAACAAAACTCCATGAAATATGTTCTTGACTTAAAGTAAAACTTATAGTCAGACTCTCTCTAATTTCTAAAATAATCACAGAGTTGACTTTGAAAAGGGAATAATTTATGTTACTAATACTGGAACATTTTTGTCAGACTTCAGTTGAAAGGAAATTTGATAACACTTCTTTTTCCGGAATAACCCCCTTTTAGTGGTCTCTTGATAAAGTTAAGCGCGTTTTGTTTCTAACATTTTGTTTTATCCATAGTTTGCTAAGAATACAGAAATATTGAGTTTGTGAGTTTCCGAAAAAAACATTGACCAACAACGTTCCATGTATTATTAGTTATGTCAGATTTAACCCTTAGTCACTCTCAGGCTGATCAGGGTTTACAATGTCCGGCTGCTAATCAGTCATTTCTCTAAAACACCCCTTTGTAACATAAATGGAATGGTCAAAATTTAAAAGAGGACAATCCAATAGACATTCATCAAGTGCTAAGGGTTAAAGTCAGATATTGTTGTAATTGTTGTATGCTATTTTGCGGTTGTACCTCCCGCGATAGAAACTGCAAGGCAAATTTGTAATAGTTATGTTAGACAAACCAATTTAGAGCCATTTTGAGCATTGTAGTGGCCTGAGGAGTGTGTGATGTAGTTCGTGATTTTTTTTTATAGTCTTTAAGTAGGATATCCTTTTTTTATTCAGATAACTGATCGCTTAACAATGCATGCACAGATTTAATAACCTATATTTACATTTTGTAATTTAAATACGATTTACCCATACAGATATGATGGTGGACGGGCCTTTTGGTGAAATGCCGAACCCTTTACTGATGGCAGCAAACCCTCAAAATGGCGCAATAGGTCAGAACGCCGGCGGAACTGCTGGTGGTATGGCTGTCGGAAGTGGGCGTGGTCTGGCGGTCGGCAATGCAGGAGGAGCAGCGAGTAAGTACAGATACATATTTTTTTTATTTGTAAACGACTATGTGTACAGTTACATTTGGTTGCAAGTGTCCGCAAATGAAATTCGTTGAAATTTCAAGAAACATTTTCTATCAAACATGTCAAATGGAATTAATTAACAGTTTCTCACCATTAAAGTAGTAATAATGAATATCAAATAATTTGTTTTGTAATTTTAATACCATAATTTATTATAATATAGAACTATAATTTATTATAGATAGACATATTGAACCTATATTTAAAATGGTGTTATTAATTAATGTTTCTTTCTTTTAAATATAAATATAAAACGAATATTTGTTGTTTTGGAGTATAATATAATAAAAGATTTCTCGCTTCGAGATAAAATAAAATATGTTATTCACGACAAAACAATATATTTTCTGTTTATTTTATGATTTTACAAACAATTATTTCAGCAATTTCAGTAACAAAACCGTTTTACACACCTGGCTACGCGCCCTGTTTCTTTCCTAGTCACAGAAAGAAAGAATGGTAATTCAATAAAAAGTGGATTTAACTGTATAACAGTAGGAAAATATCTTGTGAGCCGTGTTGCTGTGAATGCATTTGTGTTGGTTGTACATTAAAAACGTAGTCCCGGCAGCTTCTGTGGAAATAAAACGCTATATTCCACGCTTTTATTTCACTGATAAAACATAGTGTTTCAATGCTTATCTTATAAAATAAAAGGTGGTATTACTCGTTTCGATTCCAGTAAGCCTTAAAGTATGTACTGTATTCCATATTTTATACAAATAATGTCAGTGTTTGATTGAAACATATTTTATTGCCAATATTTTACATACAGAGTAATATCAACAATATATACGATATAACTGATCATAAATATTATAATGACAAATGGGTCGGGTAACAAGTTCTACCAACAGTCGATTAAACTCTTCCTAGCATCAGTGAATTATCAACTGATACATTTTAAATATCAGCCTTCTCAAAAACATTCGAGCAGTTGTGTACAGAGGTCAGTAAGTCATTATAACATCAAATATTTCCAAATGTAGTCACATGGTTAAACACTGCACAGCCCAGACGATGCAGCATTTGTTTATAAACTCGAAAGAAACTACTGGCGTTTATTTTTGTATGAAGCTTCTTATGGAATTATGTTTGTACACTGTGATATAAAACAAGGGTGTCTAATGATGGCCATGAATCGTCCACATGATGACCTTGTTCTTAGACAAATGTCACAAGAAGAACCAAAGTAAAGAAATAAGACACATGTCATGATATAAAACAATATAAGAAAAGAACCAAAACCTTAATACAATGTATCAAACTTATGACCAAACTCCTTAGAAGAGACAAATCATCTACTCATAGGCGTAGGAGCCGGGGTGGGGTGCAGGGGGCGTGGGGTACTTTTCCCCCTATATAATGTTGTAGTTTTGGTGTAATTGAGCGTGGATAACGTTTTTTTCGTTTTTTTGCTTGTCAAAAAAATTGTGAAAATGTTTGACCTCCCCAATTAATGAAATAATGAAAAATAAGAAATGCAGCGTATATAACTTTGGCACCCATATTTAATCCACACGTTAGTGCACCTAAAAGGTAGAAGAAATATCAATCTTAATATGCGTATGGCACCTGATCATGCTCCTATCTACCGCTCGTACTCTTACCACTCGTGCTCTTATCTACCGCTCGTACTCTTACCACTCGTGCTCTTATCTACCGCTCGTACTCTTACCACTCGTGCTCTTATCTACTAATCAACATAGTCGCTTTATCATGTTTATTAGAAGCTTATTATATTATTTCTGCTTTTATATTAGTATACATTTTGAATATGCACGCATTCAGTAGAGCTTTTATTCACTATAGCTTATGTTTTATATAAGAACGTATGTCATTTAGCATTGCCATTTATATTGGAAACGTATTGGGAAACGTTTATAAATTAACTGAAAGGACATCAACGTTAACTAACATCTGGACATATATTTTGTCCGGATTTTACACCTGAGTGTAGCATCACAATTGACGCACATACTTACAAAGACGTCAGTATCCGTCTCTCCATCTATATTAATACATACTGAAAGGGAATCCCTGAAGTATGTTCATTAAGTGTAACAATGTCGGAACCACAGTTGACAGTTGCATAGTCGACAGATGTTAAAATACACAGGCATACAATGGACATTTTTAACTAAAATAGTAAAGAAATTAACGTCTGGGGCTTACTTAAAACGATTTGATTTGACAAATAGAAGAAATAAATTACATTCGGATATAAAATATATCGCTTCTATTGCTTCAATTATCCATGATCTAAAACATCTTTCAGAACAGCATTACTGGCTAGCACTGCATGGCCTTTAATCCATCAACATCCATTGCAGGTGGTGGGTTCGATTACAACTTATACGACTTGTTTATGGGACCAGACCCTTCATCCCAAAGTTACCAGCCGCCAGTACACGACCATCATTCTAGTAACGGAATGGGATCCGATCTTTTGGCACATGCCCATCCTCTAATTACAACAAGTTCTTCATCAACAAAAGCCACCGCGACTCCTTCATCGCCTAACACTGCTAACAGAGCGATTGCAATGGGTGACCCGAGCGATATTTCATATGAGATGCAAAACGAAGCTTTTACGCAATTAGGGCACGTTGGTCATCTTGTTAAGGTTCAGTCTAAAACTGCTGCCTCTAAAATGGCAGGTGAACATTCGTCTAATCGTGAAACTGTGAATGGCTCATCTCTTGCAGTTTCAAGTGGGATTGGAAATGTTAGTTCACTTTCTGGATCCGATAAGTCTACACTAGCAACAGACGCTTCAAAGGCAACGTTTAACCCAGGAACGGGTATGGATTTGGAGATGGCTGCACTACAATCAGCTTTATTAGGTACTGCAGTGGACATGACGGGTATGATTCCTCCGCCTTTTGAATTACCCTCCACTCATTCTACTGGATCTAGTGTCAAAAATGAAGAAGTAAATGCTTCACAAGCAAATGCTGGTGTTGATTCGATCTCTAAACCATCTTCAAGATTCTCAAGTTACCCACGTCCAAACACCGGATTCCAAATACCAAATGTCGTTGGCGGTTCGGTTTATGTATCATCTCCTGAAACAACAAATACATCAGGTAGAAACTCCACATCAGGTTCAACCGTCATTGGTAGTGTCGTTCATTTACCATCTTTTAAAAACTCTAGCTTCACAGATACTGACTCAACATTAGTGGAAATAGCTGCATTGCAATCAGCCATATTAGGTACAGAAGTGACGGGGATGGAACCGGAACCTTTTTTACAACCTGACGGCTCTAGTGTCAGTCATCTAAGCAAAAATGCATTTAACAAAACTGATGTTATTGAATCAATGTATGTACCATCTTCTTCTAATGTGCATGGTACACCTGTTGGTTTACAGAATAGGAGGTCATTAAATCTGCCATCATCCATTGGTTTATTAAGTATCACCAACAACGTTGATGAAAATAAACCAAACATTAAGGAGAGGACTTCAGTTGCCAATATTCAAAGTGGTTACGAGAAAAACGAGGGACTCAAAATACCATCCTCTGCTTTTGATGTGTCCAGTGAATATCCTTTCGGTATGCCTGAGAGCGTCAGTAAAGACATTAGAAAAGCAAACTTTGATCATGGAATAGATATTTTAGCTGAAAATGCTTATACAGGCTCAAACAATTCACCATTTTTTAAAAGTAAAGACACAGTTAATAATATTGTTGTTGGAACATTGTCTATTCAACCAGCTGATGCTGATGCTTTATCAAGCTCTATTACACCTGACCGGTTTGGAAGTCAACGTTATATGGGTGTTTCTACTACTGCAGGTACAGTGGAACCTATCGTCAATGTAGCGGTGCCGGAAATGCCGCATGTTCAAGACCTATCATCCGATGGTATATACCCGTTTGAAGGAAGCTTTATTGCAAGGGAAGCCACTATTAACCAAGGGGCAGCACTTATATCCGATATGAACAAAGCAATAGAAACTTCAGTTCATGGAGAAACCCTTCATATAGAACCAATTTCAAATGAATTAACTATCGATTCTATACCAAAAATCATTGTCGCAAATAAGAGCAATGTAGAAAATACGCAAGAAACTCGAAATATGTCGGATTTCCACGAAACACCCAGAAATGTAAATGTTGTATCTTCTAAACCAATCAAAAATATAGATTTCGGAAGCAGTACTTTGGGTGCTGAAAATGAAGTAACTGCCATACGCAATCTCTCTTCCACGGAAACATCAAAATCAAGCGGACACATTGATTTAAAGGAAGATTCAGCAGTTAGAAGAGGATCTTTTGTTATTGAAACGGGTTTTCCTGCTGGTGCTGGTGACCAGAGTTTGCTGACAGTGGGAAATAATCCAACTGAATTTCTTGGCAATGATATTCAAGTTAGTGGACTTGTTATTGGACCAAGTAATCATTATAATTCATTAGGAATTGCTGAGCTATCGTTAGCCACAACAGCAATTTTGGACAAAACTTCGGAAAATGAAAGTAAAGGCAAGCATATGAATTCTGTTTCAACAAGCGGTTTTGTAAATAATAATAAAGACAATACGCAAATAGCTGGGAACATGTCAGAATCCCATGAATCACTTGGAAATGTAAATGGTGTATTACATAAACCATCTGGATCGGGAGAAAAAATCAATCAATCTATGCAAACAAGTAGCGATAAACCTACATCAATCGGCGGAGAGATATTTTCTGGAGGTGTTAACTCTTTTCACGAGTTTAACATAACGCAACCCGTAGTATCTGGTGGTTCAGAATTTGCTTCTGCTTTAGACAACATGTCTAATACGATGACTTCACAAACCGGTTCAGTCGAAGTTTCTTTATCTTCATATAGTGATGCAGACAGGTCAATAACTCATAATGCATTGACTGGGTTGACAAACATTGACAACGTTAAAGAAGGTCAAAGATCGGACTTGTCTTTAAAAGAAAATACATCTTCAAAAGGTATGGTTGACGCAGGATTAGGAGCATCCTCTGGCATCAGATCTGTAATTGGATTAGGTGAACAATTAAATAATCCAATACATATAAACAACTCAGCTGGAAGTAGCAATACTAACCAATTAACAATAACTGACAATTCTGTAACATCTTCTGCTAATTTAAATGAACTAACAGGTGCTGAGCCAAACATTAACACCCATGTAGTGTTTGACGCTAATACAGGTTCTTATATGGATAGCACTAACGTAGATGTATTTGAAAATAAACACAATAATCTTATTTCAGACACTGCTACAATTCGCTTGACTGGTTCAAACGGAGCTCGAATAACGAACATGGATGGCGTCAGATTGACTGATGCATTCGGCGGTGTCACAATTGGGAAACAGGATGCACCAATGGCCGCGAATAGAATAACTGACAAACAAAATCTCATTACCACAGAAACATCAAAATTAAACGGACAAATTGATTCAAAAAGAGTTTCAGCATTCCCAAGGGGATCTTTCGTTATTGGTGCTGGTCTTCCTAATTCTAAGGTTATACATTTTGGTGGTACTGATCAGAGTCTAGTCAAAGGTGGAAATTATCCCACTGAATTTCTTGCAGGAGCCCTTCAACATGGTGGAATTGCTATTGGGTCAGGTTATCAAGGAAATTCATTAAGCAATGCAGGACTATCATTATCTAAAATGTCAGTCTCAGAAAATGTAGATACAGGTACTATTGCTGCCAACACTAAACCTGTGGCAGTCGATATGTCTGGTTTTGTACCACGTACACTTGAAACTTCAGTCAGCATACCGACAACACAATCACGCGGAGCAGGAGACGGTATTGCTCCGTCACACAATAAAGTGAATACCATTAAAAAGGAAACACACATTATACCAGTATTGTCGACTCTAACGGACCAGACCTTAAAGACTAACATTGCAAATGAAACTCGACCAGGCTTACGGGACATTAATTTGTCTTCGTCTGCGACTTCTACATTTGACAAACCTACATCTAGTTCTACTGGTATTTCATCGTCAGCACCGTCTAAAATTGACCCACCTAATCCTAATATTTTGGTAGATAAAACGAGCGTAAGTAGATTTGGAATACAAAGTCCATTCTTTGGAAACTCTGGTACAGTGGGATTTGTAGTGGTTCCAAATACTGGCTCGCCTGGTCTACCTTCTACGGTGACGGACCTATCAAAGGTGGTTGACCTAGCAAGACGAGCAGGTGGCAAAACTGTCAATCCGAATACAAATCTTTTCAATTCAAACATGACGGAATCGACATATTCATTGTCCTCATCTTCGCAAGCAGCACGAAATAGTCAACATATGTCAGTAGTAGCAGACACACCATCATCTTTCTCATTATGGGGACACTATCTGAATCCACAGATGACTTTATCTACTGGTGTATCATCTTCGTCTTCACAAACAGAAGCTGTAAGTCCGAGAAAAGACACTTTATCAACTTCGTCATCATCGTCTTCGGTTGCAATCGGGAACGTTCAAAGACAGCAGCCTATTGTTGGTCAATTGTTTGGTGACGCAAGCGACGCAGGGACAGTACCTACAGTGGACGGGAAATATTTTCAACATTCAAGCATAATGCGTACTCCTACAGTTGACTTTATGACTACGTTTTTTAATAATGCTGCACAACCATCAAAAACAACACAAAGTGGTCAGCCAGTTGTGCAGTTTATGCCTTTAGAAAAAACGGTTGATTTAAATGCCGGACAAACAGGAACACCCGCTGTAGATCCAACGTCTTCAGCTGATACGTTTGGTGTTGCGGATATCTATACAAGACAGCAACAATTAAATCCAACACAATGGAGACAATTTATGTCATCAGTGTCACATGATATTCAACCTAGCAAGGACGTTGTCGGTTACCAAACTGAAAATGTTGTTGGAACTGGTGAAACACGTCCTTTAAATACTAATGAAGTGGGGAATACTAACTTGGTCAGCGATACGTCACGTATCAACGCACTAGATGCACAGCTTGACAAACTAAGGCTTGTTCAGATCGCAAAGCAAGCGTTAATCAATAAACAACCGAAAACAGGAGCTCAAAATAAAGTCAATTCGATAACATCATTTAAAGCTCCGGGTATGACTGGCCATAAATCGGTTCCAGTAAACAGTGGTGGAGCTAATAATGACCCAATTGTAAACCAAGGCTCACAAGCTGGTTCAAAACAACCAATGATGTTTTCCGGGCGACAAGTTCTAGCTTCACAAACAACAAACTTCCAAAAAGCTTTACAACAGCAACTCAAACGCATTGGGGTACCTGTATTTGGTGGTCAGGCTGGCACTAGCAGCGCTAGTAGCGCTGAAACGTCAAATACCCAAAGCATTCAAAGCAAATTACAAGCAGGTACTGCAAGCAATCAAAGGTCATTTCCGGATCAGGCTAGTAAGGGCATGTTTGTCCTAGATAGATCAATAAATCTGGCGGATGTAATTCCTCAGTCAGGTTTCACATGGGGTGCTCTCCGGGACAGTAAAATAGCTCGAGATGCAAGTCAGCTACCTGGACTAACGTCCAAAGGCTTTAGACTAGGACAAGCTATTGTTTTAGAGAAGGTCGGAGGTCTCGGGACAATGCTACCATCACAGGCTATGACAGAAAGAGTAGTTTTACCTAGTACAGCAGAGGCGCCCCAGTTCACTTCTGGAGGCAGAGTTGCACTCTTTGGTGGTACTACAAGTGGAATTGGTAGACCCCTCAGATCAAGTTCGACAATCAACGACGGTAGTGTAGCGGTTTCTCCAGAGACGTGCAGACACCATAAAGACCCAACTAGCGACAATTACTTCATTATGGTTTTAGGTTCACAACGACACCGGTTCAGATGTGCTCTTGGAACAGCGTTTGATCCAGTAACGTGCGAATGTTCAACGCGAGTTGCTGATTCAGGTAATTATTTCTCTTGATTCTTATAATTATATATGAACAGGAATTTAAATTATTCCTTGGAAATGCTGAAATCCATAATTAAGAATAAATGGATCCGTTAAATTGTTATTTGCTTGGGTAACAAGATAGTATAATGCGAGATTAAGCAAGCATGAATATTGAACTCAATATCTCTACGAGCTGAATTTGAATGTCGTTTTTTCCGTGTCGATCTTTTTGTGATTGTGGTCTTTTTACATGCATTTTATTACCTTGAGCCACTGTCATATATTGCATTCTATTTGGTATGACTTGTTGCTCATTTTGATTGCATTTTAATTTAAAAGTTATATTTAAAGAATCTGTATCAATGTTTTTTTAAAACAACATACTAATTATATTATTTACAAGTTGCTAGACATACTAGTTCTTGTTTTATGAATACATTTATGTTTTGCTGAGACCCATATGTTATCCTTTGAAACTATAGCAATTATTACTATTACTGTAATTGTAATTATAATTATTTATTATTATTTTTTTTTTTTTTATTATACAATTATTCAAAAACACCATATTTGAACTAGAAGGCCGCGGCGGGCAAGTGGAGTCGCCTGAAAAAATGTGACTGAAGTAGATCACGTATTAACAAAATCAACAAGAGCATGCTTTAATAAGAAAAAGTATGAAAAGAGAAATTTGGAAATCGTCGAACACGATAAATACAAAAAACATTGCAGTCTCGGTTTGACTGATTGTTCATGAACGGTAGTGAAAAGTGTTTGATACCGTTCACGCCCTCTAGCCCCGAGTTGAGCAGAACTCGATATATAAAAAAGTCAATAGGACAGAAATTTCAGCCATCCCGAAGATGGTATGCATATGAGGGTGAACATGGAACCTTCAATGAGGTATTTTCACACCATTCCATGGTCATCGGCATATGGTCCTAGAAGACGCAAACAAACGTAATACATGTACACCTACTGATCAACTGATCAATTTGAAAGTTGTATCGCTTATAGTTATTTTTCAGTTCTTTTAAACGTAAATTGCAATGTCATGGAAACATACGGGGTGTATGTACAATCACATTTTTACAGATAATGCAGACAGTATAAACGTTTTCCTAGTCATATCTTAATCATCCTAGAGATTATACAAGTTACAACAACTCTCGCGCCCACTAGCACCTGCTTAAGCGGTATTCTACTTTAATGCCACAAAGCTGTCATTAAACTATATTTCATCAGATGATAAAGAATCTTTCAAAGAACCAAAATGGCTTACTGTAAAAAGTCGCCCCGACTAAAAATACTGGTCCGGAGCGTCTCCGTGGCCAAATGGTTAATGACGTTGCGTTTTAAACCTGCGCCTCTCACCGCTGCGGGTTCGAATCCAACTGGGAGCTCAACCTGTAAGTGAGGAGTGTCGATTCTTACGGATGGCGGGAGTGTACAGTACCGGTTCTGCCCCGGAAAAGTGGGTGGTCTCCCTCCACCACAAGAAATCGACCGTCATGATATATAACCTTACATGTGTTACAAATGACGTAAAACACCATGCAAACAAACAAACAAACTTACTGGTCCTTTGCTTTGGGATTATCAAGCCCGATCTGTGTGGCTTTAAAGTAGAATATCGCTTAAGCCGGTGCTAGGAGGCGTGAGAGGTGTTGCACTTAACATTACCTCTCATGAATAGACTCAATAAAACCCAGTCTACTACTTGTATCTCTTGTTTGTGTTTGTTGTTTCCAAGGGATCCCCTTTTCAGTATTTACTTACAACAATTAAAAATTAGAATATTGCTGTCACGTAATTATTGAAAACCTTTTAATTGACACACCCAGATAGTTGCGAAAGAAGCCTTTCAATATGAAATAAATATTTACACACATCCAGTAAGTTGACGAAATCGTAAAAATCAACCCAAATCAACCTATTGGCAAGTTACACAATGTAAATTAAAACATGCCGCGAATATCGCAGATCTACCAAATATCCGGATAAATTCCTAAATCTCGGGATTATTTAGTACTGCTCCAGATCTTGTAAAATGATTGTCTATCCGTTAAATAATTGTTCGTTTAAATACGTGCTTTGCTTCATTTTATTTCGACTTTTATATCTACTCTTATGATATCTTCAATAGCCTTCTAGTTTCGTTGTGTCTTGTTTTACATCAGGGGATTGCCTTGAAGTACACATGGACTTCAATAATGGCATCGTTGAAGACTCCTCCTTTAATAAACTTCCAATTGGTAATGAAAACGTTGAAGTGACCAATAAGTCAACGCCTCTCACGGGAATTGCATTGTTTGGCGGAGACAGCAAACTGACTATATGGAGATACCAAAATTATGATTTTAGGTAAGTTGATGTATTTTGTTTCTTAGCAATAACACACAATAGTGCATATATTAATTGGTTAAAAAGTATGTCTTCAGGCTTGGTGTATTAAACATTTTAAAATGTGATAGTTTAGAGAAATTTGGCCAAAAATGAAATGTGAAATTGTTTACAAACTAACAAGCTTAAAACAATACAATGCTTGAACTAGAGTTCCACGGTAAATACGCTATTTCAACGCCTAATAGATTGTCTTTTTTTTGTTTAGGCATATTATGTTAAACATATACTTAAACCAAAATGTTACCCCAAAATAACCCCATGACTGGCATCTTATAAAATAATGAGGTCATTGCTCATTAAAGCAATCGTGCGCGTCTGTGCGTGCGTGTTTTTTTAGGTTAAATATCCCGTTCGACACGGCTGAAAGTATGTCACGGTAAGGTCAAAGCTGTCCATCGTTATGAGTGTGGGTAGGGTGGGGTTTGGATGTAGTGTGAGAATAATCATCCTAGTTTATGTCTAATGCGTACAGTTGAGCAAGTACTCCTATGTCTGTATAAAGTTAACAGCAAACAAATACTACAGTTTTAGATAGAAACCATGTTTATGCTATGAACAAATACTGAAGATTTATATAAATCATGTAAGTTTGATATAAAGCATTTTTATGTTACAAACAACTACTACAATTTAAATAGAAAGCATGCTTATGTAATAAACAAATACTAACGTTTCATATAGAAAGCATGCTTCTGTTATAAGCAAATACTAAAGTTGTATATAGAAAGCCATGTAAACTTATGCTACAGTTTTATATAGACATAAGTTGTATACAGCAAGAATGTTTTGTTATTAAATGTGTTCGCACTGCACGAGAAACACTGGATGACCGTATTAATGTCAAAAACTGCGGTAATGTATTTTATCACTTCAGTTAATATGTGTCAAAACAAGGTTGAACTTCCATTAATTTAGTTTTTTTGTGTGTATCCTTAATTAATGTCGAGAGGTGTTTCATTAAGCAAGTCAAAGCAGATTGTATGAAGCAAATACTTTTGTACTTATTAACAATACATAAACATTGTACACGTACAATAAAACATTGTAATTTATTAAGAGTGATGCATGTTATAATTATTTTGTTCAGTAATAACGATTTTATATTACACTGTGAGTAGCAAATAAAACGCCATTACAAGATATTTATTTGTGCAAAGCATTTATTGGGAACTTAAATACCTATTCTTAGCATATTACTTTATTGTTGTTATTTTTTGTGATATTTTGTTGTTATTGCTTTTGTCTTTTGCGTATTTTTTTTGGCTTCAATATCTGCGTCATATCTTAACATTTTCTCTCTTTATCGTGTAGTCACTGGCGACGGCGTCGCGTTTCTAGTTAGGAATGTAATATCATCATCGTTGGAGACATATGTAAAACATAAAATAAATAAAACTATATTATTTTCTTCATTGTTGCTTTTTTATTTTTTATTTTAATAGCCGGCTCAAACAGATTTAGTGTAAGGTCCCTTTGTGTTTGACTATGTTTGTGTATGATTGTAAACGTAAGACCCATCTTTCATTTCTCGTTGACGGATTTCACCCTGGCAAAAATATAAACTCTCAACGTTTGCAATCGCTCCATAGCTAAATTTGTATCCATATACATAAACATGAACACGTTCCAATTGCCCAAACCAAACCTAGATCTTCGCGTTCAGTTTGCGAGTATCTACATTTCGTGTATGTCAAACTCCTGCTTGCGTAACAAATGACTCATCACCTTTTGTCAGTTCGACAGGAAATGTAGCTTTAACAGGAGTATGAATGAAAACAGGACCAAAAAACGCGCATTAAAACAATTATAACGTTATTCAAAGGAAAGGCATCTGCCACCATAGACGCAAACGGGTTAACAATAGGGATACCGCTTTGGAACGGTCAGTGGCTGGAAGACCGCTGGAGGTTTAAACCAGGCTCTAGGTCAAAATTCATGCCAAGCCTACCTTATAATCATCTGGCAATATATTCCCCATGGACACTAGTTCGTACATACTGGAACTCAGTTAGGTTCAGTGTAAAACAGCTGCACGTTATCCAGTTAGCATCGTGTTATTTCTGCATAGGAGCGTGAACATGATGATGCGTACACCTGGACACCTTTGTAGAATCAATTATAGCACAATCCGATACATTTCTGCAGCGAAGCTTACTCTGAAAACTCAAAGTTTGTACCTATATGTAGTCCCAATGTGTGAAGAAAGTTGTAATTTCCCTCGCTTCTGGCTCGAGTTTTAGCTCATGGTATACAAGCCTTATGCCCAATTTGATGAAGACTGAAAACGTTCATGTCCTGTTTAACTTCTTTGATTGTTCCTCTCTAGCAGCTTGTCACTCCTATAAATAAGCGTATGTCGTAATCGTTGCCCGTAATTATGACAGAATGTGACATCCATTTGCGTGGATTGTTCACTTATTCAATGACGGTTAATTGTTCTAGTTTAGTTAATCAATATTACGATTCAGTTTTTCTTGGAGATTGCATCGAAAAGGATGAATGACGGGTTCCACGTCCTTGTCAGTTGGTATTATTAGTTTAAATTCTTTTAATTCCCCATACCTTGAAACAAGTATTTATATGTGTTCAACATTGATGATTTATTGTTTATTTTAGCATTCTATTTATTGTCGGTCTTACAGACTGTCTCCTCTATTTCCTGGCTGATAAAACGGCTTATGAATCTTCGGCGGCATATATCCACGATTCGATCCGCCATGTGTTGATCCTCCAAGACTCGATTCTGCATGATTCTGTCTGACTTTTATTGCACACGTGGTTCCTCTAATGCTTTCAGCATTTTCCATTAACTTCAATGTGCATCAGCACTTTCGTGCTCTGACGAAATTTCCAACAGCTTATGGAGTGTAAAAATGGTTTTACAGAGAAATTGAAAACACAAATTTTTAAAATCTTTTTACTTTTAATTATACGCAAGGCAGTTTAAAATCAAAATTATTCTGGATTTATACAATAAGGGCTATTCCTTTAAAACATACAGGAGACTTCAGGAAGGCACTTTTGAAATTGAACACCCACCCATAGATGCAATATAGAGATTGAATAATAAAATTTCGGAAAACAGGGTTCACCCATAGATGTTTACTAAATTGCCTTCTTGTGGCGCTAGATACGTTTTAATGGAATAGCCCTAAGGTATTTTATGCAATGCTGGATAAATACTCCAAAGTCGCCGTGTGTCCCTTTCAGCATTTGTATAACGTAACGTAACATGGGACATAAAAAATGTGAATGATTATTTTCATCAGTAACACATTGATACGAATACATCTTTGCAGGGATCACATTATGTTGAAGCTACAGTTTAGGCCAGGTCCTGGTGGGGACCGTTTCCAGCCACTGTTAACTAACTGTGACGCAGGGGGTGATGGACCGTCTGTTGGTATTGTGTATGACAGTACATTGAAAGAAGTGGATTTGTTACTTAATACAGACAACGATACAAACAAACAACTGAAGTTTTCTATTAATGTAAGTTATTATAATTATGTTTTAATTACTTCAATTGAATATACTGTATACGTGTCGAAGACGTTCAGCTGCTACAAAACATAAACAGATGAGATAAGCTTATAATTACTATATTTGAAGAGAGAGACTCAATTTGCATGAGGGGCCTAGGAATCTTTATGTGAGGAAGCTATCCAGCTGGCTTGCGGAACGTCGGTGGTTCTACCCGGGTGCCCGCCCGTGCACGAAAATTTCCCGGATGGGCACCTTGGATCTTCCTCCACCAGTGTAAGCTGGAAAGTCGTCATATGACCTTAGCTGTTGGTGCGACTATAAAATCCAATTCAATTCAATACAATTCAATTTGCATGATGCCTTTCTTGCTTTGGACAAGCATTGTATCGATGAATAAGCTGAGTTGAGTTTACTTTAATCTCTAGAAAGTTATTGAATTTGTATTATACCAAACACTTAGACTTGATTGTTGTTTAAAAACTCATCAATACATTATATGCAGTCAAGATTATTAAAAGCCGCCCTAGAGAGAGGAGAAGAATACATAGGAATCCTGGAATCAGCCAGTACTCTTACTAACAAATAGATTCATACGGTTTTAATGTGCTCGGAGGATAGACTTCGATAAGCGGGAAGGACCGCGCGGATTATGTCCCAATCCAAATAGTCCGAGAACAGTTGCCTCGCAAAAATGTCAACGTACTTGATCATGATAGAGTAACACCCCAGGAATATGTCTAGCCCTGTTGTAGTCATCAATCGTGGTAGCACTAAAAAGCTATTCAAGATGGCGTCCAAGATTGCCGCCAAAATGTGATATAATAATTGTTTTGTTGAATTACATTTGTATCAATAAAGATATTATCATATAAATTTACAGATATGTGTATCTTAAATACACAATTTAGCTCACGTGATGTATAGCAAAGTTCAAGGTCACAGTCAAAGGTCAAAGATCAAATTTGAGCTTTTTTGGTGTCTTCGCGTCTTCTTGTTTTCTTTTAAAACATACAAACAGAGATCTGCAGATGGATTGACACTTGATCAAGATAGAGTAACATCCCATGACTATTTCTAGCCATGATGTAGTCATGAAGTGTGGTAGCACTAAAAAGCTATTCAAGATGGCTTCCAAGATGGCCGCTAAAATGTGATATAGTCATAATAATTGCTTTTTTGCTTAACATTTGTATCAATCAAGATCATACAAACAGAGATATGTAAAAGGTTTGACAGTTGATCATGTTAGAGTAACATCCCATGAATATTTCTAGCCTTATTGTAGTCATATATTATTGTAGCACTAAACATTTATTCATGATGACGTCCAAACGGCTGAAGAAATGTGATATACATATACATTGCTATGTGCATAACATTTGTATCAGTAAATATGTTATTTTAAAAATGTACAAGTATGTGTATGGCAGACAATGTTTGCAATACAATACATGTATTTAGTGATATATTGCAACGTTCAAGGTCACTATCAAAGGTGAAAGGACAAATTTGAGCCTTTTTTGATGTCTTCTTTTGTTTATTTTAAACAAACAAAATAAGTTTACATATGTATACATTTATAATAGACTAGGAGTAATATACCACATAGATTATATTAAAGTTCAAGGTCACACTAAAGGGTATAATTCCATATAAAATACCACATAGATTATATTAAAGTTCAAGGTCACACTAAAGGGTATAATTCCATATAAAATACCACATAGATTATATTAAAGTTCAAGGTCACACTAAAGGGTATAATTCCATATAAAACACGTATGTTGTAATGGGTTAGCCAAGATATTATATAGAGCTTGACAAACTTTTGTATACATCATAACATGTATTTCATACTACAAGTTCATGTCCTTGTCTCAATTTGGCAAGTCACAGTCAGGGGTCAAATACATGGAATGTTTGGATATTAGAGACGTTTCTCCTGTTTTAATCTACACAGATATAAGCAGGAAGCTTACTGTTACATATACTTTTACAATGTGATGACAAAAACAACGCAGTTTAGAATGAAAATGAAGAAAATGTTGAAGTGAATGTTTTAGTCAAAGGGACATTTGAAGATGAAGATCTGTACTGTCTGCAATGCACGTTTGCAGACCAGATCTCTGTTTATATGTTTAAAATAAACCAAGAGGAAATAAAGACACCAAACAAGCTCAAATTTGACCTTTGAACCTCGACTGTGACCTTGAACGTTGCCATGTATTACGAATTAATACGTGATATACATTGTATCTCTAAGATACAAATACCTGAACATTCATATAAAATATCTTTATTGGTGCACATGTTATGCAACAAAGCAATTATTATGACTACATCACATTTTGGCGGCCATCTTGGACGCCATCTTGAATAGTATTTTAGTGCTACCACAATTCATGACTACAACAGGGCTAGAAATATTCCTGGGTTGTTACTCTAACATGATCTAGTGTCAAACCTTCTGCAGATCTTTTTGTATGTTTTAAAATAAACTAAGAAGTCACAGACACCAAAAAAAGTCTTAAATTTGACCTTTGACCCTTGACTGTGACCTTGAACTTTGCCATGCATTACTCAATTTTGCTCGAGATAAAATGTGTATCTAAGATACACATATCTGTAAATTTATAAAGTATTATCTTTATTGGAACAAATGTTATGCAACAAAACAATTAGTTTGAATCTAAATCACATTTTGGCGGTCATCTTGGACGCCATCTTCAATAACTTTTTAGTCCTACCACAATTCATGTCTACAACAGATCTCAGAAAATGACCCAGGCATCAAACTAATTGAATATAAGGGCAAACTTTCTACGGATGGGGTAGGCTACGTTTTTCATTTTCTAGCCCCCTTTTCTGAAACTGCTCTCGAACTGAAAGGACGAGGCTAAGAAAACGTTTCCAAGAACACGACGACTAACCCCAATGGCGCCGGGTCCTCCGTATTTCATACATACGGCCAGTCCATCAGTCGGTTTTCATCGAAACCTAAACTACTCATTCATTAGTTGAAGGAGCCTGTTCATATTTGACGCATAGAATACCTAAGATCCATGGATGACAAAGAAAGTTTCGAATCCAGTATTTGACTTCTGGGACCAGAGGTCAAGGTTAAAAAGTTCAAATTCATCAAAATGAGATAAAAGTCTATCAATAGTTGTCTTCCATCTAATTAGTAATTATATGGACATACACTAGGGAACGAGTTTTGAAATGTTACCCGGGCACTCCTACCCAGGTGAGGGGACTTCTTGTCATATGAGTTCATCGTGTATGTTTGTTGTTATCTTGTAACCTAAACTCCTCCTACATCAGTTGAAGGGTTGTGTTCATATTTCGCACAATGATTGCTTAAAATATGCAGATAACAACGAATGTTTGAAATCCAGGGTCTGATCTCTAAGTCCAGAAGTCAAGATCAAAAGCTCGAACTCACCAAAATGGACATTACTGATATAGTTTTCAAAACTGTTAATAACATTTATTTGCATTCTTGGGTCCGCATACTCCTCATTATTTACGTATGCGTATCTTACCAGCCCGACGAATGGAATGACGTGACATATATCTACGATGGTCAAGAGTTCATAGGTATTGTAAATGGTGTGAGAAGATATATTTCCCGACACGATCCTCATCTACTTGGTATAATTGGCGGAGAGATAAAGTCATTGCCAACCCAAGGTGAGATTTCTTTAAATGTTAACACTACTTTTCTTCAATAAATGTGATATATAATAATGTCATATACTAAATGAAAATATTTGCAAACAAGCACTCAACGATAATTTATATTAATAAATACTGAAAAGTGGATCCCTTGGAAGCAACAAACACAAACAAGAGATAAAAGTAGCAGACTCGGTTTTATTGAGTCTGTTCATGAGGGGTAATGTGAAGTGCAGACATAGTCCCTGGGTCATAACTTGAAAGTCGTTGAGATTCAACCCCTATAACCATATATATACACTTAATATGCATGTAGAAAAGGATACATCGGGGTCCATCGTCCATAACTTGGAAACGGTTGAGGCCACCCTATGACCATATATATACACTTGCTGGGCATGAACGCTTGAAGGCTGGCGCGGAAATTGCGATGGAACGCTTTCGACTTAATGATCTAATTATTGTTTGAAATAATAAGCTTGTTTGATAATCTTTTCATCTTTGCAAAGACCATTATGTGATCGATTCAGGGCCATCTTGGTCCTTTTGTTTTACTATTGTGTTTTAAATGTCTCATTGCTTTTTTCGATTTCTGTTTTAGTAATTGAGTGTTTGCTTTTACATTTGTATTAAATACATACGTTTATATTATAAACAGAAATATGATAGACATAGCAGTTGTAAGTTATTCTTTTAACAAACTGAGAAACATATTTAATATAATAATTGTTCCATTACTATTTCAGTAGAAAGACTTTAACTATTTCTCCACACCAATCATAATGATGTGACTAAAAACCTATTTTGAAAACATAACCAATCTCGCCAAAATACACACAAACGCGCGCGCACGAATGTACATAGAGAATATTATGTCAGTGCCTTTTACTATCAAGTCTATTATGCGAGGCTTAGAAAACGAAGAATGGCGATTTCGTTTTCGTGCCGAGCCTAATAAGCTTGATAGTAAAAGGCACTGACGTACAGCTCTGTTATCGTTTTAGTATTACTGTATTATTAATATTGATGTGTACGTTTATTCTCCAGGTTTGATAGAAATCCGAGACGCAGCCATAGTGCTTGGACACTGTCCACGCTATGGGTATTTCCGAGGAGCCATGGTCGATGTAAGTCGAATTATTTGTTTAGCTAGTTAACAGTTTGTCTACTTGTCTCGCCTTTTTTTTTAATGGAAAAGGGATATGATACATTTTCCACGTGTTAAGCCCAGTCACTAGAACACTGGAACCAAACTTGAAATAGATGCTTATAGTTTGTTTATAGGTTTGCGTCACAGTTGTGTATAAGGTAATATAGCTCAACTACAAACGGAAGTTTTGCAAATGATATTGACCTTTAATCTTACGGGTCTTTATGTTTTTCAATTTTTGTTATTATTTTGCGCATTTCTCTTTTCGCGGGAACACCATGTGATAATTCGACCAAATTTGGACCAGAAATCTTACGGACCATTGTCATTTTCTTTCCGGTTAGCTCTGTTTGTTAGGAGTTAAATTGAATAGACGTTAGAAGCACCTCTTCATACAATAGAACGTATTCACGTCCATCGTAACACATTACAAGTTGTGTATGTATGCGTGTTACGCCTTTATACCAAATCGCGCAATAAGTATACAATGTCATACATGTCATATATAAAATCATTAAAAGGCTTTTCACGCCCCTTGCACCAAGTTCGGTACTTCAGGGTGTTTATATTATATAAAAACTCTGGTACTCCTTAAGCCAGCAGGGGCGTAGCTGACCTGAAATGCATATATAGGCCCGACAAACTAGGGGTTCCGGGGGCACACTTCCCCGTTTTTTTGTTTAACTTACTTATGCAATGGTCCATTCTGGCGTATATATGACAGAGCACGTGCGGTATTTAAAGAAATTTTTTTGGACAAATTTGAGAACTACCATTTTCCAAAGTTGAATTACCTACTCTGTAACATAAAATGAGAAACAAATGTTGACTCTAAACCTCTCCCCACACACCCCACCCCATTTCGCTTCATCTTTTATCACCATTGCATTTTTTTACTTTTCATTTTTTCAAATTGATGTATAGGCCCGGGCCTATATGGCCTAATAGTTGCTACGCCTATGGGCCCAGTATAGGTTGACATTATATTAATTATGTAGTTGTTGTGTTTCTAAAATAAACTAGATTCATTGTGTTAAATTTTATTATAAAATACTAGTCTATTTATTATAAACGACTCATTGTTCTAGGACGCATTACGTTTCGGATATTAAATTCCTACACTTAATGAACCCATTAATGTAAGAATAAGACGAGTTTAACCACAAACCATTTATCATTTTGCAACGCATTTCATGTTTAGTGGTTGACCCATTTACAGTTCGCCTCTATGTTTTCCTCTTTGATTGTGCGGTGACCGGACAGATTTTTGACCCTACGATGACGTTTACATAAATCCTCAAAGGACGGTAGCATTTATTGTTTGTCTTAAATCTTGTCTTGTCTTGTCGTACCCTTAACGGTTTGTTCCCTTTTCACTCAGGCTTCTGTCAAGTCAGTGAATACTTGCTTTGTGGCTTTCTATACGTGATCATTTATGTGTTATATTGCCTATATAAAGGTGCGTGCGTGCGTGCGTGCGTGTGTGTGTGTGTCGGACTACATATATTGATTTAAGTATTGCCTTTTGAACTTAATTCTGTGGCTGGTGTTGTGAAAGGCAAAATAAGCATAGGTAGTCATTACTTAATATGTATGCTGATGCCATTTAAACTTACAAGTTGTTCGTGTTGTTTTTGTGTTTTTTTGAGAAAGGTTGTAGGGTTCAATACGGTTTCAAATGAACTATTAATATTTTATGTACGACATATACACACACCTAAACAAAGCAAATCAAATTGAAAAGTGACAGTTCATGTCTTAAAGTTTGTTCTCATTGTCCTCCATCGTTAATTATGCATAGTGTATGCCTCATTGTTGAAGTGAACAAAGTACGGTCATGTAATTAAAGAGTACTCGTGACAATTAAAATGAACGCATTATTCAACTTTAAATGAAATAAATATTTTCTTTGTTAAAGCCACGTACAATATGTTGATTTTCAACCATAACGGAGATTATAGATACTTTGTGTTGAGTAAAAGTGTATAATATTACCGTCAAATTTACATTAAATCATCCGACGTCCCCAGGTGTTAATTGAATCAACTCATTTATTTGAAACTTATCCCACCCACTGCACCTCATATACCACGCACCCAACACCCGGAAAAAAGTGTTGCATCTTTTGTAGCTGGCATGGTTTACACGGTTTTAATATACCATAAGTTTGAACAATTGCGCAGCTTTGCCCTCTTTTTTTTTTACGTTTCAATACCCATATTCTGCCTTTAATAACAACTACTACAAAGGCTAAATAAAAAATAAAAATAAATAAAAAAATACATAAAACATTTAACGAAGCTTGTCTGTCATGCAAACTGTCACGGGTACCGATGTGTATCTCTACGAAAACACACCAGAAATTAGTAGACGTTGATCTGTATATTGTTTATACCCTAAAGTTCCTATATGTATCTACTATCTGGCCCAAGTGGGTTCTATACTAGTTTCTGTATCTTAGCGACGTTTATCTGGCACCTGACTAAGGTTAGGTTTAAACCACTGTTTGTAACACATAACCGTTTTGTTTGACAGCTGACTTCACGTGATTCCATATCATAACCCTTCAACCCGCTAAGCACCTTTGCCTCCGTTGTAAACCCATATCAGCCTGCAAGCTGATCAGGGTTTACAATGTCCGGCTGCTGATCAGTCATATTCCCCAAAACACCCCTTTGTCACATAAATGGAATGATCTCAATTCAAAGAAAGAACAGTCCATTATATATATTATGTAGCGGGTCAAAGCAGCGTTCGTGATATTCGAGCCCAATCAGTGTGTATTTAAATTAGAATACCGCTTAAGGTGTATTGGTCATCCATCTTAAAAAAAAAAAAATACAAAATGGATGGGGTATGGTCAAGAGAAATGTTCAACTAAATGCATATTTTTAGGCAGGAGCAATGTCAGTCATATAGTACATGACAGTAATTGATTTTTTTTAATGACGACTGACCAATAGTACTTAAGCCTGTGCTAGGCGGCGTTACATGTTTCGCATCTTATATTACCTCCCATGGATCATAAAACCGAGTCTGCTTCCTTTCTCGTGTTTGTGGTCGTCGCTTGAAAGGGATTCTCCGTATTTTTATACAACCATAAAGACGAACATTTCTTTACTGTTTTTTTTTTCTTTTTCAGATTCAAATCTACACGTGCATTCCAAAGGACTTCCGACTAGAATGAGCCAAAGCTACATCTCTTAGAATTGAACAGACTGACACAATCTGCCAATAAAAAAATGGAAATGAGAAAAATATGGAAATTACGGTTAATGTTGTTGTTTGTGTTATATTAAAATTCTGTAATTGTTTGTATATGTGAGTGTGTTACAAGCTCTAGGATTAAGCGTCACGAGTGCCATGAGGCGACGGCGGTGCCACGAGGCGACAGTGCACAATTTAAGGGCTGTCAAAATGAATGTGAAAGGATTATAAATATTTGATATGTTATTAGAAGTAATTTTCTTATGAGGCGTGCATCCATGGAATCATACCATTAAATATAGTAAATGCATAGTTTTTTCCGTTTTTTTGATGGGTGTGTGTGTGTGTGGTGGGGGGATACAATCAACAATTGTGGGTGGGGGGTGGGGGGGGATACAATCAACAATTAAATATTGTAAATGCGTTGTGTGTTTTTTATATGGGTGGGTGTGTGGGTGTGGGAGAGGGGGAGGGGCGGGGGATAAAATTAACAATTAAATATTGTAAATGCGGTGTTTTTTCCTGTTGTTTTGGTGGGTAGGTATAATTTTCGCGAACAATTACAATAAGAAACAGAAACAAAGTATTCGAAAGTGTTAATGTTTTGCGAAATGTTTATTTAAACTACATGATTATTAAAACATCATAATTGGTCGGAATAGTGTGAACACCTAATAAAAGTTTAACAAAGTGTAGCTTATCTGCTAAATAAAGCCGCTATTAGCTTTCAAGTTGCCAAAAGTAGAGGGAGTACATAATTATTTTCCAACAAGAATCTGAATATGTAAACTGTTCTAATTAAAATAATGTTAAACATTCCATATCAACATTCCATATCAATCAAAATACGGTGTAAGCACAGTTTTTATCAGATTTAAATTTTCAATTCACCATTTATGTTAAAGAAATAGGGCGAAAGAAAAATACTTAATTTTACCCGGGTGGGTTACATTGGATAGCATGCATAACTATGCAGAACGAATTTCCTTCTAAAGAAAAATACTGTTTAGGCTTATTAATTATGTAGTGGTGCTCATAGAATGGGTAATATCAGTATTCGTCAGTTTTAGGTTGGACCACCAACACCATACCCCCCACACATCCCCACCCCACACAAAAAAAACCCAACATAAAACAAATGGACCCCGTCGGCTCTCCTGTCTAAGATTTACAAGGCTGTATTCGACTATGTTATATCGGTGTACAGCTACTTTCTATTAGCCTATTAGATGTGAAACAGTCTTAAAAACGTCCATGTTAAAGGGACACACGGCAATCTTGAAGTTTTTTTATCAAGCAATATAATAAGCATCCCTATTTATTTATCCAGTATCATTTTGACTTTAAACCGGTTTGCATATAATTCAATAAACATTTTGAGTTTTCATATTTTCGTCTTATTCTACAGTATGTCTAACCATATTATTGTTGCAATATTATCAACAGTTAATAATATGCAAAATCAATTTGATTTATACTATTCTTATTATTAATATTAATGACTGAACAAATGCAATTTATGCAGAAAAACTAACAGCCGTGAGTTTGTAAAATAGTTGTCCCTTTTATTAAGATTTCATCTACCTCCGAGAATTGCTGCCTCAATAAAGGTGCTTGTAGAATTTGTAAATATTGTTTAATCTTTAAGTTCTGCGTACGATTTATTAGATAACTACATCAGAAAACTACATAACACAAGTTCATAGTAAACAATTAGCTAGTAAACAATTAGCGAATAGCTCTAGAACGTGCTTTTGTTTCAAGCCCATCTACATATTTGGGTTATGTTTTAATAGAATAGTATTATTTCAATACAATAATTGGCATCTTAAATGTCTTTATATCGCATTGTCTGTATATAAAATAGAAACATTAAACATAGCTGGTGATAAAAAATCGCCATTAAGTTGTTTTGTATATACATTATAATTAATGTGTAATAAAATGTAATGAAAACACAACGCATAGTAAGAGGCTTTTTTATTAACCCCAGTTTGCATGTATGTAACAAACACAGAGTTTACAAGCGGTTAGTTAGCAATTTACAAAATATACAATGGACAGTTTATAAATAGTCAAATATTTACACTTCCAGTTATTTAATGTATATCATGGTTTCCAACTCCTAAATTGTCTAGATATGTCATTAGTTCACTCAAAGCGTGAACTGTGACTTGTATTGCTCCCACTTGCTGAAAAATGCAAGTGCCAATATTTTCTACTTGCTATCTTGCCGCGTTAATACTTAACAACTTTCACTTCGACAGGATTGATATACATGTAAACATGTTTAACGGTCATACTCAGATGCAACGAGGTATTTATGTAAAATTGTACCTACTGTGAAACTATACTAAAGGAAAAAAGAAACGCAACTCGGGAATTTCCGCTATATATTGTATGTATGATATGCTGCTGTTATTCGACTGGTACATGGCTGGGCTAAACATTTCCTTTCGGAAAAAAAACAACACTTAACATATAACACTCCGAATGTTATCGCAACGTTTCATTATTGATATAATAGGCGTTTGGCTCAAGCAGGTGATCGAACTTAGGAAGAACAATTTTGCAACCTCTTTGTATTAAAAACAGTAGTGAAATGGCTGAAATTTTCAAAGCGGAACTTCTATCATTTAATGAATTTCAGGTTACAAAGTGTACTGTGATTAAAAAGTCTACAACAGCGCAGTTTTGTCCTTTCTCTAACTAACTACATCCCTTTTTTAACAGCTTGGGATTTATTTGAAATATTACGTGGAATTGTGTCCATTATAAAATTATAAAGCGGAAACTCTCGAGTTGTGTTTCTTTTTTACACAACTCGTAAAAACTATATTTTACCAGGTTTCACGAATATGTTCAGCGAACAAATGTTTATTGCTTGAAAATTTAGCAAGTGCCAATATTTTCTCTTTGCAATCTGCAAAATCTACTTGCATTTAGCAAATACACAGATGTTAAATGTGATCCTTGGCAAGAACAATATTAACTTTAACTCAGCGTGTTCCCTTTTCACGAAACAATTAGGCCATCTTAGTCTTGAACCTAAAATGACAAACTCAACCCCCCTTTTCGCATTTTATTAGGATGTAATCATTTCCTCATCGCAAACAGTTTTTTAAACTGTCTATATATACAGCTACCTTGTCATTATTGATATTAAAACTGGTAAAACATTCAAATATATGCATGTTTTTAATTGCGATCATTTCCTTGTGGAAAACCAGTTGTGAAAACGTTGCCTTTACCCAACATTGTTTCCTAACCCCTGGCTCTATCCCACTTAACTGCAAAGCAAATATGTAGCTATATACTCCAAACAACGCAAACATCAAGTTAGTACGCACTTTATTGCGTTTTCTTGATTTGCCTTTACTAACAAAATGCATAAGTGTATCAATTCAGTAAATATATGTCAGTCATAAATACAGTCACTCCTACTATAATGCATCATATTAATTCAGATATTTAATGTGTATACATTAGTATGCACACATGATTGACACTTTACATGATATTCGCCATCTATTACATATGTTGACACCACCTAATGCCCCACTAAGTAACGACATTACATTTTCTCGCGTCGATATTGCGGCTTTATTGACGTTTATTACATGGCGCGGCTTATGTTAATTGCTTGTAATACTTCCGTAAGATGGCGGACAGGTGTTCTAGTAATATGCATTATGTTAATGGAATTGGGGTTTTAAGGCGCACCAACACATGAAAACGTTATATGGCGCCTAGCAGGCATGAACATGCCAGGCTCATCTTCCATGTACATCGAGATAAAATATGGAAAATGGGCCTAGAACCTTCTCACCCTGAACTGCAGAGTTGCTGCAAATTCTATCGTAGAAACTCCATTTACGCTGGAGCCACGTTATTGTTTTTCTGCCACTGCTCTTTGATGCGAGCGAGATGGCACCTTAAACAATGCAGGTATCATGATGAAGACCTTTAATGAACATGAACAAAAAATGATAAAATGAACATGAATTTGGGGGGATTTTACCCCTCTGCCTACCCCTCCAAAGGGATCTGCAGTGGCCGTATTCTTTGCCCCGTGACCAAACGGGGCCCCCGGCAACCACACGGGGCATTATGTTAAAAATAGGCGTTCTAGTATCTTAATAATTATATTTTAAAACAAGAGGCCCAAGAGGGCCTGTGGACGCTCTACTGGCTAACATGGCTCTTATAACATCAATGAAGCGAGTGACTGCCATTTACGTCTTTTTGGAAGTTTCGGGCAAAAAACAGCTTTTGAACTAAATCAAGGGCCATAACTAAAGAATCTGATAAAGTTTGGTAAAGATCAGATGAAAACGAAGGCCCTACCGTATTAACGAGGCAAAATATAGCATTTTTAACTCAATCAAGAGCCATAAATCCTCTGTTAATGGTTCAACTGGTCCAACATAGAGCTAAAAAAAAAAAAAAAATAAAAAAAATAAAAAAATAAAAAAATTAAAAAATTAAAAATTAAAAAAAAAAAAAAAAAAATAATAATTAAAATTAAAAAATTTAAAAAAAAATAAATAAAAAAATAAATATATTAATTTAAAAAAATAATTAAAAAAATAAAAGTTTGGAAAACGATCGGATGAAAAATGAAGGCCCTCTCGTCTTAACGAGGCAAAATATAGTGTTTTGAACTAAATCAAGGGCCATAACTAAGCTGTTACTGGTCCGATATGTTTGGTTTACGAACTTGTCCGAGCTTTCATTGATATTAACAATGTGTTAAAGTTTGGTAAAGATAGGTTGAAAAATGAAGGCCCTATCGTCTTAATGAGGCAAACTATAGCATTTTTAACTAAATCAAGGGCCATAACTCCCCTGTTATTGGTCCGATATGGCTAGTTTTCGAACTTGCACGAGCTTTCATTGATATTAACAATCTGATCAAGTTTGGTAAAGATCAGATGAACAATGAAGCCCCTATCGTCTTAACGAGGCAAAATATAGCATTTTTAACTAAATCAAGGGCGACAGCTCCGCTGTTACTGGTCTGATATGGTTGGTTTTCGAACTTGTTCGAGCTTTCAATGACATTAACAATCTGATAAAGTTTGATAAAGATCGGATGAACAATGAAGCCCCTATCGTCTTAACGAGGCAAAATATAGCATTTTTAACTAAATCAAGGGCCATAACTTCGCTCTTACTATTCCGATATGGCTGGTTTTCGAACTTGTCCGAGCTTTCATTGCTATTAACAATCTGATGAAGTCTGGTAAATATTGGATGAACAATGAAGCCCCTAGCGTCTTAACGAGGCAAAATATAGCATTTTTAACTAAATCAAGGGCCATAACTCCGCTGTTACTAGTCCGATATGGCTGGTTTTCGAACCTGTCCGAGCTTTCATTGATATTAACAATGTGGTAAAGTTTGGTAAAGATATGATGAAAAACGAAGGCCCTACCAATTTAACTGGGCAAAATATAGCAATATAGCATTTTCAACTAAATCAAGGACCATAACTCTGGTGTTACTGGTCCGATCTGGCTGGTTTTCGAACTTGTCCGAGCTTTCATTGATATTAACAATGTGGTCAAGTTTGGTAAAGATAGGTTGAAAAATGAAGGCCCTATCGTCTTAACGAGGCAAATATAGCAATATAGCATTTTTAACTAAATCAAGGGCCATAACTCCGCTGTTACTTGGCCAATCTGGCTGGTTTTCGAACTCATCCGAGCTTTCATTGATATTAACAACCTGTTCAAGTTTGGTAAAGATTGGATGAAAAATGAAGGCCCTATCGTCTTAACTAGGCAAATATAGCAATATAGCATTTTTTAACTAAATCAAGGGCCATAACTCTGCTGTTACTTGGCCGATCTGGCTGGTTTTCGAACTCATTCGAGCTTTCATTGATATTAACAACCTGTTAAAGTTTGGTAAAGATTGGATGAAAAATGAAGGCCCTATCATTTTAACGAGACAAAAGTTAACAACGGACGGACGACGGACAACTCGGCATCCCATAAGCTCTGCTGGCCTTCGGCCAGTAGAGCTAAAAAGATATCATTTAATGAGGCGGTGGCAAGCTGCTCAGTGTCTTTAATGATACATGTAACATGCAAGGTGCGTGTGTCATGTGGACATTTATTTATGATAACTATATAACTTGCAAGGACGGGGGCCAAGTGGAAGCGTTTCTTTGATGAGAAATGTAAAATGCAAGGGGCGTTGGCACGAGAAATGATTTCTTTGATAATTGTAACATGCAAGAGGCGAGAGGATAAACTTATTTAATAACTGTAAAAACGGAACACCAATGACACAAATATAATTCACATCAACAATTCATGTTACCGCATATCTCGGGTAATGTCTCAAAATAGTCCACGATATAGTTTGTCATTCCGTATGCATTATATATGTATTACGTAATTTGATATACTAGTAGTCTCTTAATCTTTAAGGACCTCGCATGAATAGTGTATAAGGCAGCTTAACAGAAACACAAAGTCTGTTTTTGAACCACTGAATTGTTTTTGTTTCGAAGAGGTGGCTGTTCCATTTTGAAAATTTGAGAAATAAATTCCAGTTTTAACAACTCATAATAATATGCAAGCCATGCTTTTGTAAACGAGTAAATTCAGCGAATTATTAGTCACCTACCGTTTTAACTTCCCATCTAAATAAAATAGAAAAATAGAAAGGTGTTCCACAGAACACTTGTATCGCCTGCCATGCGCTTATTTCAGCAAGGACAATCCAGCCATGAAGTTTCAAGACAGGGGGTGCAATCCTTCATGAATTGGAGCAGATTTGTTTTTAAATTGTTAATGTTTAAGAAAAGAGGCATAACTCTGCATTGGATAATTGATGAAGATCTGTTTACAGTTTCATGACCATAGGTTAGTATTTTGCCAGGTTACGAGCTAGGTTAGGTTTTATGAAAGGGGCATAACTTAGCCGAAATTAAAGTCAGGGTTATTGCACAAGTCAACAGCATTCAATAATTGATAAAGAAGAACTGTATAATGTTTTATGACTATAAGTCAATCTTTTGCCAAGTTGTGAACCAGGTTAGGGTGCAGGTTATTCTTATGGAAAGAGGCCAAAATAAAAGTCAAGAGTTGTTTAACCATGTGTAACGACATTCCTTGATGTGTGTGAAGTGTTTTATGAACATAGCTCAAACACTTTGCAAGTTATGTCCAAAGTTAGGTCGCAGGTTAAAGAGTGACGGACGACGGACGGACGGGCGATGACGGACAAAGTGATCCATACGTGTCTGTCATACTAAAGGCACCATAAAAAGGCACCAGGCGGTCACATTGGGTCAAAAGCGTAAAAAAGTACCCATACTTAAGCCCCTCATTGCCTACAATATATTTGATATACAGAACATTTGTGCATCATATTAGTGGAATGAAATGGAAAATAGTGTGGCTTTGACCTTGAAGGTAATGACCTGGATGTTGTTAACGACACCGTCTCATATTAGGTTCTATTGAGAGCAACGTCAGAGGTCGATGAGATTAATGTCATGCGGAATACACTGGTGAAGTTGCCATATATATGTCAATACTGTATTAGCTGAGATGGCAATGATAGCTGGTGATCATATTGGACTAACTTTTGTAAAGGCCCATTGTGGTTCTAGAAGAGCAGAAATAACTGAACGTTTGTTGTTAGACTACTGTAACTTGTTGTTTTTCGCAGGAAGTTAATTTCATTTTAGATTAAATTTTGCGATGAATGCTTTGGAGAAGCAATAACGAGAAAAGTTTCGGACGGACAGCCAGACGACGAGCCAACGCATACAACCGTTTGTGGTAATCATCTAGCACAGCTAATGATATAACATACAAACTAATATAAACCCTTCAGAAATATTTTATTCCTACAAATAATTGTAATATAAATACCTTTGACAAGTACAACTAATACAAAATAAAATACAAAATAAATATAAACCCGCGGTTAGAAATAGTGTATACTTCAAATACAAAAACGCTTATATAGAGTAAAGAGAATTATACATGCAAACTGAATAGAATTGGGGTTTTAAGGCGCACCAACACATGAAAAGGTTATATGGCGCCTAACAGGCATGAACATGCCAGGCTCATCTTCCATGTACATCGAGATCAAATATGGAAAATGGGCCTAGAACCTTCTCACCCTGAAATGCAGAGTTGCTGCAAATTCTATCGTAGAAACTCTATTTACGGTGGAGCCACGTTATTGTTTTTCTGCCACTGCTCTTTTGATGCGAGCGAGATAGCACCTGGAACAATGCAGGGATCATGATGAAGACCTTTAATGAACATGAACAAAAAATGATAAAATGAACATGAATTTGGGGGTGATTCTACCCCTCTGCCTACCCCTCCAAAGGGATCTGCAGTGGCCGTATTCTTTGCCCCGTGACCAAACGGGGGCCCCCGGGAACCACACGGGGCTCATGCAAACTAAAATAAAAAAGAATATATTTATGTTTATGACAATATAATAATATTCTATCACGTACTTAAATGCTTTGACGAAAACAACTAAAACTATCACTGAAGGTGATGAATACCCCCGCTTTTTTTTGCTATAGTCGATGAGGATGGGCAAAATCAATTAGAATAAATGTCTAAAATATCTGTTAATTTTTTAAAGTTAAAAATAATCTAAGTAAAACATAAAACAAAGGTCCATAATTCTGTTAAAAAAATGCAGACTCAAAAAAACATTAATACAGAGACACATCATATCATCACGTGTGAACTGTATGTCAAGTGTAATAACACTCTATGAAAACCTTTTAAGTGAAAGCCGTATAACGTTCATTACAGAGTGAAAAAGGCTAAATCAAATAAAGGGCCATAATTCTGTCATAAATTAGGCACCAACAATGTAGATGGATATAAGGTCATCAGCTGTTATGTGTACATGAAGTTTGGGAACAATCAATTCGAAAACGTTTGAGAAAAAATATGTTAAGATGTCATTATACAATATTACAGTGGAAAATTTTAACTCAATCACAGGGCTGTAATTCTGTAATAACGTAGGCAATCAATGATGGGTGATGTAGAGGGACATAAGGTCATCATTTGTTATGATTATATGAAGTTTGGGAACAATCCATTTAAAAGTGGTTGAGATATGCAAGTATTAAAACATGTGTTACTTGACGCGACGGGACAATTCTGGACAATTCTAAGTCAAACAAAGGGCCATAATTCTGTGATAAATTAGGGAATCAATAATAGGTAACGTACAGGGACATACGGTCATCATTTGTTATGAGTATATGAAGTTTGGGAACAATTTGGAACAATCCATTCAAAAATGGTTGAGATATGCATGTATTAAAACTGTGTTACGGGACGCGACGCGACGGGACAATTCTAAGTTAAACAATGGGCCATAATTCTGTAATAAATTAGGCCATCAATGATGGGTGATGTAGAGGGACATAAGGTCATCAGTTGTTATGATTATATGAAGTTTGGGAACAATCCATTCAAACGTGCTTGAGATATGCAAGTATTAAAACATGTGTTACTGGACACGACGGGACAATTCTGGACAATTCTAAGTCAAACAAAGGGCCATAATTCTGTGATAAATTAGGCAATCAATGATAGGTAATGTACAGGGACATAAGGTCATCATTTGTTATGAGTATATGAAGTTTGGGGACAATTGGGAACAATCCATTCAAAAATGGTTGAGATATGCATGTATTAAAACTGTGTTACGGGACGCGACGCGACGGGACAATTCTAAGTCAAACAAAGGGCCATAATTCTGTAATAAATTAGGCAATCATGATGGGTGATGTAGAGGGACATAAGGTTATCAGTTGTTATGAGTATATGAAGTTTGTGAACAATCCATTCAAACGTGCTTGAGATATGCAAGTATTAACACATGTGTTACTGTACGCGACGGGACAATTTTGCACAATTCTAAGTCAAACAAAGGGCCATAAATATGTGATAAATTAGGCAATCAATGATGGGTGATGTAGAGGGACATAAGGTCACAAGTTGTTAGGAGTATATGAAATTTGGGAACAATCCTTTCAAAAATGCTTGAGATATGCAAGTATTAAAACATGTGTTACACGAAGCGACGCGACGGGACGTTACGGACAACGTGATTCCTATATAGCCTCCACTTCACTTTGTGAAAGCGGGGGGTATGATAAGGTGTAAACAATATGTAAAGAAATATGAAACATAAATGCTTTCTGTATCCTTCTACTAAATTGTTATGATATAAAATGTAATCAACTTTATATAATTATATCAGATTTGAAAAGAAGGCTTCCCTCATTGAGCTTATTATTTAAACAAAAAATATCACTGTAAGTGATAAATGCCCCCGAAGTGTCCTTTGACCTCTAAGTATGACCTTGACCTTGGAGCCATGGACCTGGATTTGTGCACGACACCTCATTTGGTTGTGATGAGCACTTGTGCAAAGTTATTTGAAAATCCGTCCAGGCATGCAAAAGTTATTGACCGGACGCGATTTGACCTTTGACCTCTAAATATGACCTTGACCTTGGGGCCACAGACCTGGATTTTGTGCGCGACAGATCGTCTTGTTGTGGTGAGCACTTGTGCCAAGTTATTTGAAAATCCGTCCATGAATGCCAGAGTTATTGACCGGACACAATTTGACTTTTGACCTCCAAGTGTGACCTTGACCTTGAAGACCTGGGTTTTGCGCGCAACACGTCTTGTTATGGTGATCACTTGTGCCAAGTTATTTAAAAATCCCTGCAGGGGTTGTGACGTTACGGTCCGGACACGAAATTGCGTACCTGTTTCTCACCTATGAACTGCAAGTGTGACCTTGACCTTTTAGGTACGGACCTGGTTTTGCGCGCGACACATTGTCTTGTTATGGTGATCACTTGTGCCAAGTTATTTAAAAATCCCTGCAGGTGTTGTGACGTTACGGTCCGGACACGAAATTGCGTACCTGTTTTTGACCTATGAACTTCAAGTGTGACCTTGACCTTTGAGGTACGGACCTAGTTTTGCGCGCGACACATTGTCTTGTTATGGTGATCACTTGTGCCAAGTTATTTAAAAATCCCTGCAGGTGTTGTGACGTTACGGTCCGGACACGAAATTGCGTACCTGTTTTTGACCTATGAACTTCAAGTGTGACCTTGACCTTTGAGGTACGGACCTGGGTTTTGCGGGGGACACATCGTCTTGTTATGGTGATCACTTGTGCCAAGTTATTTAAAAATCCCTGCAGGGGTTGTGAAGTTACGGTCCGGACACGAACTTCGGAATGACGGACAGAATCCGGACGGACGGTGCGATTACTATATGCCTCCGAAATTTTTTCGGGGGCATAAAAATTCTATGATATCAATGATATCAATGTACGCACACACTGGATATCATATAATTGGTAGACACTGGCATCGGATGAAATGAGTTACCATTTCTAGAAAGATTAATGTATGACAGACCAATCAGAATAAAAAGTAATGAATGTTACAACATTCACAACATTCAATCTAATGGAAACTGCATTTACGGAGACTAGGGGTTATGCATTATTTAAGATCAAAGGAAAATGTTTCTTGTTTTAGCATGTGTTGTAAATGTAGTTATCTATGATAAACATACTTATTTTTTCTATTATTATATTATAGGTACATGTACCTAAAGTCATATTTTAGCAGAGTTGCAAATGGTTTTATAGATTTCACACTACCGTGATATCATAGAACCCTTGATATCATAGGAAAGACAGTATAATTTATAAAAGAGTGACATTATAAATATAAACGATCATGTTCGACTAAATGAAACAATAAAGGTTACGGTATTGTAATACATATTCCATATACATGCAAGCGATGATAAGACTTGAATTGACCTTTACGGCGCACCAACACAAGACAAGTTAAATGGCAGGAAGCAGGAATTAACTGGCCAGCCTCATCCTCCATTTACATCAAGATGCACCATAGAACCTTCTAACCTGCAGAACCATATTAGACTAGCCATTTGCGATTGAGCAAAATTCCCATGTTCACAAACGCAGACTAGAAATGAAGATCTTTATAAACATAACAAGAAATGTCACAGTAAGTGACAAATGCCCACGAAGTGACCTGTAAGTGTGACCTTGACCTTGGAGCAATATGAAACCAACAGATATATTTAAAAAAAAAAAAAAATCAAACAAACAATAAAAAAAAAATAAAAAAAAAAATAAAAAAAAAAATAAAAAAAAAAATTATATATATATTTTTTTTTTCTTTTTTTTTTCAATCCAACAAGGCATTTAGGAGGAGGAGCGCCGACAAGAAATTAAAAAAAAAATGTCAAGGGGCCGTAACTCCATCAAAAATCAACGAACCGCAAAAAAATGCAATAGGCACAGCAATGCTTCCTGCTAACACGGCGTTAACACCAAAAAATAAATAAACAAGAAATGTCACAGTAAGTGACAGACCTGTAAGTGTGATCTTGACCTTGGAGCAATATGAAACCAACAGATATATTTAAAAAAAAATATATAAAAATAAATCAATAATCAAACAAACAATAAAAATAAAATAAAATTTAAAAAAAAAAAAAATTATAAAAAAAATAATTTAAAATTTAAAAAAATATATATATATTTTTTTTTTCGTGACACGTTCCCTTGTTGTGGTGAGCAATTGTGCGAAATTATTTGAAAATCCATCCATTATTGTCAGAGTTATGAAGCGGACACGAGTGTATAGACAAACGGACAGACAGTGCGATTACTATATGCCACCCTTCGGGGGCATAAAAAAATACAATAAATCACAAATGAACATGAAAGTTGGGTGGGTGGGGGTACTACCCCTCTGTCTCCTGCGAGATTTTCAAAGGTCATATTCTATAACCGGTAACCACCCGAGGCGATGATAGAGAAAGGTACAATGGCAGACTGACCTTGGCAAACTTGTAGTCAAAAACTACCCAACGAATGACGACACGACACACTTGTTCATCAGCTTGAATATATATGTTACTCTGCCTTAAACCGCTCACCTTATAATAAACAAACAACACTTCCTATCTGAACGAGTGAAAAGGCCAAAATATCAGGTGAGACCTTTTCTTTCCTTCAAATTCCGCTCTTCAATATTCCTTAATTTTAATCAGTGAGAATACATTCAAAAGATTTAAAATGAATAATAGTTATACAAATGTATCTTTATTTAAAAGTATGAAAATTGTATCAAAAGTACATCTAGAAACTTTCCGTTAACTCTTTTTTGCTCAAATTGTTTAAGCAATGAACGTAACTGAAAAGATAATTGAACTGAACTGGGGTTTTACAACACATAAAATATTGTATGGCGTCAACAGGAATATACATTCCAGACTCACTCTCCATTTATATTTAATAAAAATATGCAGAATGGGCCTAAAACAGTCTCACGTGCAAAACTGCAGAGTTGCTGCAAATTCTATTGTTAACAATCCATTTTTCGCTGGAGCAACGACCATTAACTTTTGCTACCACTGAAGTAGCACCTGAAACAATACAGAGATCATCACGAAGACATTCAATGAACATGGCAAACACATGACAAAAAAGAACATGAATTCGGGAGATGTTACTCCTCTGCCTGGATAAGCAGTGGTTCTAGTTTTTGCCCGAGAACCACACGCTGCTGGAAAGATAAACGTGTGGTAGGTTCGACATTCATGGAACATATGTGTCTAACATGTGTGTTTAACGACTGGCAATACTTCGTAACAAGAGCTGTCGGAGAACAGCGCAGCTCGACTATTCGATTTTTCAGAGAATAATAAAATATATAGCTAGTATATACCATCAAAAAACAAGGCTAAAACAATGTGGGTGTGGTTGGGGGCGCAACATAGCTATGTGTAAGAAATATGTAAAAAAAAAAAAATCAAGTTCTGGGGGGGGTGGAGGTTGGGGAGAGATGGGGGTGGGTGGTGGGGGGAGTGAGGGTGGTGAGGGAAATATATATGTTAAAGAATCTATGTAAGAATTCACCAAAACAACACAAATATATGGGGGGGGGGGGGGGGGCAGGGCAAAATAGCTATTGTGTAAGAATTGACAAAAACAACACAGACATATGTAAAAAAAAAAGTAAAATAAAAAATTTAAAAATGTAAAAAAAAACCGGGTGTGGAGTGGGGGAGTGGGGGCGTGGTGGGGAGGAAGGAGCCCATGCCCCAATATGGGTGAAGTATGAATAAGATGCATAACGCTATAAGAAATCCCAAAATTATAAATATAATACATGCTTACATGCAAACCTAGATCTGCCTTTATTGCACATTTTATGGGCCATCACCATTTGGGTTCCATGGGAACCAAGAATTTGCAGAAGACAAAATTACTTACCCAACCCTTTACAACATACTATAAGGAAACCAATTCCAAAATTTAGTTCAGCTAGGACAAGAAATGCAAGAGATATAGACCTGTAAACACAGCTTACACGCAAAATTTGATGTGAAACAGACATTTTAAGGGCTATCATAATTTGGGTTCCAGGAACCCAAATTACTTAAGCAGCCCTTAAGATAATGCTATAAGGAAGCTGAAGGCCAAATTTGATTGTGCTAGGGTAAGAATTGTAAGAGATATAGACTTGTAAACGCAGCTTACACGCAAAATTTGATGTGAAATGGGTCACATTTTATGGGCTATCATAATTTGGGTTCCATGGGAGCCCAAGGGTTACTTGAACCAAAACTGCTTATGCAGCCCTTAAAATAATGCTATTAGGAAGCCCATGGCCAAATTTAGTCGTGCTAGGATAAGAAATGTAAGAGATGTATACTTGTAAACACAGCTTACACGCAAACCTTGATGTGGGACGTCGACGCCGACGCCAACGCCGGGGTGATTACATAAGCTCTCTTATTCTTCGAATAGTCGAGCTAAACATGTATCACTATGCCATGCGGCATCGAGATAACGCTCACAGTTTCCTATCTATTTGTTATTAGGTCCATGCTTAAACCAGTTTATTGCGTGATAATAGGAGTAAATGAACACATCATAGTATGTTTATATATTGGGGAAGCGATCTCAAAGGGAAATGAGAGGACTGTTGAAGTTTCCCATCAGACAACATAGCTATATGTGTAAGAATTGACTAAAACAACACAGAAATATGGGAGGAGGCGGGGAGGATGGAACCCATGCCCCAACATGGGTGAAGTATGAATAAAATGCATAATGCTATATAAGAAATCCCAAACCAAAATTATAGATATATACAACAGCATACGTGCAAACTTTATTGCACATTTTATGGGCCATCACAATTTGGGTTGCATGGGAGCCCAGAATTTGCAGAAGAAAAAAATACTTACGCAACCCCATACAGCATACTATAACGAAATCAGTTCCCAAGTTTAGTTGAGCTAGGACAAGAAATGTAAGAGATATAGACCTGTAAAGCACAGTTCACATGCAAAAAATTGATGTGAAATATACACATTTAAAGGGCTATCAGAATTTGGGTTCTATGGAAGCCCTGGGGTTACAGGAACCAAAAGTACTTAAGCAGCCCTTAAGATAATGCTATAAGGAAGCTCAAGGCCAAATTTGATTGTGCTAGGATAAGAAATGTAAGAAATATAGACTTTCACGCAAAATTTGATGTGAAATGGGACACATTTTATGGGCTATCAATATGTGGGTTCCCATGTGTTACTGGAACCCAAACTGCTTATGCAGCCCTTAAGATAATGTTATAAGGAAGCCCATGGCCAAACTTGGTTGTGCTAGGATAAGAAATGCAAGAGCAATAGACTTGTAAACACAGCTTACACGCAAACCTTGATGTGGGACACCGACGCCAACGCCGGGGTAATTACATAACCTCGGTTATTCTTCGAATAGTCGAGCTAAAAATGAATAATAGTTTTACAAATGTATCTTTATTTTAAAATTCGAAAATTGTATCAAAAGCTGTTTAGAGTGAAAAATATCATCATTTTTTGGCTTTTCTCTTAAACATCAAGGCATTTACATAGAGAAATTTTCCGTTAACTCCTTTTTGTTCAAATTATTTAAACAATGAACGTAACTGAAAAGATAATTGAACTGAATTGGGGTTTTACGGCGCACCAACACAAAAATGTTGTATGGCGCCAACAGAAATACACATTCCAGATTCACTCTCCATTTATATTTAATAAAAATATGCAGAATGGGCCTAGAACAGTCTCACGTGCAAAACTGCAGAGTTGCTGCAAATTCTATTGTTAACAATCCATTTTTCGCTGGAGCAACGACCATTAAGTTTTGCTACCACTGAAGTAGCACCTGAAACAATACAAATTCATTACGAAGACATTCAATGAACATGGCAAACACATGACAAAAAAGAACATGAATTCGGGAGATGCTACTCCTCTGCCTGGATAAGCAGTGGTTCTAGTTTTGCCTGTTGGAAAGATAAATTTGTGGTAGGTTCGACGTTCATGGAACATGACGTGTGTCTGTGTTTGACTGGCAATACTTCGTGAAAATTTAGCACTGTGTCTGGCGGCATCGAGATAAATCTCAGTTTCCTATCTACTTGTTACTAGGTCTGTGCTTAAACCAGTTTATTTGCGTTGTAACTGGAGTAAATGAACACATCATAGTATATTTACATATTGGGGAAGCAACCTCAAAGGGAGATGTGTGGAATGGTGGTTTCCCACCAGACATGCCTTCACCAGAGGGTCGAACCCACGCGGGGCAGATGTCTGTAGCTCTTATTGAATTGAATTGGGTTTTAAGGCGCACCAACACATGAAAGGTTATATGGCGCCTAACAGGCATGAACATGCCAGGTACATCGAGATAAAATATGAAGAATGGGCCTAGGACCTTCTCACCCTGAACTGCAGAGTTGCTGCAAATTCTATTGTAGACACTCCATTTACGCTGGAGCCACGTTTATTGTTAGTTTGCCACTGTTCTTAGTGATGTGAGGGATGGCACCTGAAACAATGCAGGGGTCATTATGAAGACCTTTTATGAGCATGAACAAAAAAATACAAAATAAATATGAATAGGGGGTGGGGGGGGGGGGGGGGGGGGGGGTCCTACCCCTCTGCATGTGACGGTGTGTTTGCAGTGGTTGTATCCTACCCCGGCAACCACACGGGGGTGTAGCTCTAACACTAAGACCTTATCCACTGAGCTATGAATAACAAGTTTGCTTTTTTTTTTACCGGAGGAGACTTCAAATGCTGTTTCAATTAACGCCTGAAGACATCGAGTGACACAATGTCTGTATCATCTCCGTGAAGGTTGAAAATAAACATAATTGTGACTTTAAATACATTTTTTTATAATAAACACGTACTAATACGACATAAAAATGTTTTTAACTATTCAAATAATAATCAATAATGGTTAGCATTTATGCAAATAGTTAGAAAAACTAACGGGATGTTCCGAGTTTAAAAAAGGTCAAAATTGCTGTTTGTCACTTTAATGGCGAAATGACATAGTATTGGTATGATACTATATAATTAACTGCAGTTGAATAACAACCAGTATTATTACAGTAGGTCTCCCGCCAACAACAAATTTTACATAAAATGGACGCCGCTTTAAAACTACTGATGACGTGTTATATATGTAACTTGCAGATTTTGATCCAAACTCTAACGACACAATATAAACGGCTTTAATCAGTCAGGGCATATCCAAAAACCGGAGCGTCGAATTATGAGTTATCAACTCATAATTAATTTTGCGCATATTCAATCACAGATATTTCAAGGACCCGTGAAAATCCTATACTTTTAATCGATACATATACATTTATTATGTGTCCTAAACACCTGGACAGAGTTTTGATAAATGGTTTTGTGATTTTGTCGTCATTTGGCAGGTTAATTTTTTAAGTTTTGACTTAATATCATCGTAAGAATAAATTCTCTACAGAAGCGACACTATACCGACACTGACCGTCCCACTGACCGTCACATAAGAAATTCGTATAGCCAATTTCCCTATTCACCATGCATATTATCGTAAAAAGGCCATGGGTGTCGTAAACATGGTCGTAAAAACTGCCTTAAATGACAATTCTTTCAACTGATTTTGGCAGAGCTGTTTTGAGTAGCAATACAATGATAATTAACAACAATAGTACATCACCTGTATATATTACATCAAAGGGAAACAAATTAATACGGAAATAATTATAATAAAAGTCGTCGGACACGGAGAATAATGCTCAAAGTATTTGTCATGATCAATAACTCATTCTCAATATATAGCTTCGATCTATTTTATTGATTTTCTGAAAAATCTGGAGGCAATCCCCTTTAGTATCACAATATATTATATAAATAAAATATATAATATAAAAGGTTCTATTTTAATAGCAACAACACATCATTAGACCATTATATTGATATGTTTACAAATGTGTGTTCGAGTCACGTTTTACACCAATAAACTAACGCACATACTATTCGCATCGAATCATACTTAAACTGTATCAACTGGTAGATCCAGGCTAAGACCCATCAGTCGATTTGGATCTAGGGTTAGGACAAACACATATTTTCTTCTATCTTTATACTGGAATTGTTGGGTCTGCGAACCCAACCTTTTGGTCTTAAACTAAACGACTAACTTTGGTGATAAACTATAATATACTACTCTAAATTTGCTATGCTGTCTACATTTCTTGCTGAAATAAATAGCATTATTTCTATTTTATATGAAATTATTTAGGGCATTGTATGGTTGGTTATGTGATCTTATGACTTAATTGAAATTGTGGAATTGTTGAAGTATCAATGAAATATCGTTATTGCGAATTAATTTCTAATAAAATTATATGGAAGAATAAAAGTGATCCTTAGCAAATGTTGAGTAGTATATATGCTTAAAGATACATCCAATGAAATGTTTCGTCAGTGAATTGAGTATAATTGTATTGAAGGAGGATACTGAAATTTAACCCATTAAAGCATTAAATGCAGAGAATGAGGAGTCTTGCGTCTCCGATATAATCTGGGATTTAGGCTCTTTCACAAACACTGGATCCAGAAAGGATACTAAATGATAGAATAATTTTGTTAAAATACAATGTGGAAAATTATCATTTACAGTGCTATAAACAAATATAAAAAAAAACTCGTAGCTTGCGTGTATACTAGCAAAAATAATATGTATATATCCAAAGATACAACCTTCACATATAAAATAAAATAATACATATGCCTAACTTATTATTGTAGGCCGGACCAAGTTAAGGATGCAACTATCCATATGTTATATGTCACAAGGACAACAGTGAAGGTGCCGTATTATTACATATAGTGAGTATAAGCCATTAAAGGTCGATAATGAAATTCACAATAAAAGCAAACTTTTCTTTTCTTTTTTTAAACTGAGATTTTTGAGAATATGAAGTTTGCAGTGTGATTACTAAGCCAGTTAACACTAATTAACAAGAACAACAGGTTGATATGTGTAGCAAGTTTCATACTATTTCCGGAAATGGAAAGTGTGAGGAAAATATAGACCGGTGGACGGACGTACGGTTTACCCAAAGGGGGATAAACACAATTCTAAATCGATCCTAAACTGGCATGGTAACACTTAAATGGTATATATATATATTCAATGAACTTCTTGGCATATATTTTCACAAGCAATTACATATAATTATATAGATGTTAATCAAGGAGATGCGTCATTCTTATTGGTCAAAATGTCGTTTTCCATCTAAATACATCATTGCCTCTGAAATAGAATAAAAGCGGATGGTTACGATGTTAAATGCGTAATTACAGACAAAACACAAGAGAACCAATTACTGACAGCCTACTGACAAAGACAACAATACACAATATGTTTAATTACTTGAATTTGTTAGCAATTTATAAAGAATAGTAATACACAGTGCATTCTCACATCTCAGTTACATCTGTTCCCAGTCGACGAAGGGTACAGTACTCTGGTGAGAATGTTAATTGGGCGGATCATCCAAAGTTTGGAAAGTGTTTTCTTTCATACCAGATAAAAGATATCCGCATTTTACCGGAGTGCTGGTACGTCTGATATAACAAACAGGAGCAGATAAAAGGCATGTGCAACTACGATGTCGATAACATTCACAGTTGCATGAAGGCTTTGCGTCAATTCACATACAAAACATTGGAAGCTGGTGACGTCAATGCACAAAATGGCAATTGTATGCAAGGAAAAAAAGCATTGGTACCGCATGATTCACACAGGGAAATAATTCCAACCCTCGGTAAAACTGTTATATTGATCCAAACAATTATGCATCGGCTTAAAAATCACTATCCAAACTGGATACCCATGAGGGACTGTTATAATGTGTAGGTTCGTTTGCATTTCTTTTAAAACAAAATATCTATATTTATTTTAGACAATAAGTCTGGGTCTACCTACCAGCATAATAGTACGAATCTAAGTATATCTGACAACACGGCTGGGGCTAGATACCAGCATAAGAGTACATATCTCTGTATCTTTATTTGTGACAACAAGATTGGGGCTAGATACCAGCATAAGTTTGAGGTATTACGGTACAAATCTCTGTCTTTATTTAGACAAGCGTGGGGCTACCTTCCACCATAAGTTTTAGGTATTACAGTACAAATCTCTGTCTCTATTTAGACAAGCGTGGGGCTATCTTCCACCATATATTTTAGGTATTACAGTACAAATCTCCGTTTTTATTTAGACAAGCGTTGGGCTACCTTCCACATATGTTTTAGGTATAACAATACAAACATCTACCTTTTTTTTTAGACATTTAGACAAGCGTGGAGATATATTCCAGCATACGTTTTAGGTATAGCATTTTAAATATCTACCTTGTTTTTAGACAAGCATGGGGATATCTTCCAGCATACGTTTGAGATATTATAGTAAAAAATCTCTATCTTTATTTAGACAAGTGTGGGACTACCTTCCAGCATATGTTTTTAGGTATTACAGTACAAATCTGTATCTTTATTTCTGACGACACGATTGGGGCTACCTGCCAACATAAGTTTAATGTATCAGAGTACAAATCTCTGTATTTGTATTTAGACAATCTTCGGGCTATCTTCCAGCGCAAGTTTCAGGTATTACAGTACAGTACAAATCTGTATTTAAATTTTGGACAACAAAACTGGGGTTACCTTCCAACATACTTATCAGGTACCAGAGTACAAATCTCTGTATCTTTATGCAAACAAGATTGGAGTTACATACCAGCATAGGATTTAGGCATCACAGTAGGAATTGCGGCATCGGGTGAGTTGAAAGTAAAATAAAAGTCATTGGTCGTCTCCCTTGTCCCATCTTGCGGATTCAACACCTCGGCATGAACTTTGATCTGCATTCTTGTGCCCACCGTGTACACAACCTCAACGATTTAAAAATAATAATAAACACATTTATTTATTGAGGGGTTAAACATTTACTTTACATTTTCACATGCACACAGCCAAATATGAACACAAAATCATATGTAAAACTGAATGTAACTGCTGTTTAACAGCTCATCAGCACACTGTTTTAATTATTTTGAGCCAATAGAGCTAACTTATATTTACAGAACTTATTCAAACCATACTAATATGCAGAGTCAAACATACTTGCGATGACAGGAACAGTAACGACCCAACTTCGACTGGTTTTCTAAACGCTATATCGTCCACAATCTCAATACGTGGCCGAGCCTTGCTGTTGTTATAGTAAATACATTTATTTGAAAATATGAACGGTATGTTAAGATAAAGACAAAGGTGCTATAACTGTCCTAGGTTTTCGCATAGTATAATTAGTATCTCTACAAGCTGTGAAAAACCACCACAGCTCGGCTATTATGAATACTATTTATGACAGTCTTACAGCGAAGATATAGGGAATATGGTAAAACCGGAGGAAAAAACGGGAGGAGTAGTATAATGAATTAACAGGACTCTGGGAGTTATGTAAAGGTAAGTCATATATAAATTAAGATAGTATGCAAACATTATTTTAAAGATCAAGGTTAAGTTTGCTGTGACTTTGACTTTTGCCATTCAGACATGAAAACTGAGGCATCTGTGCAATCCTCCTTAAACAGTTTAATGAATATCCGTTTAAAGACCAAGCTGAATTTTACTGTGTCTTTAAATGTTAACCTACGGACTCAAAATAAGCAGTCATTTACCGACCATAACTGGATCTTGTTTTACAAAGAATTATGAACATAGGTCATATAAAACCTTAGATATTGAGTCAAAACCGTTTGCAATATAATGCTAGGTTCTCTGGATCTTTGACCTCTGACCTAATAATCTATACATCTGCAGGCATCTGACCAACACTAGTGCATGATACTTTAAGTCATGCAAAAACCTGAAAATGGGAGTGCCCAAACCATCTTCAAGTTCAGTGACTTTGAAAAATTGATCTAAATTCAGGAGATAACTATTCCAAATAGATTATATTTACAAAGTTGCATGCATACTGTATGTGCCAGTTCGATAGAGCTTTTTCCCTGTACCGCAATACAGGCTGTTATATTGATTGACTGGACACATATACTGCAACAATTGCAAGAACAACCTAAGAAATTCTGAAATCAATCATAATATCACAACATTTGTCTTAGTATTTTATATCTAAGAACAAAGTTCCATTTTATCCGTGATGTAAGCGTGCACAGTTACCACCATATGAACAGATTATGAAATGCACTGAACATATCACATACATCGGCGTAGCTACTATTAGACCATATAGGCCCGGTCCTATACATCAATTTGAAAATGAAAAAATATAATAAGTCCAAAAATGCTATAAAAACGGAAGCCAGAGGGGGTTGGGGGTAAAGGGTCAACATGTGTTTATTTTATTTGACAGTGTAGGTAATTCAACATTGTCAAATGGTAATTCTCAAATTTTTCCAAAAAATATTTCTTCAAATACAACACATAAAACAAAGCCCCCCGGACCACACCCACCACCCCTAGTTTGTCGGGCCTATATATGCATTTCAGGTCAGCTATGCCCCTGACATATAATACTATTTTGAAGTCTATTACCATGAAAAGAAGGATAAAAATATCGGACAGGGAAAGCAGCATTCAAGGACGACAGTCAACCACAAAAAACAAAAACAAACACGTAAACAGACAAACGAAAAGGCAAAAGTAATAAAAAATACAAACGACATCACAAACACAAAAGGGTTGACAATAGGGCTACCGCCTTGGAACGGTCAGTGGCAAAGTAGGCCACTGGGGATTTAAACCGGTTCTAGGGTGCACCAAACCTCACACTTACCCTACTGTCATCCCATTAAAACAGGACAGTGTAAATAAAGAAATCCCTGCCATGATCTAATCTCTAACCAACAAGGCAGCATCAATAGGCAATATAAGTAAAACACAAATATGCTCGTGTAAATATAATACAAAAAAACAATAGCCTAGAAAGCCACAATGAAGATACTCAATGACTTGGCAGAAGCCAGAATATAGCATCTATCAAATTGAATTTTATAAATAATAAAAAGTAAAACATTGCTTAGGGGTATGTTCTCCAACATACAAGATGGTGCATAAAAGACTGGAGAAGTAACTTTTACATACAATCAGTAAATATTGATACCAGAACAAAATATGTTCAATGCATTGTATATTCTAGACAATTCTGGAACCAGAAAAAAGATGTTCCATGCATTGGATATTCTATTTTATTCTGTATACTCTGTATCTAACCTCATTTCCCCCACACCACACATGCATATGCCTACAAACACTTACCAATACAATGTTGCATTGGCCCAACCAAGTTCAAATGCCTTTCTCATCAGATATCCACCAAATATCTTGTTGTAAAGGTTTCGTTGCTGTAATAAATTAGCTTGTTTAGCAAATTTAAATAAACTAGTTGAGCAATCTTCCATATGTATTGGTTAACCCCCTTGTATATTCCTTTTATTTTATAGGTCCACCTAGTTCAGCAAAACTTCATATATATATAGCTTATTTCCCTTGTAGAATCATAATATATCTAGATTAAGTGTCTGAATGTAGACAATATTGTGTCGTCTTTTACAAATAGCTAAATTTCAAGGAATATACACACCGAAAAGAAATATTTCACTACAACTGATTGAAAGCTAGGGTGTAGACTATAAGAATGTTTCATGGGTATCCGGTGAAGATAGGGAATTTCAACCCTCAGTATAGTTTTAATCTCGACAGAGCCTCGGTTCCGATAAAAACACTTATACCTCGGGTTGGAATTCCCTTTCTGAACCGAATACCCAAGATAGATTATTTTTCTTGCATATCAGAGACATGATGTGCATTGACGCTGCCAGCTACTTTTTCCTGCATACCGGATGTTGGTGCGCGCGTGCATTTTATCTCGACCCTAGGGTGAGATGGAAATATCTAGACCCGGTAAAATGACGGATATCCTTGTCCGGTATGCAAGAATATACTGACCATTACAATAAAGTTTCTACAATAAAATACTAGCCTATAATACTTGTTAGCGACCTTATTTCAAGTGAACACGTTGCTTATTTATGAAATATATCATGAATTGATGGAAAAGAGAGGTTTTGACCTTTAAGCCTAGGTCCATATTTAGGGACAACCGTCAAACTGTTGTAGCTAAATATAAATAAAGAATATCATACAACTGTTTTAACAAGTTGGGAGTGATGGTAATCTGCCTGTATTTAAATATGTCTATGCTTATATATTTATACTTTGAACTTGACTCATGGTTTATTTTATCGTCTGATGATATTGAAAGATTCTTGTGAACAAACAGAATAAATGTTATTGATTGTAAATATATTAAAAAGATAAATATCTTGTTTATAATACAGTCCCAAAATATAAACATAAACAATTCCGTAAGTTACCTCTGGCATGCAGATAACAAGATTCTTCAGCAGAGTGTCTTCCATCCATACAGAATTCTCTGGTTTTATTCTCGCCTTAAGCGAATTGGCTCTGTGAAAGGACATGTGGTATTAACTATCTATGAACAAACGTGCACAAGACTGATTCTGTTTTACAGATTAACATTAACAATAACATCGCATATTTACATTAAAATAAAATAAAAACATTATGCTTTGTCTTCAGTGCAAATGTTTTTTCAGTGTAATATCATATTTATAGAAATAAAGACGAGCTGAACATACCTACAGACTCACTATTATAGATTATGCGTGAAATGCCATGGACATACCATGAAAAAAATCACCCAAGAAACCTAAAGCCTGAGAAAGTTTCATTTAAAATGTGATAAAAAAGACTCCATGGAAAAACACATGTAAACTCAAACAAGAGGCACTGCCAGTCAGTGAAGTCACTCGTCTGGCTATACGATGTTGTCTAATGACCCTGAAGACATGTGTGAAGTTACAATCCATTATGTGAAGTATTTTTCTAGATATACTCTTACATAAAACTTTAACCAGGGGATGCTGACAACACAGATGACGCCGAACAAGTTGTGTAAATTTATCAAAAAACAGACAACACTGTGAAAGATTCAAGACAAATGCAGTAAAAGCTGTCAATCAATATTAAACAAGTACATACTTTGGATCGATTGTCTGTAGAAATAAGTTGTGTATGAGAAGTCTCTCCTCCTCACTAGGGGGCGTCTTCAACAATGTATGCTGGCTCTCCAACTTCCGCTGCGATTTCCTTTCTGTCGGTAGATAGTATACAATTTGATTTACAGTTGATGAAAAAGATATAGCACCAACTCAATTTAATGTGACTGCAGAAAGAAACTCTGGTTTAAAGACAAACAAACTCCTTTAATAGCTTTTATATTTCACACAATAGTTGGGGCAGCAGACGACAATCTTCTTATGCTGACTGTTGGCATTCATTGTTGTTATACTCCAAAACCTTTAAGAAAATAAAAAAATATGGGACTATTTAAACTTTAGATTTTTAAGGAGAAACCTAAATCAGAATTTCTGTATTACGTGTAAGAAGTAAGTCAAGTGTAAGAAGTAGGTCAAAGAATGTAGAACTCATGTAGATGCATCTGTGTATGAAGACTGAAGAGTGTAGGACTGGTAACAACTTACCCATGAAGAGTGTAGGACTGGTAACAACTTACCCATGAAGAGTGTAGGACTGGTAACAACTTACCCATGAAGAGTGTAGGACTGGTAAC